>CM032758.1:8624139-9229785 GCA_019155195.1 Avicennia marina | reverse complement strand
CCACACACATTCTTATATATTTTAAATAATTTAATAAATATTTTATTAACTATTTTTTAATTTGTAATCTTCTTAAATTATTAACTATATAAATAGAAAACTAATTAAATAAAGTGAATTGCTAAAATAATGAACATGTGAAAACTCAAACTTAAATATTATATTAAACTAAATCTTATGTTTATGTGCTTAGACTCAAATTTTCATTTTGGGTATCATTTAGAGCTTTGTTCACACTGTGCACCATTACTCAGACAAATTCAGTGGCTCTATTTAGATTGCCTTAATCCATTTCCTTTTTCTTTCTTTCTTTCTTTGTTTTATTAGCATATATATATATATATATATATATATATTTTGAAGCTTAATTCAGTAAAATTTAAACTCACAAGAAAGTAGAAAACTTTTTACTTTTAAGAGTATCGAGAATTTACTTGTTGAAGTAATGTATTAAAATCAGAAGAAAAATGTAGAGTGTAAAAACGTATTTCTAATTTTATTTTAATCAAAATAATTTTTTTTAAATATGAATTAATGGGTTAAACTTGAATAACCTATAAGGTTAACAAGTTGAGTTTTGATCCAAAAAAAAATTGACCCGTGAAAATAAATAGGTCAAATTTGAATTGGTATATCGACTCAACCCAACAATCCAACCCATCGCCAACATTAACTTGGAGCTCTAATCAAAATCAAGCTTGAGTTACTCAAAACTCAAGTAGAAATTATTTGAACTTGATATTCGTTAAGCCACTTGAGCTCATTTAAATTTAATTATATATTTAGACAATAAAATATATCATAATTGGCCCTAGTTGGCTGGTATTATTGTCTTTTCAAACTTGATAGGTCATTTTCATGTGTTCATTTATAGTCCTTTAAAAACATTATCTTATTAAAATATGGCCAAGGTAATAATGTAACATAGCGACGGAATGCTTCTTTGATCACAGGTTGCACATTTGGATTTATCATTCGTTCTCACTTTTTCTCGGAAGGATTTGAAGACATGACATGCCTAGATCTCATCATCTTTATTTCCACCTATAGAAATCTATAGAAGTAAGGTTTATTCAATGCTATATAAGAAAGCAGTCACCTCCAAATCTCAAAAGTTCGGCTTTTCTTGAAAGTCATAATCGAGATTTAAATTTTATTTTTGGTAGTTTATTATTTATTTATTTACAATCATTCAAAAAACAAAGTCTCAAACATCATTCTTCTTTAAAAATTTTTATTGAAAAAACAATTTTTGATCAAACAACATTGAATATTCTTGACGTCTCGCAATCAAACAACAAAAAAGATTTAATTTGGCGAAAGAGTTATAAAAATTGTTTTAGATCATGGTTTAATGAATGTGAAAAAGTGTAATCAACTAATAACGGTTGGAGACCTAGGATCATTTTTTAAAACATTCAAATGTAAACCACATAAATATTGATCTGATATTAATAGCATAATTAAAACATATATTATAACAACATAATGTAAAGTCACAAAGTTCTACATTTAAAAAATGCATTTTATAAAAATCACTCTAAAAGAACTCTTAAAAATAGATTCCAAATTGAAGTGAAGAGATCGAGACTCAGCTCAAGCTGGAAGGAAATGTAACAACTTCATGAATGTAAGGTCAGACATGCTTAGGCCATTTCAAGGGTAATACTTGGACACATTGAGAGTGTACACCCTCACACTTATAGGGTGACACATTCTCGGTTTGTCTAAGTCTCACGCCATTTAAATATATATACTATGACTAGTCCAATCTAAGAATAGAGACAAGTTTGAGCCATAGAAGGTAGGATGTCGCCAGTCACCACAACAGGTTTCTAAAATACAAATCCATCTCTTAGACTCAATCATAATGAGATGGGCCTACTTTGCCACATATCATCATGGCATGGTTTGCAATAACACAATACAATTCGTGTATGTCCAGATTAATCGCCAGAAACCAACAAAAAAAGCATAAGTTAGGCGAGAGTGAGATTGTTGGTTTTAAAGAGACCCTTCAATGCTAGCTATCACCAAATTAATGCAACCTTCCGATGATCTGGGATTAAACTCATGGTATAGTAAATAGGGCAATAGAATTAGCCATCTCATCAGGAAACATGGGTATATTAGCCCATTAGCATTGTGCGACCTTTATACCTTCCACTTCAATTACAGGGTGAAAGAAGCTATAGAAGAAATGCTAAGAGAGGGATTGGTCCTAAAAAGGTTCCCATTCCAAAAGATTTGGAGTAAAGAGTAGTAAGCCGATGTACAGAGATGCCAAGAAAAATTAAAGAGATTAGTGCGGTATGCCTACTAAGGCGGGGGGCCCTTCTATTAGTGAGGATATTAGTTTAGTATATATCAAAGTTCGAAATATAATAAATATGATTTGTCTTTATATCAATATTAGACAGTCTTTCAACATACACATCTTGAATATTTCGTGAATATTTTGCATGTTCTCTTGTGATTGTCGTTAAGACGTTTTATATAAAAAATCGTTGCATATGAAAAAACAAAGCTATTTTAGTACATAAATATTAAATTTTATCACCCAATCACAAACTCTCTAACGGGTATTGAAAAAGTTCGGTATAGCTTGCACACCTTATAGTTTTTACAGTGTCAATCGTTTTAGTTGAGATACAAAGAAACCTATATTGTGGATATGTCATTAGGGAAGATTATTGAACATTAACTCAAAAAATGAATTAGAGCATGAAATTCACAATGTGCTGTCAGGATATGTTCCTTCATAATCATTTAAATGCACATGAGCCTTATACTTGAAACACCATAGTTGTATTGTGTCATATGCCTGGTCCTAGTCGTTATTATGGCTCTAAAAGATCACCTTTTTCTTAGTATGAAATAGCGTTATCCGTCCAATTGCTATTATCTCAGTGTGTATCGATCAGCGCTTGGTCTTCTTGTCAGTGCGCATGGTATTTGCCGATGCAGTTGATATGTTCAGAGATCAAAAGGGTGCGCCAACAGTAATGTGACAGCTGAATCACGGGACTTTCCCATGGAAACATGAGTGATGCACGCAACCCTTGATGGATCATCCGATTGAGGTATTACTGAGGTGGACGACCTTTGCGGCTCTCACTTAATCGCGATAGCGCATGACAAAGCCTACGCTCATATGGATTCGGGATTGGGCGGATTCTGTGATCTATTTTACTTCATCGGAATGAACTACCCATTTAAGGTGGGCTAGACGTTACCCATAGCTTGCAATTAGTTCTAAGCATTTTTATGACAACTGCCTCTAGGCGAGTTCTCCCCGCCGGTTGCCGTGACCGACAATTGTCCATGGTTCGCGTGCCTGAGACTTGAGAAATCTTGAGAATGAGGCTTGAGAATCATCTGTAGGCAATTAATTTTTTTTACCCAATTAGATGTTACCATGTGACATTTTATTGCAACAAAATGTTAATAATTAATTATTTATATTTTAGGGATTAAATAAATACAATTTCTAAAATTAGATAATAAATAAATTAACACTTTTATGATAAATGACAATGCCTAATTAAATCGCAACAAGTGTCAAAACAGCAAATCAAATTGTGACACGTGTTAAGGTTAGCCAATTAAATTGTGCCACATGTCAAATCTTATAAGGTTGGAAAGTAAATATTGTTGATTTGGCAATTAATTCGTAATCATCCAATTAAAGAAAGTAATGCCAAATTAAATATTCTGGACCAATCTAGTGATACTACATCATCAACCATATATGGTAGTAGAGCATTCTCTACCCCTATAAATAGGGTTGGCCTCCACAAATCAAAGGGGGATTACATCAACACAAGACGAAGACACCAAGCAAAGAACACTAAAAAGACGAAGAAGAAGAACAGAAGCTGCATCAAGAACAGGCAATCTAGAAAGCTCAACAAATCCTCTTCCCAAGCTCAAGGCTGTTCTTCCAACATTCGAGGCGTTCTTTGTAGAATCCCATTAAATTACGGCGTTTGATCCACATCCAATGTACTAAACCAGTTGATTAACGTTATTAAAGACTCCAGCCAACATTAAGGAGGATCACAGCTCAAAAGCTCCCCCAATTTCAGCTAAATTCTTCGATCAACATTCAAATCATACAAGTTGGAAGAAGAATCAGAGGACTAAGTTACAGGATAAGACCCACAAAATTCTATTCGATTCAAATTATAATCGATTTATACAAATTTCTTGTTAATAGAAATCTAATTACAAGAATTTTGTTTTACAGCATCATAAAGAAATTATTTTGGTTTGCATTTGTATTGGACCAAATGGATCTCCTATAGTACTTGTTAATAATGGAATTAATAATTAGAAGCATGATGGGCTTTTAATTTAATTACTAGGGTTTAGGATTAATTAAAATAAGAATATTTGGCCTTTAATTTAATTAATAGAATTAATTAAATTAAAATACAAAACACTGGTGGAGTTATTTGGTTTCTATTATATTTGTTAATAATATGATTATTAACTAAAAACATGACAGGTCTTTGATTTGATTAATGAGATTAATTAAATTAAATGATATAATTCTAATGATTTTTTTATTACTAATAGAATTAAAGAATAGAGCTAATAGTGATAATAACGACAATTAATGGTACAAATTATACATACTATACATACTTTTCAACACTATTCCAAAAGATACACTATACATTTCAACACTATTCAGTTGATATATGTTATATAATGAAAACAAAATGGATTTGGTATGTTATTCTATTGTATTTACTTTATTATTTTATGGTCTTACAAATTTTAAATTCCATCCCAAATTCATTGAAACCCAACGTGGTGTCAAATCTAGTGTTTTCTCATATAATTGGAAAATTTAATGATATTTTCTATCATTTATGGTAGTTCTCGTTTAATAATTAATTAAACATGTATTTGATACTTGTTTATACTTGGAAAAATGGTTTTTTTTCCCACAATTTTGGATCATTGAAAAGAAGTCTGTGTAGCTAACACGATGGGCGCAAAATTGGCACTCATACGTGTTAGCTACACAGACTTCTTTTCAATGATCCAAAATTGTGAAAAAAAAAACCATTTTTCCAAGTATAAACAAGTATCAAATACATGTTTAATTAATTATTAAACGAGAACTACCATAAATGATAGAAAATATCATTAAATTTTCCAATTATATGAGAAAACACTAGATTTGACACCACGTTGGGTTTCAATGAATTTGGGATGGAATTTAAAATTTGTAAGACCATAAAATAATAAAGTAAATACAATAGAATAACATACCAAATCCATTTTGTTTTCATTATATAACATATATCAACTGAATAGTGTTGAAATGTATAGTGTATCTTTTGGAATAGTGTTGAAAAGTATGTATAGTATGTATAATTTGTACCATTAATTGTCGTTATTATCACTATTAGCTCTATTCTTTAATTCTATTAGTAATAAAAAAATCATTAGAATTATATCATTTAATTTAATTAATCTCATTAATCAAATCAAAGACCTGTCATGTTTTTAGTTAATAATCATATTATTAACAAATATAATAGAAACCAAATAACTCCACCAGTGTTTTGTATTTTAATTTAATTAATTCTATTAATTAAATTAAAGGCCAAATATTCTTATTTTAATTAATCCTAAACCCTAGTAATTAAATTAAAAGCCCATCATGCTTCTAATTATTAATTCCATTATTAACAAGTACTATAGGAGATCCATTTGGTCCAATACAAATGCAAACCAAAATAATTTCTTTATGATGCTGTAAAACAAAATTCTTGTAATTAGATTTCTATTAACAAGAAATTTGTATAAATCGATTATAATTTGAATCGAATAGAATTTTGTGGGTCTTATCCTGTAACTTAGTCCTCTGATTCTTCTTCCAACTTGTATGATTTGAATGTTGATCGAAGAATTTAGCTGAAATTGGGGGAGCTTTTGAGCTGTGATCCTCCTTAATGTTGGCTGGAGTCTTTAATAACGTTAATCAACTGGTTTAGTACATTGGATGTGGATCAAACGCCGTAATTTAATGGGATTCTACAAAGAACGCCTCGAATGTTGGAAGAACAGCCTTGAGCTTGGGAAGAGGATTTGTTGAGCTTTCTAGATTGCCTGTTCTTGATGCAGCTTCTGTTCTTCTTCTTCGTCTTTTTAGTGTTCTTTGCTTGGTGTCTTCGTCTTGTGTTGATGTAATCCCCCTTTGATTTGTGGAGGCCAACCCTATTTATAGGGGTAGAGAATGCTCTACTACCATATATGGTTGATGATGTAGTATCACTAGATTGGTCCAGAATATTTAATTTGGCATTACTTTCTTTAATTGGATGATTACGAATTAATTGCCAAATCAACAATATTTACTTTCCAACCTTATAAGATTTGACATGTGGCACAATTTAATTGGCTAACCTTAACACGTGTCACAATTTGATTTGCTGTTTTGACACTTGTTGCGATTTAATTAGGCATTGTCATTTATCATAAAAGTGTTAATTTATTTATTATCTAATTTTAGAAATTGTATTTATTTAATCCCTAAAATATAAATAATTAATTATTAACATTTTGTTGCAATAAAATGTCACATGGTAACATCTAATTGGGTAAAAAAAATTAATTGCCTACAGATGATTCTCAAGCCTCATTCTCAAGATTTCTCAAGTCTCATTCACATCTAACCAATTTACAATTTGTCTTTCACTGCAACCTTTCGTGTATAACTCTCTATATTCATTTTTAATTAAAAATGATTATAATTTGAAAGATATGGGTAACGTCTAGCCCACGGCTTAAATTGTAGTTCAATTAAGATGAAGTAAATAGATCACATTAATCCTCCCAATCAAGAATGCCATATGATATAGGCCTTTTGTCATGCTATATCTCGATTAAGTGAGAGCCGCAAATTTAGTCAAACTCATTACATCAATCGTATGATCAATCAATGTTGCTTCATAAAACTAATGTTCTATTGGAAAGTCTTGTTTCGATGTCACATTACTTTTGGCTAAAAATTTTTATCTTATGAAATATCAACTGCATAGGACAAATACCATGCTCACTTACAAGAAGACAAATCTCTTATCTATACACACTTAGATAATAGCATATTGGACTTATAACTCTATTTCATACTAAGAAAAATGTTGATCTTTAGAGCCCTAATAACACTAGGACCGTCATATGCACAATACAACTATGTTGTTTCAAGTATAAGGCTCATGTGCATTTAAAATGATTATGAAGTAACATATTGACAGCACATTGTGAATTTCATGCATCTAATTCAGTTTTTGAGTTAATGTTCAAATACTCATTCCCTAATGACATATCCACATATATGTGTTCTTTGTATCTCATACTAAACGATATGACACTGTAAAAACATAAGGTGTGTGCAAGCTATACCAACTTTTCAATACCCTTTAGAGAGTTTGTGATTTGTGAATAAATTTAATGATTATGTACTAAAATAGCTTTGTTTTCATATTCACAATTTTTTATAAATAAAGCTTCTTAACACAATCACAAGAACACATGCAAAATTTCACGATATTCAAGATTTGTATGTTTGAAAGACTGTCATAATATTGATATAAGACAAATCAATATTTATTAATATTTCAAACTTTTATATATATAACTAATATCCTCACTAAATATTAGCCTTAGTAGGCATATCACTAATCTCTTTATTTCCTTTGGCTCTCTGTACATCCTTACTACTCTTTACTCCAAATCTTTTGGCATGGGAGACCTTTTTAGGACCAATCCCTCTCTTGCATTTCTTCTTTAGCTTCTTTCACCCTGTAATTGATTGGAAGGGTATAAAGGTCCACATCTAATGGGCTATTACACCATGTTTCCCTTATTTAGAATGCTAATTCTATTGCCTATTTACTATACCATTGAGTTGATCCATCATCGATTAGTTGCATTATTTGTGAAGCTAGCATTGAAGGGTCTCCTTTAAAACCCAACAATCTCACTCTCCCCTAACTTATGCTTTTTTGTTGGTTTCTTGCATTAATCTGGACATTACACGACTTGTATTTGTGTTATTGCAAACCATGCCAATATGATATGTGTCAAAGTTATGCCCATCTCATTTATGATTGAGTCTAAGGAGATGGGATTGTATTTTAGAAACCTGTTGTGGGTACTGTCACATCCTACCTTCTATTGCTCACACTTGTCTCTATTCTTAGGATTGGACAAGTCATAGTATAATATTTTAAATGGCGTGAGACTTAGACAAACCGAGAATGTGTCACCCTATAAGTGTGAGGGTGTACACTCTCAATGTGTCCAAGTATTACCCTTGAAATGGCCTAAGCATGTCTGACCTTACATTCATGAAGTTGTTACATTTCCTTCCAGCTTGAGCTGAGTCTCGATCTCTTCACTTCAATTTGGAATCTATTTTTAAGAGTTCTTTTAGAGTGATTTTTATAAAATGCATTTTTTAAATGTAGAACTTTGTGACTTTACATTATGTTGTTATAATATATGTTTTAATTATGCTATTAATATCAGATCAATATTTATGTGGTTTACATTTGAATGTTTTAAAAAATGATCCTAGGTCTCCAACCGTTATTAGTTGATTACACTTTTTCACATTCATTAAACCATGATCTAAAACAATTTTTATAACTCTTTCGCCAAATTAAATCTTTTTTGTTGTTTGATTGCGAGACGTCAAGAATATTCAATGTTGTTTGATCAAAAATTGTTTTTTCAATAAAAATTTTTAAAGAAGAATGATGTTTGAGACTTTGTTTTTTGAATGATTGTAAATAAATAAATAATAAACTACCAAAAATAAAATTTAAATCTCGATTATGACTTTCAAGAAAAGCCGAACTTTTGAGATTTGGAGGTGACTGCTTTCTTATATAGCATTGAATAAACCTTACTTCTATAGATTTCTATAGGTGGAAATAAAGATGATGAGATCTAGGCATGTCATGTCTTCAAATCCTTCCGAGAAAAAGTGAGAACGAATGATAAATCCAAATGTGCAACCTGTGATCAAAGAAGCATTCCGTCGCTATGTTACATTATTACCTTGGCCATATTTTAATAAGATAATGTTTTTAAAGGACTATAAATGAACACATGAAAATGACCTATCAAGTTTGAAAAGACAATAATACCAGCCAACTAGGGCCAATTATGATATATTTTATTGTCTAAATATATAATTAAATTTAAATGAGCTCAAGTGGTTTAACGAATATCAAGTTCAAATAATTTCTACTTGAGTTTTGAGTAACTCAAGCTTGATTTTGATTAGAGCTCCAAGTTAATGTTGGCAATGGGTTGGATTGTTGGGTTGAGTCGATATACCAATTCAAATTTGACCTATTTATTTTCACGGGTCAATTTTTTTTTGGATCAAAACTCAACTTGTTAACCTTATAGGTTATTCAAGTTTAACCCATTAATTCATATTTAAAAAAAATTATTTTGATTAAAATAAAATTAGAAATACGTTTTTACACTCTACATTTTTCTTCTGATTTTAATACATTACTTCAACAAGTAAATTCTCGATACTCTTAAAAGTAAAAAGTTTTCTACTTTCTTGTGAGTTTAAATTTTACTGAATTAAGCTTCAAAATATATATATATATATATATATATATATGCTAATAAAACAAAGAAAGAAAGAAAGAAAAAGGAAATGGATTAAGGCAATCTAAATAGAGCCACTGAATTTGTCTGAGTAATGGTGCACAGTGTGAACAAAGCTCTAAATGATACCCAAAATGAAAATTTGAGTCTAAGCACATAAACATAAGATTTAGTTTAATATAATATTTAAGTTTGAGTTTTCACATGTTCATTATTTTAGCAATTCACTTTATTTAATTAGTTTTCTATTTATATAGTTAATAATTTAAGAAGATTACAAATTAAAAAATAGTTAATAAAATATTTATTAAATTATTTAAAATATATAAGCATGTGTGTGGGTTCGTTGGTCAACCTATAGAGTAAATTGGAATTGACTTTTTTTTTTTTTCAGACTATTGGATTTGATCTAATTTCGACTTGCAACTGCTAATCTAAAATCGTTAATTTTGTATTAGATTTGGGTCATGTTAAAAAATATCACTCTTACTCTAGTCGCGACAATCGCTTCGCTCACCTACAGCACTTCCTAAAAACCACGCTCGTCCTAATACATATATACATAATATAGTAAGTTTAATTTAATTGTGAAACATTCCTATAATAACGTTAATTTTTTTTATATATTTTCTTTTTATTTTACGTCCTCTGTTTTTATTCATTCATTTACTTCTCTAACATTAAATTATCTTAGTTTTCATAATTTTAAAATTTTTTTCTTCTCTTATTAGGTAAATTATATAAAATTTACATTAAAATAATCATTTATTTACTTATGTAATCATGTACACGTATTGGGTGTATTCTTCGTTACATTATATATATATGTACGTATGTATGCATTTCATCGTCTATCATCACCTCCATTTTGTAATCAAGATAACAATATTGAATATACTGATGTAAGTTTGAGTTATTAACATTTTACCAATTTAAATAGTTATATAACAATTTACCTAATTTCTAAAATTATGTCAACAGGCACGTTTTTGCAAGGCGGCCGCCTCTGACTTGATATTTTCAACAAATTGAAAAAAAAAATTATAGCATGGAGACCCAACCCAAATGGGTGTCTCCAATCTCCATGCACAATTATTGAAAAGAAAAAAGGAAAAAGAGAGAACCGGGTTAACGACAATTAAGGGGTAGAAATTAACCCGCAAGACCTCTGCCTCATGTCTATCCCCAACTCTAATTATCTGCAGCAACAGTATCACTCAGCTCCCTTCCCTGGGTTTCAACTGGGAAGCAAAACGCTCTAATTCCTGACAGCATTATTGCAACCTCGAAAATGCATATTGCAGCCATTTGGTGGCAATCCGACGCCAGTCCTACGGCTATGAAGGGACTTACCATGCTTGTAATTTTCACCCACGGCAGTGGCAACGCCAACTCTTGTACTCCTGATACATGTTGGATATGCCTGCTAACAGATCAACATTCAACAAAATAAACATGACTTGTAACTAAATGCAACCCCAGAAAGAAAAGTTTTGTAGAGGCTAGAATTTGACGGGTGGCTTGAGTGTAAACCAATTGCCCGGCATTTAGTTTCCCCACGGCTTAACTCCGATGTTAGCAGCACAACCCCATAATACAGAAAAGAAGGGCGGTTTTTTCGGAACCTGGTGAAAAAAGGGCAAACAACCGTGAGAAGCACAGTTTAGGAATGGTGACTTTGTTCTCTGTGGTGGATAGTAAAGGGATGGTATCTCCCAATGAAGTAAATACCTCAAACGGCTGATTGATTCTATTAGAAACAAGCGTGCTAGATGGAAGTTGTGTTTCGTTAACCGCGGCCATTTTCTTCAAAACATTGTGTGCATCAGTGACCTTGCCATTAAGGTATAGATTGTAATGAAATACAAGACAAGCGCCACAAAACAGGGCTCTGATGATAGCGCAAGCAGCCACCTCCATCCCAGTCTTGGCAAAACTATCTGCAGAAAAGGTATGGAGGAAACTTATTTACACTGACAATTGAATACGTTAAGGCTTTGCTAACGTTATCAATCATGGAAGAATTGATTTTCATAAAGGATTGTCAGATGATTGAAAGATGAAAGGACATACCCATGCCAATGAAGCCTCAAGTATTGTTCCAACGGTCCCTGACAAGCTTTCGATGACCGTCCGAACGGCCCGGTTTTGCATGGGCACAAACTCAAGAAACCAGGATGTGTATACATGTCCGCCACCCAGACCAATGCCGGCGAACATGCGGAAAAGCACCAATGAAACATAATTTGGGAAGAAGGTACAAAGAAGATATGCAGGTTACTATAGCAACACCTAGGAGGCCTATCCTGGTGACCAAATATATCTTTTGGACAGTTATTGTGAAAGCAGCCAATATGTTTATGCATTCATAAAAGAAAAATTTTCAGATCCATATGTAAACACACAATAAATTGTGTAGATGTGCTCTAAGTTAAGATGGCTAATGAGATTGCGTCATGTTAGAAGTTGAAGCAATTGAAGACTTGAAGTATTGAAATATTGAAAGCTCTCTCATAATTCTTTCTAAAGTTCTCAAATACATTTAATGCATTTTTCATCAAATTCAAATAGTTTGTCACCAAATTCAAGACGTCTCAAAATTTAGCATTTGATTCAAAATCGTAGTGTTAAATTTGAAAATCAACGTTATTGAAGATCCAACAATTCTTAAGGAAGATTAAGTACAAGCTCTTTGCTAAAATATTATTCAAATTTCAAGCAAATATTCTTGAAGGAAGAATCAGATGATTGGAGTTAGAAAATAGAATCCACAAAAGTTTAGTTTGATCCAAATTTATTCAATTTCATACCAATTTTTTTGTTATACAAGAAATTTGTCCTATAGATTTTGATCACGTCTAGTGGAATTTCTTTATCTCTCATCTTTTCCTTCCAAAAAAGTTTTATCAAACTTCACCATGGCCAGCAACAAAAGAAAGTCTTCCAAGGCTACTATTATTGAGGCTATTGCAAAGAGCATTGGTGCTATCACTCGAAATGTGCCAAGAAGGTTAGTATACTTCGAGCCAACTCGTCTCCCTAGAGCTATTAACAACCCACTTTTCACAAGTGAAGCCAACAAGGATTACTTTAGATCTTCAAGTCCTCACTCCAATATTTCATCTGCCTCTAACATGGCGCTAGTCACGACGACTAACGTCTCAAGTTTAGAGGACTAAATTGCTGCATTAATTAAGGTCATTGAAGGGCTAGCTAAGCACATCCAAGAGTAAAACTCATGAATCTTGAGATTGATGGACAAGATAGAAAATGCTAAAGCTAGCCGGGCAGTGGAAAAGGCGCCTAAAGTCCATGATGAGGTTGAGACATCTATTAAGCAGCTAGCCGATGATTGGAAAAAGTCCGTAGTCAAAGAGCTACAAATTTCCTCTGACGGCTTGATCCTTGTTGATCAACTAAAAGTCAGCCCCTTAAATTCTAATAGTTTGATGGGAAAGGAAACCCTAAGCACCACATGGCTCAATTTGTACGTGCAGCAATGCCGGGATATATGGAGAACATCTGGTCAAGCAATTCATTCACTAATTGAAAAAAATGCATTTTACAGATAGACTGAGCTTGAGCTCGAGACTATGGATACTTGGGAGCAACTGGAACACAAGTTTCTTAACTGCTTTTATAGCACAAGAAGGACTGTTAGTATGATTGAGCTTACAAACACTCGTCAATGAAAAGATGAGTTGGTCATTGACTACATCAACCGGTAAAGGAACCTAAATTTGAATTGCAAGGACAGACTTTCTAAAGTTTTAGGCATTGAGATGTGCATACAAGGTATGCATTAGGGTTTACAGTACATCCTTTAGAGGATTCAGCCCAAAAGCTTTGAAGAATTGGCTATGCAAGCTCATGACATAGAGCTAATATAGTTTCAAGTAGTGTTGGTGGACAACCTATTTCAGAGTTCCACAAGCTAAAAGATAAGTAAGAAGTAAAGAAATGGAACAAGCCTCCCACCAAAACTTTATGTAAAGAATCTATCGCAGTATGTGCTAAATTTATCTAAGTTAAAGGAACTCAAAAAGGCCAACCCTAAAAGAAATGCAGGAGAAATCATACCATTCTTGGACTCAGACGTCTTAGGGATTTTCGATGACTTGTTGAAAGCTAACCTCATTGAGCTCCCAAAAATGAAGTAGTCTATAGAAGCCGAAAAGACTCATGATTTCAAATACTACAAATATGATTGCTTGGTCAGCCACTATATCCATGACTGCTTCATATTCAAGGATAAGGACATAAAGCTAGCCTGCCAAGAAAAAATCACATTAGAAGATAATAGCACAAATGCCAAGACTGTCACCTTTGATAATCAAATAAATTAAGTTAATAAAACCAGCAATTCTCCTAACGAAGCTGGCTGCTTTCATAAAAAAAAGCTAAGAACCCATCGAAGATTGTATGACTGCGATGGTCTTCATGGATGAAGATTTGATGTTAAGGTTTCAACCCCATAATAGGCCGTTGTTCATTATCAACTATGCCTATGAGCAAAGGGTTAAAAAAAAGTTAGTCAATTGTGGCACAATAGTTAACATTTTGCCCTTATAGACATAGAGAGAGTTGGGAATCCCAACTAATGAGCTCTGAAACAACCCCTTAATGATTTAAGGATTCAATTAAGGGGGCAAAGGGCCCTAGGCACCATGAGAATAAAGCTACTCATAGATGACATTGACTCAGCTACCTTATTCCACATCATCGATGCTATAACATCATGCAACCTACTCCTCGATCGGTCGTGGCTTCATAAGAATAAGGTAGACCTTCTACTTGGCATCAATGCTTTAAATATTGCTGTAACAGTGTGTAAAGCATCAATACTTCAAATACTACTATAACGGTATTGTGAAAAAAGTGCTCAGTGACTACAAACCTTTCATTAGAGCTAAGTCCCACTTTGCTGATGCAAAGTATTACTTAAATAAGGTTAGGACTTTCAAAGACAACACCTCTTAAAAGAAGGAGAAACAAGTTGATGGTCCAACAAAGAAAGATGAAGCCAATAAGGCACATCTATAAACTACCTAAATGAAGAGACAATGATTGACAATACTATTAAAGGTTTACACCACCTTTGACTTGAATTTACAGTAAAGTACTTATCTAACCACCAAAAGAGGATGTGAAAAAACATTAAGAGGCTCGAGAGCTAAGGACCTAAGGAGCTAAAGACTGCAAAATGCTTTAGTTCCAAGGCATACAAACTCCTCATGAAGCTTGGATACAACACATAAGAGTAATCACCGTAGGGAAAAGTGCCACTAAAATCCTTAAGTTAAAATCCATAGGCGAGGCTTGGGTATGAACAACCTAAAGGTCCAATCTACATCACCATAAAGAGAGCTTTTGCTAATAGCCTCAATGAAAAGAACTAGGAAAAAGTCAGCATGGGTGTTAGTCTTTGAAAGACTTGGCCTGCTCAAAAGACAGAAATGTTGAAGGGCTAAAAAGGGACATTAATAAGCACTAAGACAAGATGAGAAATTTCGAAGATTAATCCTTTCTTGCATGCGGTAGCAAATAGACTTGGTTATATTATGTGATAAACTCCTTAAGGCTAAATTTTAGACTATCATCTTCACTAAAACTCAAATCAAAGAAGACAATGATAAGGAAAGTATGCACTTATCTAATCACGTTAGCTTACGCGAAGAAAGAGAAACCATTGAAGAAGATGATGAGATTGTGCCACCCTAAGTGGAAGCAAAAACTAAATCCACAGTAGATGAACTAAATGAAGCGAACTTGGGGATAGAAACAACCCTCACCCTATCTACATTAATGCCTAGCTAACAAGTAAAAAGGCCGACATGTACATCAAGCTGCTGAAAGAGTTTAGGGATAAGTTAGTCTAGTCATACAAAGAGATACCTGACTTAGACCCAAAAGTGGCCGTGCATTACTTAGTTGTGAAGAAGGGAGCTCGTACGTTAAGCAAGCACAACGTCGATTCCAACTAGAACTTCTCTCTCAAACTGAAGCAAAAGTTAATAAGTTGATCGAGGTTAGATTCATTCAGGAAGTCAAATATTCTACATGGATTTCTAGCATTGTCCCATTGAGAAAGAAGAATGGCCAAATCTAGGTTTGTGTTAACTTCAGGGATCTCAACAAGACATATCATAAAGATGATTTCCCTTTACCTATCACTGAGCTTTTGATTGACGCCACTATAGGACATGAAGTGCTTTCATTTATAGATGGATCATTTGGGTATAATCAAATATTCCTAGTACCCGAAGATGAAGTATTGACAGCCTACCACACACATAAAGGTATATATTACTACAAGGTAATGTCTTTAGGCCTAAAAAATGATGGGATAACATACCAAAGAGCCATGTAGAATATCTTTGATGATATACTCCACAAAAATGTCAAATGCTACAATGATGACCTTTTGGTAAAGTCGAAGAAAAGAGAAGACCATTTGTATGACTTGAGAAAAATTTTCGAGTGTTTGAAAAGATACCAACTAAGGATTAACTCGTTGAAATGCACATTTGGGTTCACTTCTAGCAATTTCTGGGCTTCATTGTCTACCACCGAGGCATTAAAGTCGAGAAAGCAAAGATTGATACCATCCTGAAGATGCTAGAGCCTCAGAATGTTCACAAGCTCAAATGCCTATAAGGAAAGTTAGCATATATCAAAAGTTTCATCTTAAATTTGACAGGCTGTTGTTAGTAGTTCTACTAACTCATGAAGAAGGGTGTCCTATTTGAATGGGATGAATCCTATAGAAAGGCTTTTTGAGAACACTAAATCTTACCTAACAAAGCCTTTAGTATTGGTGACCCCGATGCCTGGCCATTTGTTGATCCTAAAAATTGCTACACAAGAATACTCAGTGAGAGCCCTAGTGACACAAGAAAATGATAAAAAAGAAGGAAAGTGTCCAATATTATCTAAGCAGGATGATGACACAAAATGAATTAAAGCACTCATTGATTGAGAAAATCTATTTGGCACTTGTTTTCGCCATCCAGAAGTTAAGACACTATTTCCAAACTTATATGGTTTGTTTAATGTCTAAAGCTAACCCATTTAAGTATATTATAATCAAGCTTGTTCTCTCTAATAAGCTCACAAGTTGATACCACAAATTCTAACAATTTAAAATTATCTATGTGCCATAGAAGACAATGAAGGGATAAGCATTGGTCGATTTCTTGGCAGACCATCCGATCCCAGCTGAATAGGATATCTTTGATGACTTACCTAATGAAGACGCCCTATTGGTTGAAATCACCCTGCTATAGAAAATGTACTTTGATGAAGCTTCCCATAGGGAAGGAACTGGCACTAGGGTGGTGTTCATGACTTCAAAAGTTCCTACAGAAAAATGCTCAAACGATGTAGCTGAATATCAAACCTTAATTATCAAGCTTGAAATTGTCATGGATATCAAGAAACTATAGCTTGAATCTATGAGGATTCTAAGTTAGTGGTCAACTAACTGCTAAAACAAGCAAGAAAATGCATTAGCCAAGCTCACCTCCACTTTGTCCTTGCTTGAAGCAAAATATCACATGTCTATACGCAAGAAGTGGGTAATGCCGTCCGTGCTCAAGGATGAGGAAAGAGAAGAAAATTGCTTCGTAGAAGTCCTCGATGTGGAAAAGGAAAACTAGTGTCAACAATTCGTGGACTACTTAAAGTATGAGAAGCTACCGAATGACCCACATCGAAAAGTCAATATACAACATTGAGTAGCTCACTTTATCTACTTTAATGGCACCCTGCACAAATTATCATTTGATGGAGTGTCCCTGCATTATCTGAGAGACGACGAAGTTGTACAAGCCATGGAGGAAGCACACTTTGGAATTTGTGGTGCTTATTAGTCTAAACTAAAACTTTACTTTAGCATTAAAAGGATGGGTTATTACTGGCAGACGATGGTGAAAGACTACATAGAGTTTGCCTAAAATTGTCAAGCATGCCAATACCATGCCAACTTTATTCATGAACCATTAGAGCCATTCCACTCAACATTACCTCATGGCCTTTTGATGCTTAGGGCTGAGATGTCATTAGACCCATAATAAAGTCATCTACTGGCCATCTTTACATTTTCACTGCAACTAACAACTTTTCCAAATGGGTTGAGATGATTCCTCATAAGGAAGTGAAGAAGGAAAATGTTGCCAACTTCATCCGCGTCAACATCATCTATAGGTACGGAGTCCCCTAATACATCATCATTGATAATGGAAAGCCATTAGTCAATAACACCATTGATAAGCTATGCCACAAGTTTGGCTTTAAATAAAAGAAATTTTCAACGTACCATACCCCAACCAACGGTCTCATGGAAGCTTTTAATAAGACCTTGTGTAACTTATTGAAGAAAATAGTGTCAAAGTTAAAAAGAGATTGGCGCAAAAGGATTAGAGAAGCTTTGTGAATCTATCGAACCACTTATAGGATTCTTACGCAAGCAACTCCTTATGTATTAGTGTATAGTATTAAGACCGTTATCTTGCTTGAATAGCAAATTCCATCCTTGTAAATCACCATACAAGAAGGATTGATTATGGAGGACAATGCTCACTTGTGTCTTAAAGAATTAGAAACGCTTGATGAGAAGAGACTAAATGCACAACAAAAGCTTGGCTGTTATCAAGTTCGCTTATCTAAAGCATTCAGTAAAAAAGTGTGTGCTCAATATTTTCAAGTTAGGGATTTGGTTCTCACCATAAAAGGCACATTATCATCACTCATTATACTAGAAACAAGTTCACCTCTAAATGGGATAGACCATATGTCATCTAAGAGGTTTATATAAATGGGGCTTACAAGTTGGTCGGCTAAGACGGTGTCAGAATTGGCTCAATTAATGGAAAATTTTTGAAGAAGTATTATGCTTAGAAAAAAAGAAAAAAAATCAAATACTCCTAGACATAAGTATAAAATATCATACTAAACCTAAATCAAAGTTTCCTAACACGAACTCAAATAGCCAACTCAAATCAAATTCAAATGCTCCTCAATACATGAGTTTAAATTGTAAGTTACTCTTAGCCAACAAGAGTATAAACTGTGAAAGATCATACTTCTCATAAATTCAAAGTCTTTGAACTACAATATGACTTGATCCCATTTTTGTGGATACGTAGGTACCATTGATATTTTTTAAATTCAGTCACAGATTTGTGATAGGTTATGTTCATTTCATAAAATAGAAATTGCCAAGAGCAAGCATCAAGGTAAAAAAGGCAATCAGTGGTGCTCTAAAAGAGTAGAACAAAAGTGTTTAATTAACATCAACATCAAGTGTTTGCTAAAAGAACGATGTTAGTGATTGTGATAACAATCATAGCAAGAGGATTCGAGCTCTACAGCTTGTCCCTAACTGTAACTAAATCCTCTTCAATAGTGTGCAAAGTTTCAATGGCTGTATCATCTAGAGGTTCAATAGACTTTATGGTAGTAACGCCCTCTTCGATCTCACTGACCTCCATTTCAACCTTTCGAAGAAACCTTTTTGCTATGCAAGAGACGAGGACAACTCACTCTGTTGCTAAGTCAAGGTCTTGAGCTACTATTTTAAAGCAATAAGCCACTTCTTAATACCCTTGAACTCTGGCTTAGAATGCTAAATCGAACTAACTTGTTTAATCTTACGTTTTAAGCTCCTCAAGGGTGATTCTTTACTTTTCTTAGTCATTAGTCGAAAACCCTAAGTAGACTTCTTAGCCACATCCTTAGTGAACATCACCTTTAGCAACTAGCAAAGTGGTTGAAGTAAGTCTTTATAAACACCTTAGCAACTCTCCATCTCAAAGTGACCTCTAGGGACCATCCCTAGAGATTCCTTAATGACTCTATTTTAAGGTTAGCTTCTATGGATTCTTTGTCAACTTTATTTTAAAGTTACCTCCATGAACTCTTCTTCAAAATTATCTCAAAGTGGCTTCCATAGACTCCTTATCGACTCTAACTTAACAATTAGCTCTTTATGCTAACTCCAATTTGAAGTTGGTACTTTATGTCACTCTAGTCTTAAAGTTGGTTGTTGGCTCTATGTTGAAGTTACTTGCATAGGCTCCTTAATGCACTCCATCTCAAACTCACTTTCATGGAATTATCAAAGGCTTCGGCTTAAAGCTACCTATATAGGCCCTCGATAGACTCCATCTCAAAGTCGCTTTCATGGAATCTTCAATGACTTAAGCTTAAAGTTACTTCCAATAACTTTTTGATGGCTCTTAGAGTTGGCTTTTAACATCTTACACTTTAAAATTGGATTCCGCAAATGTCTTGGTAAACTTACTTTTGAATTTAAACCACAATAATGTTGGTGAGTTTTAAGTCTAAAAGGATCATAACCCTTGGCAAAATAAAACTCTAGGGACTCTAAAAGTTAAATCACAACAAAGTTGATGAGCTTCAAGTCTAGAAGTGTTAAAACTTCAAATAAAGCCTGGTACTCAAAGGCTTAAAATTTCAAGCTTAAATGGTATGCATCAGTAAAATTAAGCCTAGTACTCAAAAGACCAAAAGTTTAAGCCTAAACGATATGCGTGGGCAAAATTAAATCTAATACTAAAAGGCCTAAAAGTTTAAGTCTAGACGATATGTATGGGTAAAATTAAACTTAGTACTCAGAGACCCAAAAGTTAAAGCTTAAACCATATGCATGGATAAAATTAGCAGTTAATTAACCACATGCACAACAACCTATACAACTAATTTAACCATCTAAACTACACTATACCAACTATTGCAACATCTTGAAGTTTGCATAGTTGTCAGCCTTCTCCAAGTCCATTTGCTATCCCTTTATTCCATTCTCCTACTCTTTTCTTACATGTTGACTTGTTCTCTTTATGTTAAGATCCTTTAACTAGTTTGATATGCCCCCTCAAGTTGAGTGTGTTTGTTTTCCACACTTAGCTTGCTCATCAATTTGCTAAACTGTCCATAGCTCAGTCCCTTAGTGAATAAGTCAGCAGGTTGGTTTACGCTCCTTACATGTCTTACCTCAACTATTCCATCCTCTACCGTTTCTCTGATGAAATGTAGATTAAGATTAAAGTGCTTTGTTTTTTCATGGTCTAGACAAAGCTTGGATCCGCTGTTATGTAATAGGAGCATGGATGCTGAGGTCTATGGCTCCACCCCTAACAGTAACCATCTTTTACATGAAGCATGCATAGCAGATATCACAGCCACTCTTTATAAGATTTTCTCAGCTAGATGACAACAAGGTTCGCAGGCTTCAAGGTGAGTTACATAGCATCACTCAAGATAATAGGTTTGTTGATAGTTACTTCACTAAGCTGATGACTGTTTTAGAAGAGTTAAGACAATATAGGCCACCTCCTCATTGCAAATATGGGAGATGCAATGATGAGTGTTTCCCAGGGTATGCTGAAATGTAGGAGAGGGATAGAGTCTATAAGTTTCTTAATTAGTTAAATGAGACCTACTTTGCAAATACGTCTCAGTTTCTACAATAGAAGCCATTTCCATCCTTAGATGAAGCTCACAATGCCATAATTATGGAGGAAGGACAAAGGGCTTTAGTGGGAAATAGGTCACTGATTAAGGCTTTATCTCTAATCTCACAGACTGACAAAAAAGAAAGGAAACAAGATCTTATGCTTTCTTATTGTGGGAAGAAGGAACACACAAGGGAAAAGTGCTACAGAATCATAGGGTTCCCTTCAACATTCAAGTTCACAAAGAGTAAAGAGAAGGAATCACAAGGAGGACAGGTGGTAGCTAATCAGGTCTCGAATGTTGCAACCTCAGCAAATGAAGAAAGAGGAGGGAATGAAGACTTAAAGCTCTCCTAGGAATAGATTAAGAAGCTGATCAGATTGTTAGACTCCCAAGATATGATCCAATCCAGTGGCAATAGAACACTGAATCAGCAGGAGGTTAGTTTCACATAGAACAAGTTAGCTGAACTTCAGAATCCTTATTCCAACTTTGCAAGTAATGAGAATCCAAAATCTAATTTTTTTGTTAGCCATACTTGTCTTACTTCCTTCCCTAAAGCCAGCACACTTAAGGAGACCAGTGAGTCATCAGCAGCACCATCTTCTTGGATTGTGGACAATGGAGCCTCAAACCACATTTGTCACTCAATTAAGTTATTCTAGTCCTATAACCCTATGAAAAACCTCTTTGTGAACTTGCCAAATAGGACTAAGGTGTCAGTTATAAATGTAGGAACAGTGGTCATCTCAAAAACACTTGTGATCAGTAGTGTATTACATGTTCCAGCTTTTAAGTACAATTTGTTGTCTGTGAACTAACTAACTAAATCCCATTGTTGCATACTTATTTTTGACTCTGATACCATGTTGATTTTGTTCTGATAATTGGTATCATGAGTGAAATTTCTGATAGTTGCTTATGCCCAGTCCAACACCTATTTGTTCATTTGTCAACAGAATGGAATTCAAGCCTATTTCCAAGTTTATGTGGATAATCTTTTGATCACTGGCAGTAGTCCAACTTTTATCAATCAGTTCAGTCAGTTGTTATCCAAGAAGTTTTCAATAAGGATCTTCGAGACTTGCCTTATTTTCTTAGTCTTGAAGTGATTCCTACAACAAGTGGTCTATTCCTTACGCAACATAAATACATTCGTGAGATTTTGGAATCTACTGGTATGGCAGGAGCCAAGGAAGTTTATACACCCAACTCTGTCCTGAATTTAATGATTCTCCCTTGACTAACCTGACCTGTTCTCTTTTACATCAACGTCCAGCTCATCGATGAATTGGTCGAGCTCTAAAAAGAAAGAAAAGAAACTCTAATAAGTTAACCATAGGCACCAGCAGAAGTTTAATCCGATGTGGGGTGATTTACATCTTGAAGTTTGCACAACTATTAGCCTTCTCCAAGTTCATCCGCCTTCCCTCTATTCCAGTCTCCTGCTCGTTTCTTACACATTAACTTGTTCTCCTTGTGTTGATTGATCCTTTAACTAGTTTGACATCCCCTCTGAAGCTAAGTGTGTATGTTTTCCACACTTAGCTTGTTCATCAATTTGTCAAACTAGTTAAAGGATCACTCATCAATTTATATGGAAGGACCACCAGAATATAATAAGGGGTAGCCTTACAATATATGCAGGTTGAAGAAGATATATATGGCCTGAAGCAAGCTTCTAAGTAATGGAATGTCAAGTTTTGTGCAATTGTAACCAAGTTTGGGTTCGTTTAGATCAAGGCTAATTATAGCCTTTTCACAATGCAGACATGGGAGTCATTCACTGCACTTATTGTGTATGTGGACGGCATCACTTTGGCTAGAAATAATTCAACTACTAGCAAGCAAGTGAAGAAGTGCGTAGATCAGAATTTGAAGACTAAAGACATGGGGGACCTTGCTTATTTCCTCGGCATTGAAGTGGTAGAGATGAAACTGGAATTTATTTGAGTAAGAGAAAATATACATTGGACATATTAAAAGATTGTGGTATGACAACATGTAAACTTGCTAGAATTCCCATGGATTAGAAATTGAAATTGAGCAAGGATGATGTAGAACTTCTTGCAAATCCTGGAAGCTACAGAAGGCTTGTTGGGAGACTATTATACTTAACTATAATCAGGCCAGATATAGAACATAGTGTGCAAGTATTAAGTCAATTCATGGAGAAGTCTACTAACAAGCATATGGTTGCAAGTCACAAGGTTTTTGCAGTACTTGAAATCAACCATGGGACAAGGATTACACATGCCTATAGCACGGAGTTATCAGCTAATAGGATACTGTGATGCTAATTGGGTCTCATGCCTAGATACTAGGAGATCAATTTATGGATTTTACGTCATTTTTGGGAACTCATTGGTGTCTTGGAAGTCTAAAAAGCAATCAATTATGTCAAAATCCTCAGCCGAAGATGAGTAAGAGCCATGGCAACACTATGTATAGAGATAATTTGGATCAAATATTTGTTGGAAGCATTGCAGATAGACCACAAACAGCCTGTGGAGATCTATTGTGATCACCAAGCTATGTGGCACATTGCCTCAAATCCGATTTTACACAAGTGCACCAAGTACATAGAGTTGGATTGCCATCTCATTTGTGACTTGTCGCAGGCAAAAGTGATTGCTACTAAGCACACCAACACTCCAAGTCAAGTAGCATACTTGTTCACAAAGTCTTTGCCCTCGCACATTCTTGGGTTCCACTTGAACAATATGGGAGTGTCACACCACCACTCCCACCTCTAGGGTGGGGGGGGGGGGGTTAAAGGGCTGAGAAGACGTGGCAGATACTTGGCCAGCTGGTTCCAGCTAGGAATCACGGTTATGATGGTTGTAACTCTTGGTTTTGTAAGTTAATGATGTTGCTCAGCTCAGCTAAATTAATTGTGTTTAGTTACTGGTAATGATTTTTTAGTAGTAGAGACATAAATAGTGCTCGTGGGTCATTGTATCAGCTATTGGAAATAATAAAGTTCAGCAGAGGCATGGTGAATAAGAGCTCTGAACTTCGAAGCCGTTCTCTCCCTTCTTCAACCTTTTGATTTTCTTTCATGCAGATTCAATCTACCTTTCTGAAACAGACTCAGACCTGGTCAAGTTGCATTGGGGTTATTGCGAAGACACCGTCCAATAATCCGCTGGGCAAAATTTGCTAACTAATGGCGCAGGTTGTAGACCCGTTCATAGCAGAATGCCATGCAACTACAGAAGCGGCGGTGTTTGCGATAAGGCACAGATGGAAGAAAATACTCCTTGAAGGGGGCGCCCTCGCGCTCATAAATATGCCGAAGAATACCTATCCGAGGGAGCTCCAATAATCCAGGACAACGGGCGACTTTGCTGCATGTTTGAGTCAGTGGAATTTCGGCACACAAGGCAAGTGTTCAATTGGGAGGCACATGACTTGACTAGAGCTGCTAGATATATGCCAAATTCTGTCTAGGCTTCTGCTCGTTTGTGGTTTCGACTGTCTGGAATATGAATAGTTGATTTCCTTGTTCTCAAAAAAAAAAAAAAAAAAACATGTAGAATGATATTATATATATCATCTATATATATATATATAGTATTATTTGAAAGGGGTATGTTTGATCCAATCTTGACCAAAACTTCTCAATTCTTAAAATTTTGAAGAACTTTAGATTTCTAATTATTAATTAGATGACGCATCTTTACTTTAAAATATTAATTAGTTAATTAAATTCATTAATTTCATAAGTTTTATTCAAGTTTTAGAGAATAATTCTTTTTAGTTCATATTATTCTCAATAGCATTTTAAATAATTTTGTTTAAGACTTTAAATGACTAGATGATCTTCACCAATTTTAATGTACTATAAAAAAAATACTTTATTCTACAACACAATGAATGCAATATATTATACTAGTCACGAATTCAACTCAATTCTAATTTAAGTTTCTCCTTTCTGCGATCATACAAAAACTATAAACAATTACTTTAAACTATTTTTTCTTTTCAAATTCATATAATCTAACTAACACTTAAGTAATTGAATTCTTAGTTGAATTCTTTGTTGCATCTACAAATAGTACTAATTTTTAAAATCTTTAATTTTATTTTTTTGAATTCTAAAAATTGCTCTTAAACAAAAGTTCCTTTAAATTTTAAGAAATGATGTTTAATTGATTTTTTCAATTTTAAAAGTCATCTCACTTTACTTAATGCTTATCACTTTATTTCATGTCACTGCCACGTTACAGTGCACAAAATTGATTTTTCGTATTTTTCCTCTTTTTTTTTTTTCAATTTTTTCAGGTAATATTCTTTATTTCAATTTTAAGGAAACACATTTTGTATTATTTTTTATTGGTGTATTTGTCATATTTTTTTGACCCTAATCCTGTAATGACAAAATAAAAAATGATTATGTAGGATAGTTAATCTTTTTCTTTCTTTCTCTCTCTCTTCTTTTTCTTGGTCTTTTGGGATTAAAACTTATCACCAATTACAATTCTAAAATGGATTTAAACTGAAGAAGTCATAGCTTCTAATTGGCTAAAATGTTGTTCACCCTCAGTTATTTTTTAATAGAACAAATCTTCCATTATGCACATAGTTCATAAAATTATATATTTCTTAAAAATTAGTGTATATTGAAGTGATCAATCTTATAATTATTCTTTTCTTTTTCCATTATCAGACACTGTTCCTTAAATTAAGAATCAATTATTGCTAATCTTTTCGTTTCATACTTTTCTCCTTAAATACCACACCACTGCCGTATTTCTTTCACTAAATTTAAATCCATAATTATGTAGTTTATTAAATCATCACCAAAATGAACATTTTATATTTTAATTTTTACTATTATTTTCACAACACACAAACTAATGTAAGTATAATTATATCTGGCTAGAGCCATGAATGTGACTTTTAATGTATCATCATGATAAAAACTTAATTATTAAGAAAAAATTGAAATGATTAATTCATGTTTTTTCTATTCAAATTTTATCATTCAGAAGAAATTAGGGAATTTTAATTTTTCTTTATGTGATGTTCTAATTTAATATATCTCACTTATAATAGTTTAAGTGTCCAGATTATTTCATCAAAATGCATACTATAACAAACTAATAAATATTTATAATTAAAAATATTTTATGCTATCTGCATGTATATTTTAATTATATTTAAAACATATGCGTAAACGTCAAGAAAAATAATCATCACAACCAAAATGATAATTAAAAATATATATTTACTGCCCATAAAAATATCATTCCAACAAGCTCACGAAACGTGTACCAATTTCAATTTATGATTTATTTTGCATTGTGTTTAATTTTGAACATACTAAAAATTGTATATACATATTTGTAGTGTAATTCACAAAATTACTTGTTACTAATGTATGTGTGAGCGTGTTACGTTATTTCGTAAATTATTATAAATTGTAGTGTTAAAAAACAGTAAACAATAGACTGATTTATTAAATATTTTTAGTCTATTAACTAAATTTATTTCACCTATTGGTTGGTGTGATTAATGTTAACAACTTTTGAAAAGGTGGTATCATCTATATACAAAATTATAAGTATAATTTCATTAAATATACTAATAAACTTACTTTTTATTCTTGCAAAACTAATTCACTTGTATATGACAAAGTAATATTGACTAAAATTTTCAATGTTATTTTAACAATAACAACTCTTATTAGTTAATTCAATAATTATTTGATATGAAATTTTTTTGAAAAAAGTTTTAAAAGCTCAATATGCACAGGATTTGAATGAGTTGAAACTGCTGCAGAGTCGCCCAAGGCTAAAACTTTGACAAAATATGGTCAGCTTTTGCTGCTGATTAGTTATCACCCTGTTTTCTTTAAAAAAAATATTATAAAATTGGTAGTTTTTAATGTTTGTTCTTTAATTAATATTGTTGAACTTATTTAAATTTAATATATATATATATATATATATATACGTCTCAGTTTTTTTTGTCTTATATATATATATATATATATATATATGTCTCAGTTTTTTTTTTCTTTGGCAAAACGAGTATCGTGCTTTTTGCTTGAAACTTATTTCTTTGTATATTTTGAACACAATTATGAATTTTTATTTTTAATTAAACTTATGTTGGAATTATGTTGAAAATAATCTTTAATTATAATTAAAATATAATTAAAAAGTTATTCATTTTTTAAAATTTATGCACAAATGATAAAAAAGTAAAATATGATTATCCTTACATAGCACATGTTACATTTTAGTTTAAATACGAACAATCATACACGTAAATATGCATCTCCTTTCCCAAAATTTCATTCATAAATTTATCATGATTCTTATTATATTGTTATATTAACATTATCAAGGTCTTCTTAATTTAGCAGAAATTTCTAATATTTTTCAGTTTTACTTTTTTCATACTTTAGTTTCAGAAATTCTCAAGATTAATTCTTGTATTTTTGTGTATTTTTCATGTAAAATGTTTCTCTTTATTTTTGGTTTTTTTTTGAACTTCTACATTGTTTTTCATATATTATTTTTTTCTTTTACCTGCTCATTGTTTGTGTCTTACAGCATTGTATTAGATTTTTAATATAATTTGTCCTCTTTTTATTTTAATTTTAGACATTCTCTAATAGTATTACATGGCATGTGTTTTCCCTTTTTTTATGTAGGACTTTTCTTTAATTTAGTTTTAAACCTTCTCCATTGTACACGTTTTTTTTTTCTTTTTTTTTCACATATTTATTATTTTTCTTAATATATTTTACTGAATATTTGAAGTGATTTGCTCTCTTCACATTTTTGTGAACTTATTGACTTTTTTTCCCCAATATTCAAATGATCATATAATTTTATTTAATATTTGACGTGATCCAAATTTTGGGGGAATGTCAAAATTTTAGATCATCCAAAAAATAAGATTAAGCAATAAGAAAAGAAAACAAATTTATGTAGTTCGACCAATATGGCCAACGCTGCACCCCGGTTCGGTTTAGGTTTAGCTTCCTCCACCAATTGGTGGGGTGAGTGTAATTGCCAGCTAATCGGTTCTCAATTTATCTCGGACCGGACCAAACGATCCGGATAAGGGCCCTACGGCTTGCGTAATCTCTATTGCCCATTCGGATGGTGTTTAGAGGGTGTTTGGCTAAGCATATTTTTTTAGCTTATAAGATTATTTAATTTTTAAGATATTTTTAAAGTATACAAGTTTATAAATCTTATTTAACAATAAATTAATAAAGTGTTTGGTAAGATCATCTTATAAGATTTTGTTAAAATTTATAATTATAGTTAATTATAATTTTTTTGGTGTATTAATAATAAGAATAAATTATATATTACTAACATAATGTAATTGAAGATATTTATGTTATTTTTAATACATGAAATGAAGTAACTTAAAGATGTTTGAAAATAAGTTCAAAAAAGTTAATTTATTTTTAATGAATTTATAAGTTTCGAATATTTTATTTTAAGAATTTATATGTTTTTTTCATCTTAAAATTTATTAAACACTTTTAAAAAATTTATAAGTTTTCAATTATCTTATAAAATGTTTAGAAAAGTTTATAAACTTGCTCAAACAATGTAGGGTTTTTATCAATATTATTTATTAATGGTTTTTAATTTTTAACCACGCCTATAAACTAATTTCTAATACATTTCTAAACATTCCATATTTTTGGCTTGCATGATTTTTTTTGTTATGGTTAATTTCCCACATCTTTATTACTTTTATGTTTTTTTTATTCGATTTAAAGAATGTGCTGGGGCTGGTTTGACGGAGGCCCGCAACAAGCAAAGCCTAAATCTGGAAAAGTCCGTAACATTTCAGTCCCCACCCATAAGACAATTGGGACCCGACCCGAGTAGTAAATGGATTGACCCGGATAGAGAATTCTAGAAACGGGCCCAGGGCATCAGAAAAATTTGGTAACCAATCAAGAATGAGAGTTGCACATTCAACCGGTCAAAATTGAACCACGAACTTTGGAATCAGCTGCCATTCACCGCGCCCTCGCCCTCCACGAATCTTCGCGAATCCAACTATACGCCAGTTCGATAATCGGAGATTTCGAATAATTTATAGATTCCCAGTGTCGATCTTTCCTTTAAATCCGTATTCTTTTCTGTATTTCGTCGCATAATCGTTGCATTTGTATTGGTATACAAATCGCCGAAATGGAGACAGGTGCGGCGGTGGTGTCGGCGGAGAAGGGGGCGGAATCTGCTTCATACACGTACTGGGTAAGAGAGGTGAGCCGTGATGCCGCCCCTTTACCCGGACCCAAGAAGATTGACCCGGCGGATCTCTGCAATCAACCTAACCAAACTCACCTCGGTTCCGCCTGGAATCAGGTATGCATTTTTGGACGCAAGAGAAAAATTATCTTTTCATGGCTTGTTTAATTAAAAAAAAAAGCGTGTTATATATACACACACGCGTGGTTTCTTGCTACTTGTTTATGAACTGGTTGAATTTTATTGGTTTTCGGGTCTATAGGGGCTTGAGCGGATTTGGGTGAAGCCGTGAAAAAATGTAAAACGGAAAACAATAGGATGGAAATATTATATGTGTACATAGAGCAGTAAAGTGATATCTTTTTCTAAATGATGACTAGGAATGATAGTTGCCAGCGATATTTAGGAATGGGAGAAAGATTAGAGGTTGGGGTCAATGAAAGAAGCAGCTTGCTCAGTCTCGACAAAATTTTTAAGCAAAATAGGAATCGGAATGCTCTAAACGAACGACAGTGATGCCTCATGGATCCTGCATGTGAGAAACGGGAATATTTTCCTGAATTGGTTGTATATTGTACTTTCTTTTTCCCCTTAAACATGTTATGTGTTTAATTGTCCTTTAAACTAGATGAGTGTCAAACTACAAGGAAATAAAACCAATCTTACTATGTTTAGATCCCTGTCTAAACTGATAAATAGAAGCTGAAATGTTTATACAAACGAGGTGGAGAAAATTCAAAGCCGTTCTGGATGTATCTTCTTTGTTTTGACTGCTATAACATTAGGTGTCAATTGCATCTTCTTATCTTGGCTAATCCGTTCATCTTGTATTTTTTGGTACTTTAGAGTCTGGGCTGTAGCTGTTGTTTTTTACTCTTTGTTGTCAAACCTAATACATTGATTTTAATGCGGATGTTTATGATTATAAGAACATATTGTTCATTTGTACTTTCATGGCTGTTGCTAACCCTCATTTACTTGTGGCAGGCTGGAACGTGGGAAGAAAAAAGTCTAAATAAATGGGCAACTGATAGGATTAAGGTTTGGACCCTTTAGTGTCTGATATTTTTTTGATGGGTTTAATCCTAGAAGTCTCATTTCTAAGCCTTTATGAAGTTGCACGGTAGATGATGCCTTTGTAGATAGGGATAAATAAAAGAGGAAGCGAAATAGTAGGATGTATGGACTGAAGGGAAACAATTTAATACAATTCTTATGACTCTCATCATCATTGATGAGAACAGGCAGTTGTATACATGTTAAAGTTTAGTTTTTGTAGAGTTAGGAATGATCATCATAAAAAGTATACTTTGTCCCAGAAGAAATAAATTGAAGATGTGCCTCCAACTGTATATTCTGGATCATGTATCATCCTGCCAAGCCACTATATATTACTGTTGTCTGATTATTTGAAGTCCTGGTCTGTACGTTATGTGCTGACATTGGTCATTAAAATGCTGTCTTTTAATTTTGGTCTTTAATTGCAGGATTTGCTGGTGTCTATGGGGTCCCTGGAGTTCTCTGGTGGTAAGGCTGAAATTGCAGAAGTCTCAAGATGCTCTGGAGATGTGAGTTCCTGTCAAAGTTTTGTATGCTAAAAATGATGCCTTTTCTTCTGAGTTTCTGGAGATTCTTTTCCAAATAAATTTATCAACAGAATGAAGAATTTATCAGTCCTTTTCATCTACTCTGATATTTGAAAACTTAATATAGATTGATCACCTTTTGTGTTTAAACTGAGAAAAAAGGTTATGCAACGGTTGTGTTAAAGACAAGTCATTGTTGTAGTTGGTGCGTGCTAGGAAACAGAATAAAAATTTGGGAAATTTATTATGATTTCTTCAGAATTAGGGAAGAGAATAAATGGGTCAAAGCTCAACTGAAGCTCAACATTGAATAAGCTCAAGCAGCTTGGCTTGTGTAACTAGTTGAGATTGAGGGTCATATTTATAAATATATATTTAAATTAGAATAAGTTCTTGGTCATGTACATAGCTTAATAGTGCTGTGCTCTTTTGAAACTAAAGAGGTCGTGGGTTCTAATGCCTTTCCGTGCAAGCCTTGCTTTTTCTCACCCCCCTATACCTGCTCTAATGATTTTTTTTTAAACTTATTCTTCCCCTTCTTCATCACTATCATCATCATCTTCTTCTTCTTTTTATTATTACAACAATGGAAAACTTGATTCAAGCACTTGAGAGATCTTGGCTGAAAAACTTGTTTCACTATTTTGCTCACATTGTCCACTTTAGACCTGTCTCAAGATGTTGCTGATGGTATGTGTCAAAGAATTTGTGGGTGGTAGATTGTGATGACATGGTAGTTTGGGATTTGCTGAGATATCACTAAAATTATAAATCCATGATTACAAGTGGAATTTCTATGTATTTTGCAGGCATTTTTGGTTATTGTCCGAAACAAAAAACGGGTTGGCTATACATATGAGTTAACATTAAAAGTGAAAGGTAATATCCATTATTCCCATAAGATCTGAGATCGTTTATTTTGTTTTTTCATGCTATTCATATTTATCTTTTGCGTATTAACTTCAATATTAATATTAGGGGAGTGGCAGATTGAGGGGGAGAAAAAGAAGATGAAAGGCCACATAGATGTACCAGAGTTCTCCTTTGGTGAGCTGGACGACTTGCAGGTATATTATGTATAATATGTTCCAAGTTGTTGTTCGGAGGTGCTCAAAATAGGTGGAAGTTAGAAGCGACGATCTGAATATTTTTGTCTAGCAAGTTGTGCTGTTAAGCCTCAGATGGTACCTCAATTTCGATTGTTGTGTGTGTTTCTTTTTTATTTTTCAGATTCAAGTAAAGCTTAATGAAGACAAGGATATTCCGGCACAAGACAAGCGGCGGATCAACCAGGATTTAAGCTTATTTTTGCAGCCTCTTCGGGAGAAATTGCTTCAGTTTGAGGAGGAACTCAGAGCCTTGTAGGGACGGAGTGTTATTTTTCACTTTCATTGGGTTTGGTTGATTACTGTTGGGGCTACCATCCCCATTTATTTGGAATTTACAAAATGTAATTCTACTTGATCACGAAAATATAGACATCTATTTAGACTCTTGTAATGAAAAATGGGGGTTGAGATTATTTACTTTGCCTTTGTCTCGTAGCAAAGTTCATCTGCCCTTTTTAATGAATTCAGTTCGAATTCAGTTCGAGTAGTAATTTAATTTTGATAATTATTTGAATATTGTGTTTTTTAATTTTGTAAAATTTTAAATCAAAAGAAGATTTGAGTTAAATAATGAGATTAAGTTTAGAAAAATTATTTAAATTTAAAATTCAAGTTTGATTAAATTTTGAAACATTGTTGAGTTTACTGAGCTAGAGATAGTAGCTTGCTTTGCTATTATCGCTATTACACCTACTTGGTATGGGGGTTGGTGGTTATCTTCGCGAAATTTTGGACTTCAACTCAAATAATTTTGAAATTGATTCAAAGAAAACTTCAATTCATTTCAATTCTCTGTTGAAAATTTTTGAGTCTTTTTAATTTTTTTTATTTTTATTAAATATATTCTATAATGAATAAATTAATATGTAGTAAATAACACATATGTTAAAAGATATAGTTATTAAATGCCCTTTCTGGACTACCTAATAGTAATAATGAAATGTATACAAAAATATGCTCTGTTGATATTTATATTATAGTTTGTTTAATTTTTTGTGAACTAACATGCGTTTTGGACTAGTCTAATGATACAAAAAGACATGAATGTTACACGTAATCTACTAATTTATCTTGAGATCTGAACTTGGAAGATAAGATTATAAAGTCTACTAACTCGGAAATTATATTATAAAGGGGTAAAAAGACTTATTCCTAGAATTTATTTCCTACAAGAGGAAGAGTCATTGACCGAAGCATGACCATGGTCAAAACACACATAAATATGTGTTGTTCTTTGGAACGAGACACAAGCTCATCTCATGTTATAGGTCTGAGTGAGTGTTCCCATAATGGAAAGAGAAAATTATGGACACCAGTAGGACTAGTAAGGAGTTTGAGATTTAAAGACATTGACGTCCGCACTAGCTCTTCGACCTTGGGGGATCAAGGGAGATCAGTGACACCGAAGAAATTTTGTATAACAGAGGAACAATCGTCAACCATAATCAGTCAAGAGTAGGACAATAAGAGGAGAAGACTTGGCAACCGAACAAGAAGGTAAAGGGCGGGGACAGGTGAGAATGGAGGAAATAGAAGAAACTAATGATATGAAACAGAAAGTTGTGTGAGGAATCAGAATTCATAACATGTAGGGGTTCATAGAAAGAGGGACGACGGTGGCCTTCGACGAGGAGATCCTGGCAAATCCAATACTTGACAATTTTAAGCCTATAATGATATAGAATATCATGTTGCTTTTGACCCATCCAACCATTTGGCTAAGTTTGGACGTTAAGTTTTGTTACAGCTATATTCAGACAGGTTCATTTATAGAGTTTCTCTTCTGACATTAGGATTGTTCACGCAGAAGCAATTTAGCCAATTACCAAATGGAATCATCAAAAGTTTCTTAAGATTTGACGAATGTGTTCTTATATCAGTTTCCAACTAGTAAAAGATTTGAAGAAACGCTAATGCCATTGTTTTATATGTTGCAAGAAATAACTGAGATATTATGTTACGTGGTTCTCTAGGTTTGCAATGGAAGCATCGACTGCTACACAAGACTTACCCTCTATTGCCTACGTACAAGGTCTTCGAAATGAAGAATTATTCAATACATAGATAAAAAGCGAGCCATCAACTTTCATGAAATGTTGGCCAGAGTGCAAAAGTACACGAGTACAGAGAAGGTGTCGAGAGAGTGCAAGTGGCAAGAAGGGAATGACAATGAAACCCAACAGAACCATTATTGGGATGAGAGAAGCAGTTTTACCCCTAGCAGATAGTAGGGAAGGGCTTCAGAGCATCCAACAAGAGAGAAACTTACTGAGATGGTTGCCTTAGGCATCGACACCCGCAAGCAAAGCCCAGATCCAAAAATCTGTCTATTTCACACTGTATATGGTCATGATGCCTATATGAACCTGAAGAATTTGATAAAAAGCTTGATTTAAGGTTATCTAAAAGAGTTTGTGATCAAGAAAGAGATAAGTAAGGCTAAGATAGAAAAATATGTAAACAAAATGATAGGGCAAAAGAAGCTGCATGGTTTAGTGGTATGATCAAGGACATAGGAATTAGGAAGTGGGTCTAAAGGGCCTCAAAAGTTGAATTAAAGAAAATCTATGGTTTTTTTTGGGGGGCGGAAGAGAGAGAGAGAGAGAGAGATTTCTAGTGATATGCCTCTATCGTCAATAAAAAAATAAGCGATATTAGAGGAGCATTTAATTGTATATGTACTTTTCATACTAATTAATAAAATATTGATTTCTATATTAGTATTATGGCAAGTTTTCATGCATATGAATCTTGATTGGCATAATGTATTGTATGTGCTTATGCGTTTAAGTTAAGAAGCCTTATTTTTAAAAAGTTATGAGTATGGACATAAGGCTTTCTTGGTACTCTATCATTAAAGACATTAGAGAGTCAGTACAACTTGCATGCCTTGTATTCATACGGTGAGTGTCATGTCATGTGGTATGAGATACTGATGATACAAGAGTGGATGCGCCATTAGGGAATGGGGCATTTGGACAATGACTTGCAGAATGAAGGAGAAGCATAGAGTTCACTTTTAGCTGTCAGCGTTCTATTTTGTGATTATGTTTAATGTTTGTGAATCTTAAATCTGAGACATGGTTGTTTATGCATATGATGGTTAATGTTTCATTAGGACATTAAGGGCCAATATTTTTAATAATATAAAATAGAGTCACGAGGTTAACATGCCATTGCTCGAGTGCGTATAGAGGCATGTATACATTTAATAAGGGATTTATTTCCTCTAAGTGAGTAAGAAGTTTGTTCTATGCAGGTGGTGTCCTATGAGACAAGCATTTGACAAAGATCATATGTGATTGAAAAGGAGTTTTCGATAGGAACATTAGCCTCATGAAGAAACATCGATTTGTCATATGATGAAATTTGTAAGTTTGAGTAAATCTATAACTTTCGCTTGATTGGGACAAAGTAAGACAAAATGTCTATACGACATGATAATCACGATTGAAAAAATTTATTGTGATCCAAATCACTCCTTTTTAATTGGGCTACAATATTAGCTGTAGGCAAAACATTATCATGTACTTTAAACTATGCTCATTGTCAATAAAGAATGAACTTAGAGAGACATATATAGAAGAGTGGGATGTATTGTGAGTGTTAATTTGATTAGTTGCATAATTTATTTAGATATAATTGGATTAGACTAAATAAATTATAATGATGATTGTTAATGATAAGATTATTAATTAGAGGCACAATGAAAATTTAATTTAATTAATGACATTTATTAAATTAATTTAGTTAGGATAGAAATAGACTTTATTTATTAATGAGATTAATAATCAAAGGACATCTGAGTTGATTTATTAATAAGATTAATAAATAAGAATCTATGAGTTATTTAATTAAAAATGCCTATGTAGGAGAGCCATGGAGCCCATACACTAAACCCTAGTATTTAAATTATAAATAAGAGTCTTAAATAATTCAAAACATCATTCAAGACATTATCAAGACATACAAATTCGTGCACCCTTAAGTAAAAGAGAGAAGAGACCTTAGCCACCCTCTTGTGTCTTTTTTTTATTAAAAAGTCCTTTTAGCTCAAAGGTGTTTGAGTTAGAGCTTCGCAAATAGAGTTTGTTGAGTGTAGGAAGAGCTCATAAGCATCCTAATCGTGTGGACAATCTAAAGGTCGAGGTTTGAGGGGAACGACTCCAAGGATCATGCACAAAAAGTATGGAAATGTTTTAAAGGAATAATTTTTATCCTTAAGCTTGTTTGATTACTATCTTGTGTGTTTGCGATAAAAATAGATGGGGTTTGTTTTCTTATGTTCTGTTGTGAGTATATCATTATTTCATATGATGAAGTTTCATTTTTATGATCAAACTCTAACAAAATCAAACAGAGTTTGACACCCCTAAGCAAAACCCAGATCTAAAAACCTGTCTTTTGCACAATGTTAATGGTTATGATGCCAATGACTATGTGAACTTGAAGTATTTGATAGAAAGCTTTATTCATAGAGGTTATGTAAAAGAGTTTGTAATCAAGAAAGAAATAAGGGAGGTGAAGATAGAAAAATATGTAAACAAAATGACGAGACAAAAGAAGCTACACGGTTTATTGGTATGATCAAGGACATATAGGAATCGGATCTAGTGGGCCTCAAAAGTTGAATTAAAGAAAATAAATGGTTTTAGAGAGAGACACAGAGAGAGAGAGGGAGAGAGAGGGTGCCATTATACTTATATTTGGTAGTGTCAGCTAAAGTAATAAGTTCAACCATGGCGAAGAATGGAGTAAAGCAATAAGGGGAGAGAGAGAGAGAGAGAGAGAGAGCGCCACCATACCTATATTTGGTAGTGTCGACTAAAGTAATAAGTTCGACCAAGGTGAGGAATGGGGTAAAGTAATAGGATCCTATTTATTTTATTGGTTGGGAACTAAAAGACCTTGAACGATAGTATCACAATATAGAAAAGCTAGCTTTTGATAGTTAATGTTGCTAGATTGTTGCGCTCATATTTTCTAATACATCCTATTACAATTTTAACTAATAATGCTCTAAGGACATTTTAATAATTAGATGTTTCGAGGTAGAATGGTTGAATGGGTAGCTAAACTTGGGAAACATGACATTAAGTATACTCCCACAGTGGCCACAAAAGGGAAAGTTTTCACAAATTTCTTAGTAGAAGCATTTGACTAGAACTTAGATTCTAAAAATTGGACCTTTTATTATTACTCCTCCATTCAAGAAGAGAATGGGATAGCAATAGAGAAATCACTTTAACTTTGCTTTCAAGATTAGTTTCGAAACTTTAAATAATAAGATGAAGTACGAAGCATTGTTCTAGGATGTGAAGATGGCCAAGCAAATAGGAGTAATACTATTGGTGGTACACTCAAATTCTTAGCTAGTGGTTAAATAATTGTATAAAGAGTTCGAAGTAAAAGATGAAAGCTTGAAAAATATTGTAGAAGTAGTAAATGAGACAAAGAAGGAATTCAAGGTAATTTGATTTCATCAAATGCCTTAAGAGAAAAATGGGCGAGCTATTTATTTCACTCAACTGGCAATAGCAATAAAGGATTGTATGGTTAGGCAAATAACTTTTAAATGACTTGGACAACCCACCTATATTTTAGATGATCAAAAGCAACTTGTTATTGGTTCCTAAAGAAAAGAGAAAGAGATGAAGATGTGGCAGAGTGGGCAACTTGATTTGTCCTACTAAGGAAAAATTTATACAAACGATCATGTTCAAAGCCTTTCTCTCTTTTTTGAGGTTAAAAAGGGGAAAATGTCATGAGAAAAGTATATGAAGGTGATTATGCCACCCATGAAGGAGGAGTTTGCTCGCTGTGGAAGTTTTGGCCAACAATCCTTAAGGATACATTGACTTTGTTAAAAAAAGTGAAAAATGTCATGAGCATGCTATCATAAAAAAATCTAACTATCATTCCTCAAGTGATATAATTTCCAATAACATTTTTCATATCTAGAATAGACATAGTGAGCCCTTTTTCTATAGCCTAAGGGCAAAAGAAGTTTCTCTTAGTAGCCATGGAAGTGAGTGGAGGCAGAGGTATTGTTGAAAATATTCGAAGCATAATTAATAAGGTTTATTTTGAGGAATGTATAGCATGCAAGTTTAATGTGCCAAAGAAAATTATTTCAAACAATAATAGATAGTTTTAAGGCTCCAAAGTATGTGAATATTGCACAAAAATGAAAATTTGCTAGCATGTTAGCTTGAGATAAATAATAGAACCATTTTGCATGGTCTAAAAACTAGATTGCAAAGATATGAAGGAGGATGGCTTAAAGAATTACAGAGTATGTATAGAATTACAACAAGAATGATTATAGGAGAAACACCATTCAATTTGATTTATGGGGCAAATGCCAAGATACCTTTAGAAATTAGTTTAGATGGTGATTAGGGTTAGCATTACAATGCAAAACAAAAGATAAGTGGTTGATGATGGCTAAATTGGACTTGGTGGAGGAAAAGAGGATGAGGGCATACACAAGAAATTTGATAGGCAAGAAAAGGACGCTTACTGCACTAACCACAAGTTAAAGATTTGAGATTTCCAAACTAGAGATTTGATACTACGATGAGTATGAGCTGAAAGGGCAATAAGGAAATTGGATCTAGCATGAAAAGATCCTTGTAAAGTAATAGGCAAATTGCAAGAGGAGCATATTTACAAGATGTAAAAGGTAGGAAATTATCAAGATCTTGGGATATATGTAATTTAAAAAAAATTCTTTTTATGAAAAGGATGATCTTACTTAATAGCTAATTGGCATAACTCAAAACAACCTTGCGTAATTGTAAAGTCTTGTAATTCAAGATTTTTAGATGGCCTTACTTAATTTGTAAAGGGCCATAATTTTTAAACGGTCTTACCTAACAATATAGATAATGTTCATACAACTTTACTTAATTTTAAAGTACCACAATTTTAGGAATTTCTCAATTATCTAATCAAATCACCAAACTTGGAAAATTATTTACAATGTAGAAAATAAATTATCAGAATTATTTTCATGAGAAAAATCTAAATCTAGAAAAATCACGGGACCATACAACGATAAAAAATCTCCATCATTAGCTATAATAGGAATACTAGGCAATAGTGCTAAAATCAAATCCCCTCCAACAACATGGAATCAATAATAATTCATCTAGTATAAAATACTTAGATGACAAGAAAGAGGAAATGACTTATCAATCTCAAGAGTGGAGAATACCTGGTCAATGTGTGGCTTGTTGAGTAGAGCCTCTATCTAAAATCTCATCTAAAATAGACTAGAAACTGCATTTGATCTTGCACTTTTTCTTCTTTAGTGGATCCTATATTTTCTTTCGTATTTTCCTTTTCTTGTTGTTATCTTTAAATTGCTATACTCTTGGCACAATCATTACATCTTGCTTCCTCACTTTTAATATCATTATGTCTGTGTTTTATGTCTTGATTGATTTAATTTGTGCTGGTGGGCTGAGCTTATGTGGGTGGATACCACCTCACCTAATAGATTCCTCCTCCATTATCACCATAAATTTATTGATCGCCACACTACATGTATACATCACCACAATAGTCAAATTTTCTTATACTTAAATTTGAAAAATAAAGAAAATTACAAAAACAAAATTGAATTTGCATCAAATGATTTTATGGATACAAATCTTTAATTTAATTCTTTGATTCTTTCTTTAATAGTAAAACTTGGAATTTGAAAAATTTCTAGAAGAACTTGAGCTTTAATATTCTCCATAATTTGTTTGAGGATTTTAAAATAATGTTAATTGACAAGTTTAGCACCATAGTTGTGAATCAAACACCAATTTAGAGAAAGCACCATGAAGAAGGCCTTTCATATTGCTAAGAATGTTGTAGATCTCCCCTTGAAAACAAAGTTTAGTATTTAGAGTAATTTCAAGGAGAAACTTGACTTTGATTTTTCTGGAAGCTTTCTTGATCTTCAATGTGTTTATTTATCAACTTGGCACTGCTATTGTGAATTGTACATTAGGGAAGCACTGCAAAAAATGCCTTAAATATCGTCAAGGATGCCAAGGATCTTCAATCAGCTTAGAGAGAGACTTGACAGAATTTGGACCTTCCTTCAAATCACCTTTGCTGATTGTGACATTGATTGCGCACTCCACCTTCATAAACTCCATATCTAATTATAGTTGTGGGAGAGATATCCTTGCCATATTTACTTGATGTTTGGCCTTTATTATCTCACTAGGTGTTTATTTCCTTTAACCACAAGATTTGATGGTTTGATTTGCTAAAATGTCAATATTGTGTTGCTACACATCAAAATTAAATTAAAGTGAACCGGTATTGTGATGAGTATAAGCGTTATATCTACGAAGAGGGGCTATGTGTCTACTAATGTAACTAAGGTTTTATTAGTTAAGCCGCAGTGATGTAGCAAAAATAGAAAAAAATAACAAGAAAGCAAACACTTTTGAAAACAAAATCTCAAGTTTGAATTAGTGAAGTACCATTGATTGAAGAGTTTAGTCCCTTGTGTTGTGTTAGTTTTTAATGTATATCAATTTACGTTAATTATCAGTTTTGTTGCCTTGTCATGAATTGTTAATTTAAAGTATATAGAATATTCTCTTAAACTTTTCTATAACTTTTACTCTAGATTTTAGTTAGGTTTTCAAAGCTAAATTGAGTTAAGTGATTAAGTTCTGTAGTTAAAAATTGTTACCCACACCAATTCTATGGTTTTACTTCTATTATTCTTATAAAATTAATGTTTGTAATTGTGCATCTAGTGTGCAGGTTTTACTCCTGTTATTTTCCTGCATAACCATAATTAAATAAAAGGATTGATCAAATTCTATAATTACTATCCAATTCACCGCTTATGAACAACAAAAATAAAGATAGTTAATTATGCGTTTAAACATACATATTCTCCCAAATAGGAACACAAGAGAGTAGAACAAAAATTAGTATCTCATCATGAATTTAATAAAAACCAAAACTAATTTGTTCACCATTCTAAACAACAAGAAAAAATATAAGAAGCACAGGAAAACTTAGTCTAAAATTTGCATGTTGTAGGGAGCAATGCACACTCTCCAACAAGGGTGCAAATTCCTCCTTCATCTCTTCAATATTGTTTTCTTGTGTTTTTAAGTGTTATAAATGATAAAAACTAACTAGGCACACCCTAAAAATTGTGAAAGACCATGTATAAATAGATTAAAGTGGCTAGGGTTTGTGTAAGAATTGAGAAAAATCTAAATAGTCCTTTAAAATAGCATCCTAGTAGTCCTCACACTACGATTCTCTGTTGCGCCTCATGTTCCCACTACTGAGAACCCAGGTGTGGTAATCACATATTTCTCGCATTCTAAATACTACAGTCATGCCAAATTTCTTTGCAGTCACGACATTCCTCCTTGCTATCGCGAACTCAATTGAGACAGAAACCAGGTCTCAATATTCTTCATCCCATGGTTGCAAAGTGTCACTTTGCATTCACAACTCAATTTCTTTCGGTCATAAGCCTCGAATGCACACACTCCAGGATGCGTTGCAGTCCAATCTGCACATGTGAAATTCTCCCTTTGTGGTCGTGACTAGCTAACATACAATCGCGAGCTCCAATTACAACAGAATCCAAAATCTACAACTTCTGTTTTTATTGACACAAAAACCACTTTCTATCGCCACGAGACCTACAAATCCATCCAAATTATGGTTTAAGTGTAGATAATGTTCAATTTCCCTCAATTAGCACCAAAACTATACTTACGCACTCCAAATCATCAATATTAACATTTTCATATGCATGCACGCATAAGGTAACCATTTTACTCTCAAAATGCATGCCAAACGTAACCACAATGGAGCATGAGTATACTATAAAATTATGACTTATCTAGAAGATAGAATTTAGTTACCAAAACAATGAAATTCTAACACTTGGCATCATTGACTGGCTAAGAATATTTATATTAAAATATCAATTATTCATCTATTTATATTAACAATTATATTCAATTAAATTCAAAAAATATAATTAGAGAATATTTAATTGATATTTAATAAAACATTGTTCACATGTCACTATTTGATTGGACACGAAATTTTTGCATCTACAAAAACCTAATTGACATGTTCACGAATAATATATTTTGAGTGAATAAGAGGGTGTTTAAGTGACCTTATAAGTTCTACAAAATATCTTATAAGATATTTGAGAGCTTATAAGCTCCTTGTGAGTGTTTGAAAATTTTCTTTGATAAAAGAGCTTATATGTTTTAAAATTAAGATGTTTAAAGTTTTAATTTTTTTTAAAAAATAAGTTGGTTATTGAACAAACATCTTATAAGCTACTTTAGTTCACATATTAAAAATAACATAAGTATTCTTAAATAACATTTTGTAAGTAGTATTTGAGTTATTTTTATTATTATTATATCAAAAAAATTATAATCAATTATAATAATAAGTTTTAATGAAATCTTATAAGATGATCTCACCAAACACTTTTTAGCTTATTTTAAAATAAGATTTATAAGCTTTAAAAATATCTTATAAATTATATGATCTTATAAGTTCTTAAAAATAAACTTAGCTAAACACCCTATTGATACATCTTGTATTGGGATTTTTTTTCACCTAGGCCCACTTAAATTTTAAAGTCATATTTTGTTTTTGAGAGTCTATCTAATTGAATTTAGGACTTCAATTTGAAATCCAAGAAACTAGATTTTGTGATAGCACGTAGAAGTCACCTAACTCATCATTTTTTATTCATCCCTCTTTTCAATTTGTACATGGAGATTCTCTTCCTTTCTTCCGCAAGATCCATGTTGTAGCCTAGAATTTCCCATGCAAGCAATCTTTTGTATGCATGATATCTTTCCATGCTCTCAAACTTTCCAATTGCAAGCACTTTCTTTCCTTTTAAAGCAATTTCCGTGCACAAAATCCTTACTGTGTAATCTGCCCATAAATACCATCTTCCATGCTTGTCAACATGTGGATATTAAAAGTGTCGCAAGCATGCAATTTTTTCTTACTATAACCTCCTATGATGGATGAGAGTTAGGAAAGCTTCAGTCGTATCTCAATGAAGTTAACCAATGACAAAGGAAACATTCCTTTTTTTTTTTTACTCTTGATGTCCATAGAGGTGGAAAATTGATCTCGTGATTCTTTCAGAAAATAACATTAGCAATATCTTTCTTTTGGCAATAATTGATATGTAAAAATATTGAATGGTTTCAAAATTTCATTTTATACCTAGAAAATTTAAGGTTTGGAAAATTCTAACCTAATCTTCTAATTCACCACTATACATTGTTGTAGGCAAGCCAAGATTTCTTCGGCAACATCTATTATTCTTATGCTTGGGTTACTGTTAAATCTATTTTCATGTATATCTTTTTATGGAGTCTGATTATTACTTGCTTTATGTTCTTGGGGTGCAATTGGGGTTTTGTTTCATTAGCAGTTGGTAGGAAGGCTTATTAAAGACGACGTTCCACCGAGAGATCTCTTTATTAGCTCTTACTTGGAGTTTAGTTTGGAATAGTTCTCCACCAAGTGATCAACTTGTTAGTAATTGTGCCTTAGGCTGATCATGCGATCATTGTCATTCTAATTTATTTAGAGGAATGCATTATTATATTGTCTACATGTTAGCTCTATAATAATGTACATAAATAATTACAAATATTATTCTACATGTCCCTTGTCACTCATTATTTATTGTGGGAACAATTATGAACTAAGACTACAACAAGGATTGATGGGTGATTATGTGTATAGATTTACAAGTCACACTTGTACGTAATTGTTAGAGAACAACTTATTGGATTGACTCATTGTGAGGTTACTGCATAGATTAATATTAATGGGGGTTGTCAGCACACTAAAATTTCTAATAACCTAGTACAATGGTGAGTAGAGATGTCATGTCCTCGATGAGGGGTTTTTGTGTTTATCAATTGAACTAGGTTCCTATTAGTTAAGTCTTCAGAATGGAATGAGAATAAAAGTAATGAAATAAAGGCAAACACTAAGAAAATAGAAACACAACTCTAAAGGTTGAAGTACCAATAATTGATAGATTTAGCCACTTATATTGTGTTGATTTCCTATGTATGCTAGTCACGTTAATTATCAATTTAATTGCATTAGCTACGAATTGTTAATCTTAAGATTTATTGAACATTTTCCTGAATTCTCTAGTAACTTCAACTTAAGATTCTAATAGGTTTTCCATGCTAAATCAAGCCAATAAATTAAGTTTGGTGATTAATGTTATTTACTCGCAGTAGCTCTATAGTTTCACTCCCGTTATTTCTATAAAATTAGTGTTCGCCCATTATAAGTTTAGCATGCATGTTTTACTTCCGTTATTCCCTACACAACTATAAATTAATTAGTCATTTGGCTAATTCCCCTAATCGCTATTCAAATCCACAATTGTAAATAACTTAGTCAAGGATAATTAATCAAAAACTTATGTATATATATTTCAGCAAACACACATGAAAGCCACTAGAAATTAAATGAGCAACTCATAATAGATTCAATAAAAATCAAAACTAATGTATATGCTATCCAAACAACTCAAAATAATAGATAAAGTCAATGAGAACTTATTCTAAAACTTTGGCATTGCGTGGAAGAACTAAACTCTTCAACTGTGGCAAGGATTTCTCCTTCTTAAAGACTTCAATCCTTGGTTCCTAGGTTTTCTAAGAGTTCTTAATGCAAAAACTAAATTAGAGCTATCCTTAGATATGTAGGAAAGTTAGGGTTTGTGTATGAATGAGAAAAGATGATTCAACTTTTAAAATCACATCCATTGCATTTTTTATGTTGCATCTCTCGACCGCAACAGTTATCTTCATGACCTCACCACTTTTCCTCATGACCGTGCTATTAATCTCCATGACATGAACCCAAATATGACAGCTTCTGTCCAACAGGCAATGTGCATTGTGTCCTACTTTGCACTTGCAAACTCGACTCTCGTGACTACAGAGTACCTTCTTGCAACCATGAATGCTAAATGCGAACAGCTTCCGAATGTATAATAGTTGTGTTTTGCAATGACAACCTCATTTTTCATGGTTGTTCTTGCATTTCTAATGGACACAAAGCTAAACTACAAACCTAAAAATAACATTTAAGTGTAAAAAAATGTCCAAAATTAATTAATTAACTTCAAAACAATGTTCATACACTTTCAAATCATCCACATTAACATAATAAATGCATGAAAACATAATATAACTATTTTAGCTCAACATGTATGCAAAAATTAAGTACAATGAGATACAAATATACTTCAAAATTATATGTTATCACACCTCCACATTTACTCATTTGCTTGTCCTCAAACAAACACTTTATCTCCTAATTAAATATTTGATGCACAAAATCATGAAAGTCGTGAAATTGACCACCCTTCTTATTTTTTGAAATTAAGATGCTCAAATATCACATACTTCAAAATCATTTAAAATCACAACACCCCTAAGCAAAGTGCTTTCAACATGACTTCCCATGTGTGTGTGCTACTCTTCATCCTTCAATCACTTCAACAATTTGATGATTTTATAGCAATTCAAAGACAATTAAATCAATCACGGTTCACTTCAAGCATTAATTCACCCTCTTCCGAATAAGTTCAGTTAACAACAATATTATCTAAGAGGATTAATGTGAGGTCTGAATTACTTTTCTTTGTTACTCCTCCTCACTTATTTTTCTTAGTATTTTGTGAGCTTATACTCTTTTTTAAGTCATTGGGAGCCTTTTTACGTAGAGGTGAACAAAGGTAATTGTTTATCTACGGTTACTCAAGTCATAATTTAATTTAAGATGCTTTGTATACTCATAATCGAGAAATTGTTTTATATGAAAATGAACAAGGGTTTCTACATAATCTTAGTTACTAAGTTGATCCTATCATCGTAGTAGAATTATTTTTCTCATGCTCACCATTTTTTTTATTTTTTCAAAAAAATTTCAAGTTCTCCTTCTTTTTTTCTTTTCTGTCAATCTCACTTATTTTCTAAAGAATTTATTAGTACTTAAGGTATGATTTACATCCCTAATTCAATTTCCCTATCCCTAGCGTAGAACTTCTCAAATAGCCTAGCAACGAAGAGTGATATGTGTTGTGCATAAATAATGGGAACCATGTTTTAAACACCTAGGTTAACATGTCATTCTCAAGAACAATTAAATAACCAAGCAACAAAATTTTACGCAAATATTTCATGACCAATTAAGTACACTGACCTCTAAATTCATGGTACATTCATGCCACCAAATTTGTCATGTAACTCACAAAGTTGCATGCAAAAATTTCTTCACAGTTTACACGCATGCATTACACCCAACTTAACACATTTTCATCCACAATTTCCATTGCCCCTTCCCCAACACTTATATTGTTGCCTATGTCGCAAATATAATCATAATAATAAAATCGACAATGAGGAAAGACACAACCTAGTGTGTTTGACACTGTCACAGCACCTGCACCATATGACCTTGGTCTTTCTCTTCCTCAATCCTACACCAAAATTGGAACGTAAAACGATTTTCATGCAACACCAAAACAAAAAATGACATAAGTTAAAACAACTAAAACCAATAGAATAGCTTGGGTTGCATCCTAAAAAGTGTTGTATTTAATGTTTGCTGCTCGACAATAGACTTATGGACTAGAGCGGTTGAGTTGAGGCTTTAGGGGTCCACAACCCTACAATTTGTAGCTTGACAAAAGACTCATAGACTAGGGTGGTTGAATTGAGGTTTTGGGGGTCCACAACCCTACTTGAGTTGCAGCTATCACTCCCTTTTTCCTTCCCCTTTCTTTCTCATTTTCACTTTTGTTTTTAAACTTGACTACTCCTCTCTTTCTTCTTTCAATGCCTTTCCCACACTTGTCTTTTCACTTATGCCCTGTACTTGCACCAAGTCTTCTTTCGCGCATGCTGTATCACTAAACTTATTATTAATATAGTCATTAATTATATGCAGCATAGTGACATTTTCCTCTACCTTTTGTGTGTGTGTGATGGAAGGCGTGAAATACATATAAAAAGTCTCCTCATTGGGACCCACATGCAAAGTAAGGTTACCTTTCTCTATATGAATCACAACATTAGTGGTAGCAAAAAATGGATGCCCTAGAATAAAGGAATGTTCCTACACACCTTCCACATTTAATGTTGGGAGTGCGGCGGGCCCGACTACAAACTCTGATCGAACTTCATTGGGCCAGAGGAGAAGCCCAATCAAATTGGGAGCATTACCCATGAACAACGTATGTTGGGCCTGGAGCGGAGCCCAACGAGATCGGGGAGAACCGTTCACGGGCCTGTACGTGGACACATATATAAGTGGGCTTGACACCATGAATTAACCTAAAACCTTAAGGTTGTGAGTTATGGGTCAAGTATCCACTTTATATACAAGTCACCTTCCTCTTTTTCTACCAATGTGGGATGCCACTTTTTCTAACTTATATTTGTTTCCCAACAATCTCCCCCTCAAATATGAGTTTCTTCCACTTGCTCCCCCTCAATCAGAAATTTTCTTCCACTTGCTCCTCCTCAATCAGAAACTTTTTAAGTATCTCACGGTTTTTCACTAAGTTGTTCATCAATGCCCATCAATTCTATGGGCCTTCCTTCCATGGGGTATGGGCTTCCCATGAGTTCTTTGAGCACACTTTACATGCCCATCACTTATGTGGGCCTTTCTTCCATGGGGTATGGGCTTCCCATGAGTGCTCTGAGCACACTTTATATGCCCATCACTTTTTTGTGGGCCTTCCTTCCATGGGGTATGGGCTTCCCATGAGTTCTCTGAGCACACTTTGCATGCTCATCACTTCTGTGGGCCTTTAATGGGATATGAACCTCCCATACGATCACCGATAATCATCTTCATACTCGTCCCAAGCTGAACCATCAGCTCTGATACCACTTGTTGGGAGTGCGGCGGGCCCGACTACAAACTCTGATTGAACCTTATTGAGCCAGAGGAGAAGCCCAATCAAATTGGGAGCATTACCCATGAACAACGTATGTTAGGCCTGGAGTGGAGCCCAACGAGATCGGGGAGAACCGTTCACGGGCCTGTACGTGGACACATATATAAGTGGGCTTGACACCATGAATTAACCTAAAACCTTAAGGTTGTGAGTTATGGGTCAAGTATCCACTTTATATACAAGTCACTTTCCTCTTTTTCTACCAATGTGGGATGCCACTTTTTCTAACTCATATTTGTTTCCCAACATTTAACATAATAAAATCCATTAGCATTATGAAATTACTTACCTTAATCAATACATTTTCCATCACTCCTAGTGGTCTCTTTGTGAATTTATTTAAGAGCTTCACACACATTGAAGTGGGCTTCGCCAACTCGTTTCCTAGTGCTTGAAAGTGGTATGAGACATTACATCAATACTAACACCTAAATCATATAATACATCATTGAAAGACATGTTCCCAATGGTTCATGGTACAGTTAAACTCCTCAGGTATTTTAGGGACAGTAATTTTCCACCCTCTAGGATGTTTTCCACATCCTCTAATTTCCTCTTCTTACTAACCTCCTCTTGCAAGCCTTTAACATAGCCTGGTGATTTCTTTACTTGTACAACTAAAGGAGCATCGATATCGAGTTTTTCAAAATCATTGAGGTAACTTACTTACCTGCTCCTTCTCTTTACCCAAATAAAGCCTCAGAAGATATGGAATCTTAGGCTTACACGGTGGTGGTAGGTTTGTTTTCTGGCGTGTCTTCAAGTTGGAAACGGCCTTAAGGATCAGTTATTTGCTAACAGGTATTGGCCCGATAAAGGCCCTGGCCCACAAAATGAACCAAGTCATAGCAGTATTAAGTGGTTCTGAAAGGCACCTGATGTTTATATGAGCATGAACAAGAAAACTGGGCATCTCAATTAGAATCCTCTGGTAAAACACTGAAGCTTTTATTTTTCTGATGCGTCACGCATTCACAATAATAGAATAAAAGTCCATGCAGAGAAAAATCAAATTTTTTATGTTGGAATTAGAGCACTAAGAGAACACATTGATCTAGGGAACTATTTAGTAAAGTTTCATTTAGTCTAATATGACAGCCTAATTATATAATTTTTAGCTCACATGTTTATCTCTCTCTTCTGGTAAGATTATTCCAATCATTCATTAGGAGATAACTCTCTTCTTTACATGTCAAGTATTATTTCTATTCTTGAGGTGACCAAATGAAAATCTCACAGTACTCTTTTCAATCCTGGTCAAGTTGCCACAGTTCTGTGAATATCCCCCATCTGTTAATTATGAAGTTGGTGGAGAGGTATGTAAAACTCAGCATGTTTGTTTTAGTGTGATAAGCTAACCAGGATCATTTTATTCCTGATATATTCTTTATTTGTTAACTTTTGCATAATGCTTAGGATTTCAGAGAAGCAATTAAAAATGGTGATACGGTTCTGCTAAGAAGCTTTTGAGTCAGGTGCCTTTGTTTTTCCTCTCCTTTGTTCTGAGTGGTATATAGGGGCTTTTCTCTTAATAAAATATAGAACTCTTATCAAATTGTCAGGGAGTGGATGCAAATTATTACAAGAAGCAAGGTTCATCTTTACCACATTTAGTACTTTCCCTGTCCTCTACCTACAAGCCTCCCTTCCTCCCTCCCTTCCACACTCTTACTTGATTTGATATAATAACGCAGGTAGCCGTTTTCAATCAAACAGAGATAGCTTTTTCCCTTGCGGACGACGGAGCAAGTTTGGACTGCAAGGAATCGCAAGGTAAATGGTTTAACGCGTTCTGTGTTAACCAGTTATTTTGGTTGATGAGCAAGGTTCGGGAAAATGAGGCATACCCACTTTTCCAGAATTAGAAATAGAAAGTGTAGTGGCATTCATATTAGACATCGGTCGGTGCATGGATGCGATTCAGTAAATTGTCACGCTACCATATCAGGTCATCTATTTATTTTGACATGGAACTCAACATGGCTTGATCTGCTGGAGTCAGAATTCTGTCAGATAGTGATATTAAAATATCCCTAGAACTCGACGGAGTATCATTGGATATGCTTCTTTAGGCCACATACTGTCATTCTGACATATATCATTGTTTCAACTGAGTGACAGAACTGGATTTTGTGTGATTCGCTGACTTTAGTAGCTGTCATAATGTTCTTATTCAGGTGAAACCACTCTTGATTGTGTTCCTGCTGATGCTGCGGTACAGGATGAACAGGAAAATGAAGAAAATTTCAAATTGGACCCTTTACATGCTATGCACGAATATCTCTATGTTAAGATGTTAACATCTGTCATCCTTCTATGTGCAATTAGTGGTCTTGTTTCGACTTTTGCTGAGGTTCGCCTATATGCTGTCAAGACGAATTAGCAAATTCTGTGAGAATTGACAGTTCTTGATATTGCAATAACCCTCTAGGTGGTGACGTTTCCTTCTAAGTACTATGCCCTGAATGTACTGAACATTATAGATAGGCGCTTGTGGAAGCACGGTTGCAAGATTCAATGATATTTTACGTTTCTACCCTCTTTTCAGTTCCGCTTATTGCCAGGATTTTTGATAAAACAGTCATTAGACGAATGCGAACATGGTAAGAAATATTTTAACTTTAGTGGCGTTTACAATAGGCCCGTGAGAGTTCAAGGTTGCAAGTTAAAAATGTTAAACAGATACCAGCCACTCTTTATGATAATCATTCATTTTCGGTGGTGATGTATGCTTCCTCTCTTACTCCTCGTGTCCATCCACGTGTCTCTGTGTGCACGCACGTGCTTGAGTGGATAAGGTGGGGCGAAATTTCCACATGACATGTCATGTGGTTTGTTGTGGTTGGATCATTTTTACTTGAATGGATTCATGGTGATTCTTACATGCTTATGAGCACAGACCCCCCTGTGGTCTGTACTGCCACCATATTCTTAGGATTACAAGAAAAACGCAGACAGCTTATGCAATTTTACGGCGACGATCAATCCAATTTTAAGACGTTGGTTTCTAGAAGATGACGACGATAGCATTTAAGTGGTATCTTGGGGAAGCCGCCCAAATTGCCTTTGGGATACCCAAATCAAAATGCAGGCATCTGATCCCCTCATCTTCTGTGTAGATTTGTTTGGCTACTATCTTCTTAGTGGTTGGATAAGGTTGTTTCACCTTTTCCTTTTTCTCTTTACTAAATACTAACCCCTTATCCATAGTAGATAGGATTACACGTCCGGTTTTCTTTTTGCTGCCATCAGAAAGATTTTCCAAACGTTGGATCGTGAAGTGGATCTGATGTGTAAAAATGCTAGAAGATGTCATGTGTCATTAGCACACCTTCCATGGTCTAAAAAGATTTGGCGGTGAAAGTGTCATCTTTGGTTGTCAAAACGTGCCCGAGTCCAAGTCAGGGGTCGTTCTCTTTTTATTCTTACTGGGTATTAAAAAGCAAAACAGCAAAAGGGCACGTCATCCCCGCCCCATGAAAGCCTCAATCTCTCAATCAATATCTATAAGCATATATAAATATTGCTTCTGGCCATTTATTACCTCCCCCCAGTTTCCCTACCTTCAGTTGCTTATCCAAGGTTTCAAAGATACCATATCATAGATTTTCTGCTCCAATGGTTGTCTGCGATCAACTTGTGCTGTGCAAAGCAGCTGTTGTATTTGCTGTGGCCAGATGGCTCTTGTCCATTGCACTGAATCTCCTGACTACTTCTTTAGGCCTCTTCTCGGCTTCCTCCGACTCTTCTGCACAATCTTCCTCAGTCTCCTCCTGTTGTTCTTCTTCTTCATCATCTCCATCGGCCAATTTGAGGATAGTGAGAGACAGCCTCTCCCTGACGACCCTCGGAAACCTCCAGCACAACCTTCCCGAGAGCCGCCATCAGTCGTGCGCCGTGTGCCTGAATAGGCTGAGGAAGAACAGCCAGGTGTGGGAGCTGAGAAACTGCTGCCATGTGTTCCACAAGCACTGCCTTGAGAGGTGGCTGTCCTACGATAGCCGGTCGTCATGCCCGCTCTGCCGGGCATCACTGGTTTCTGTGAGCTCTCTGCCACCGCCACGGCCGCCTAGCTGGGCGGTGGAGGGGATGCTTTACTTGTTTGGAGACGATCTGCTTCCTTAGTCCCAGTTTGTCCGGTTCTTCATCCTGGGATGCAGTTTTGTGCAATGTTCCTCAATTTACTTATCTGGCAGATTCTGTTAATTGATAGTTTATTTTTTAATATATATATATATATATATATATAATTGTTAGGTTAGGTTTCTAGGCATATAGCTTTATGTCATGTATGTGATATAAACTGTTTGGGTTGGGCGTTTGCTGACTCAGAAGAAACCATGATACCAATTAATCTCAGAGTTTTCTTCGACGGGAAGCCATGAATTTGTAACATTCAGCAGCATTAGCAATGGCCATTCTTTGTCCTAATTGAGTTGTGAGGTATGTGAAGAATATGTTTAACTCTCTTCCATATATTCGATGGTTTGGTTTTCTCATTGTCTGTGTTGAGTGGTATTATTTGAAGAAGTAATGTGAAAATTGATTTGGAATTTTGCGTTGGTGTGGAGGTCTCCCTGACATTTCCAATTTAGTTATATGGTCATAGGTAGAGTGGGAAACCAAACAAACGGAGGCGGAAAAGGTGTGCCTCTCTATGTTAGAAATAGAACTATAGTGCGAAGAATATAATGAAAAATCACTAGAAATTAAGGTACAAGATAGTAACATTTTAAAACGCTAATAAAAGGAAGTTTCTTCTTGGATATTTTTGTCACTGAAATTTAAAATCGCGTCAGAAGTCAAAACAAGCGATTATCTATTGACCCACCCTTAATTGGTATGAGTTTGCTGGATTTTTTTTGTTGGAAATAGTAATTAATATTGCTGTGTTGAACGTAGATACCGTGGGTCACCTCCTTTCCAATTGCAAATATGAAGACGCGTACACAAAAATATATTGTCATTGACAATTATGATAAGGAACAAGAATTGCCTATACATAATAAATCACTTGTGTTTGGAAGGCGTCATCTAGTTAAGATTCCACTTTTACAATAATTCCTTCATCAAACTCTCTTTAATAATTCATGCAATCCTCTTTGATCATCAAGGGTAAAATCTGTCATGATTGAGTTTCATTGGACCTTAACTATGTTTTTCACTAAGAAAGAAGAAAGCAAGTTCCCCTTCTTCCAAATGTGTGAAACATTTTCAAAAAGGGTTCTTTGAATGTTAGAAAACATTCAAAGTAAATTATCTGGTCTTGAAAGAAAGCCTACCGCAACTTGTACAATATCGAAAATAAGTAAGTTAGGGTCAATATTAGAATTCCATGATTTTTGCTCGCAAATCTCATACAAAATCTCAATTGGATATTTACAAATCTTCCCATCATTTTTTAGTTATATCACTAGATTTCTTTCCCTGGTTCAAATTTTATCCCAAATTTGAACCATATCTAATATGAACGAAACATGTTATAGATGGTAATTGAGAATTCTGGTGATCAGGCTTCTTCAAATCTCTTGGAAATCTATCCTAAAGCTACCATTGATTCTACAAGGATTTTGCTGAAATGAAAAAAAAAAAAAAAAACTAAATAATATATATATATATATATCGAAAATAATTTTTGACATCACAAGTTGTTTATTCATGTAATTTTGAGGTTCCATGTAAATTTTCATCCCAAACAACATGTCTAGCACAAATGCCAACCAATTAACCACACAACTAACAATTTTGAATGGAATTGTTTTCTTTTCCCTAATGGCTTATTCACTTTATTTGGTGTGATTAATGTCCTAGGGATTATTTGAACGATAATTTAATCTTTAAATAATGTAATACTATGTTCACGTGTATGGATTAATTATAAAATAATGTTAGATTATTTAATGCGACTATTTTTATTTTTTTCAAAATATCCTTCCTGTAAAATTTTATTTAAAACTATGTATCTTTTATTTATTCTTGTATCCTCTTCACACAAATTAATGGCGTAATATCTTCTATAAAATTTCAATTAATATTCATCTGACAAAACTAGATTATTGTAAATTATATTTAATAATTTTCCAACACTTAATACTATCACAAAATCATAATTAATTTTAAATGTTTTAAAACAAATAATAGTAATAAATTCTAACATAAAAACTAAAATTTTTATTAGTTATAAACAAATAGAATTCTTGCTCAATTTTGTAATTGAATTTACTAATTTCACCCCTAAGCAGTGTTTCTCATGAGGAGCCACGTCAGTTTTTGGAGAACCAGTAATGGGAGAAGGGTTAAAAACCTCCTCACAATAAATGGACTGACAGGAGCAGATGACCCACCAACCAACATCTCTGTTGGTGTGGAACAGAACATGCCATTTTCTCCCCACTTGGAGTAAGATTAGAAGTATGAAGTGGGCTCATTTAATTAATAATTAAGGGGTAAATATGGATTTTGATAAAATATCCCCATGATTCGAATTTTTTTTTATCAAACTCGGATTGTTTATCCAAAATTTTAAAAAGATAGAATCAGACTTATATTTTATCACGAATCCTTGTCCTTCTTCTGTACAGAAATAGAATCGGACTTTTATTTTATCCCGAACCCTTGTCCTTGGATTGGGTCTGATAAATTTATTAGGTCTAATTGAAACGAGCCCAAGTTTATAATGCTTGCCCACAACCACAATTATTTCGTTTTCATCAGTTATTTCTGGGGATAAATATGACAAATTATCTGAGTTAAAAAAACAATTCAATGTGCGAGTATATGGTTGGGTTGAAATATTTTGTCCCATTGCACTACAAAATAAACTAGAAAAAACCGAAAATGACTTTTTCATAAAACCTGATTTGCAATTCGTCATGGTTGGGAATAAGCCTAGCTTACTATTTGCCTATGATAAAAGTCGGGGCCTGGAGGGTTAATTTAATCAATTATTATTAAATGAGAAACAATTGCAAAGGCTATGTTTGTTGGTGTTGCTTTTACGAATTATTCATCACTACTTAAAAAAAAAATTCTTATGAACCAAATATTTTATTATATAAATTTTATTTAAATTTAAAAATTTTCTTCTTTTATCCTTTTATAACTAACTAATTTTTTTTAATCATTATTCTTATTTATAATCAATTAAAATTTTGTAATATTGCATAAATAGATAATTTTATAAGTGGACAACAATATTTTATTCTTCTATTTCTAACTAATTAGAATTTTCGAGTATCGTATATACAATAAAGTTTAAAAGTAGTAGATTAACATATACGAAATTCTTTGAGCTTTTGTGTTCGAACACTTGTCACTTCCTCTAGTGTAAAATTATATTTGGTAATTAATATTAATTCCTAATTTTCATTTTAAATTGATATAGTATGTATTTCTTATAATACATGTATTTTTAAGTAGTTTATGATATGAATGATAAATTTGTTATAGAAGTTAAAGACTATGTTACGTTAGCATAAATCAAAATAAGTCTGGATAACATCCTATCAAACACGTCAGAGTTTACCTATATCTATATCTATATCTACACACAAACACATTTATTAAATAAATATATTTATTTATTTTATTTGATGATTTTAAATGAATTAATAAAATAATCATAGTTTTAAATTTTTAATAAAACTTTATGCCATTAAAATCCTATATAAAATTTTTTAAATAACCGAAAACCTCAACGGGATTTTTTTTTTTTTAAATGAATAACAAATAAAGTTGCACGTAATCTAAGCTTTGTACAATATTTAAATAGAAAAAATGAGTTATGTTGAAAGATGATAAGATGAGAAATTCGTTTGTCTTATTAAAAGAAAATTAAATTAATTAATTTTAGCATCACGAAAAATAAGTAGATAAAATTTTGTTGTGTGAGACTTAATTGAATAATATTTACTTGTAAGTGATAACGTAATGCCCAGAAAAAGAGTAATGTGGGTGTAAGGGATTAGGTCCAAGTTATCCTTTTTAATTCATTTTGAACATATCAATACACATGTACATTAAAAATATTAGTTAATTAAGTAAAAATATATTTGTGTAACATGAAAGTTATTATCTACAATATTATATAAATAATAAAAGAACAATTTTAAATATTGCACCGGAACAAACTAACGTATATACATAAAATAACATAAATAAAAACAAAAAAAAAAAAAAATCAGTTCACTTTTGTTAGTCGGACAGGCCTCCGAGCATTCCTCGACGTTACTTGTTGGGGTTTTTTTTTTTTTTTTTAAATCAAATTAAAAAATAACCAATAAAAAAAAAAAAAAACTTATATAGATTTAGCCCATTGCGAGGAACCCGGTTTCCGGCATTTGATTAATTATAAACAATAATTAAATGGATCTGACAACAAAAAAAATTAAGCAAAATGAAACTCCACAAAGCTGGCTTACATATATTTAACTATGTTATATTAAAAACATTATACATATTTGCAATTATATATTTACATATATACAAATATACATTTGTATATGTAACTTTATATTTGGATATATTGGTGTAGGCAAAAATTTTGCAATTGTAATTTTATTAACAAGAAATTTGTATAAGTATAATTACAATTTAAATCAAATGAATTTTTATGAATTTTATTCTTTATTTTGATCATCTAATTCTCCTTTTAATTTGAAAGATTTGAATATTTTTATAGTTCATTAAAGCTTTTGTAGATTTGATCTTTTTTAAAGTTTGAGAAATATTAATTTTTTGATTTGACACAATAATCTCGAATGTCAATATTTAATGAACTCATTGAAAAATACTTTAAATGTCGCAAAAATGGCTTCAATGTTGCCTGAAGAGCGCATTTGGAACTTAAGGATCTCCTTTGACGTTGATTGAAACTTCAAATAACATTAATCCATTAATTTAACACTTTAACTATAAACCAAAAACTAGAATTTGATCGACTTATCTAAAGAATGCTTTGAATGCCTTCTAGATTCACAGAATTTGACACATGATATGATTTAATTGACTAGTCTTGGCATTTATTGTAATTTGCTTTGCCGGCCCATATTGTAGAGTTTGATCAACTGGACAATGATTATTCTTTTATAATGTTTAAGAAGACTATATGAATGCATTTTCTGATGCGCATCTTGTGTTAAGTGCAGATATGAACTGTTCACGCGATGAAGGTGATAAATATGTTCTATTCTATCAGAATCTGCCATGGATCTGTTCGCTCATCAGATTTAGTTTATCTTATACAGCATTAATATGAAATTGAAAATATAGTTTTAGCAGCTTTTTCATCCCAATCTGCTTATCTTTATAAACATTTGAAGATGACTTTGTTCATTTCTTTCTTTTTCCTCGTTAGTAAGCAGGAAGAAAATTTATTGACTGTTTAAAGCTGTTCTAGCCCATTTATCTTTATTTTTACATGGGGAATTCACGATTGGATCGCCTCTCTTTCCTCCAGTGAAAGGTTTTTGATTGTTTCTTGGACATCACACTGTCCTCTCCTGTTACTATATGTAATTGGGCACTGTTAGTTTCAAAGTGACCTAAACCTGCCCTGTAAAGTATCTCTGTCCTATGGTCATGCAGGGGAATCTGTCACCACTGTTGCCAAGCAAGAATTTGGGAGGACAGTGTGGATTGTGGAGGAAGAGAAAAGAATTGGGAGAAAATGTGTTGGAATGTGGAATTGCAACTTGAATGTTGTTTTTCCCATTTCAGAAAGATGTTCTATAATTTTCTTTTCTCCAACTTCTGGTTGAGGGTAAAAAGGTCTTTTAACAATTTACATTGGACTAGCAACTAGTTGTTGGAGTCGAATATCCGCAAGTTTGAAACCAAGAGTGTAGAGTGTGTAATTACCCTCTAGCCGTGATCACTTTAATGGATGATATAAGAGCTCAAAATGATTATTTTGAAGGATTATTCTGTCGTGTGTATTGGACAAGATAAATTTATTGTGTACTTTATTTGTATCGTACCAAGCTTTTAATTAATCTAAGGCTCTTATTTTTTAAAATGAACATATTATTAGTCCATATAAAATTATTCATCCACCCTAATCTTATAATATAATGTGAACATACTCTTTAGGTATAGGTTATATCACAGGTGAGAGGAGTGTAATTAATGCTTCAGAGATCTAACTTAATATCACGACTGCTTGGTTGTCATTCCTTGATTTTTTTTGTCTGGATGAATTTGTTTGATTGGATCCACTTTTTTCTTCCCCCGTGAGGCATAAATATACTAAGTACATTATATGAAGGTTAGCTGATCAATTCTGATCATAAAATTGCATTCCTTTTACATCCAAAATTTCACACACGATTCGAGTGAAAATTTGCTTTTCATTGCGGCAGCTGATATCCGTGTTCGTGAGTTCTTTAAGACACCTTATTTCAAGAAAGAGATACATCCAATTCCAGGTTCTCGAAAGATTCTTCAAAAGTGATCAGATATTTGTCCTAGGCCCCCTCTAATTGACTTTCATCATGTGTTATTACAGCCCATACAAACAGAATGCCATTAAAGAGCGCACAATTGAAAATATGAATGGATTAAGAAACATCATCCAGGGCTCTTTCAGGAGATCAATTTTGGCAATCACTGAGGTTTAGACTGACAGTCCAGACCTATATCGGACATCTGCAGGCACGCATGTACTCTTTAACCATGTTACTTTGGTTGGCTCAATTTTCTTTTGTCCTTGACAACGAAAGTATGCCATTAATCTGCCTTGTGCTTCATGTGTAATTATAAGTGGTCTGACCTTGGATGGTCAGCATACCAATATATCTTTCACACAATCGCTCAGAATGTTTAGTTGGCTGCTCAGTGTATATAATCCACTGTTTTGGCAGGTCCTTGGGTATTGATTGACGATGATCCAAAATACGCCGTTGAGTGTGCCGAAGTTGGGATACAGGCTCTTCTTTTTGATTATGAGAATTCACATCCTTGGGTGTCCCAAGGCCCACAATTGGAAAGAGGTGGAAAATCACTTAGCCTCAAGGGAAAAGTTTCTGATTTTTGGAAGAATGTGATGGTGGTGAAAGCAGCTTGGGAAATCGTTCTTTCAGACTGTTCTGTTACAAAGTTTCTGGAGCCTGCGCGTCAGTCAGAAAATCATCTAAAGTTAAATCTTGGAGGGCCGCCCGTTCTGAAATAACATTACGCATTCGACCTGTCTTTCCATTCTATTATCATACAGGGGAAATGTCCAAAGATTTCTTTGGGACTTTGGTTGACATTTTGTAGGGAAGCTTCCACTGCATGAGATAAGAGGCTCAAGCTACATGCTCAGCCCACTTACCTTGCTCCACACATGCTTCGGCAGATTAGGTTAGGGCAGAAAGGCCAAGAAACTGGGACTGGCGGACATGACACTCCTTTCCCCGAAACAGGAGGCAAAATTGAGTCAGCCATTCCCATGTTCTGACATTTCAGAGACCTATGGTTGGTGGAACTTTTAAGGATATCGATTACGTTGTCTTTCTTAGCATAGAATGGTTTGTCAGTTTCAGATATGTTTTTTTTGGCATTTTTGGGCTGCTGAGTTGTTACCGGCATCGCTTGCATTTCCTTGTTCAGTTTTACTTTAGGAGGACAGTGCACAATACAAACCTATGACATATGCCTTCCTATGTGCAAATTCAGACAATGTGACTGTGCAGTAAACTTCCACCACTTTAGTCTTGAAATAAGCTGGTTTATTCACAAGTTTTGTAATTGCTGGATACATAGAGGTGGGAATGACATGTTTCTGCATCAATCAATCTTCCACCAATGGAAGCCATGCACCTCTAAAATATCCAATGCAATGCGCATGCCGTGCTCTTTGCATCAGTCGATCTTCTCCAGCAACTTGATGCCATATGCCTCTAAATGCCCCAGGGCTGCAAGAACATGCACAGTAAGAATAACTGAATGGAAATTGAGGTAGTTTCTAGATTTTGAAGGGCAAGTACATCAATACAACAGATGAATTGAGCTGAGTATAACTTACCTGGCACATAAATTTCTGGATCTATGGGCCTCACTACACCTTTTACCTTTATGTTTCTCCCGAGTAAGAGCTGAGAATGTGAAGTGTCGTCATCAACATATACATTTTGCCAAAGTGATTTCAAGTTTTGTGTATGCAACAGGGATGATGACATACCAGAGCTCCAATGGCTGAAGGAATCCCGACTGTTAAAGCCATTGCGGTGTATGACCTCACCCCATCACTTCTTCCAAATTCCAGTAACGTAGCTCTGTGGCTTTCTGTATGTTGACCGTTCGGGAATTCCACTTCCACCTCATGGTGTAGAAGCACCATATCCTAGACATACAAAAAGCATCGGTAATCTTTGGTCATAAATCTTTTTCACCAAAACAAATTTTAGAAGAGAACCTGTTCTTTTCCAGAATAGGACAGCTTTTCTTCCATGCGGAGGCAGGTAACATCAAATGCGCATTGGCACAACATTGGTATCTCTGTGTCCTCCTGGAACCCCAGGAACCTAGTTGCATTTCATACATGGATAATAAGTATATGCAAGAAACCACTTCCTCTGCAAAGATTAAAATGCATTATCAAAATACCCAACAGTCATGAGCAGTAAAGATAGATGAAAATATTATAAAAGAACCACCTGACTAACGTTTTAACTATTATGCTGATTGCCCAATGGCATCATTTTTACTTACGCAATAGTTTTGGCAGCCTTTAGAGCTATTTCTCTCTCTGTGCAGAGACCAAGAGCAACAATCTGATCTGCAATCAGTTTCTCACCCACAATTGATTCTTCCTGGCTTTTAGCATGACAATGGAGAAGTGCTAGTAAAAAGCTTCTATATGTTGGCCTTGTCTCATTTTTTAGCATAGGGCTCGCTTCAGTATTGAAGAAACCTATCCTTGCTAGTGTTCCCATTATTTCTCCAAAACCTGCACAAGATAATCAAACTGAATATTTTCATCTCACTAGTCAGGTTCTTCTAATATTTGGTTTCAACTTTCATGCGGCCATGCAAATTTGCAGGTTTGAATTGATTTCTCATGTTTCCGAAATTCCCATAACACGCTCACTAAACTTTGTGTAAACACGCAGTACATTTTGGAAAATGAAATATTGCCTTCATATCTGAGGGTTCCACGGAAGATAGTTGATGCTTCATTTTGTATACCATAAAGTTCTCCATAAATTAAAGAGTTCCGATTTGGAAGACATTCCAATGCAAAAGCTGGTAAATCTGGTATCCGAAACCTTGAAGCAGAATCATAAAGATTGTCCCCTGCATTTATGGATAAATATTACCAAAAACTACATATAAAGACAATGGTGATAAAGGCTTCAGTATTCCAATGGAAGATACTATCTTAAAAACATGTTAGATGTGATTGGGTGATAAGATATTACTAAAAAATTAATTAGAGAATGGAAATATATAGAAATCATGCAACTAAATTTTGAATTAACAAGGCAAAGTGCACATGCGCGCACACACATATATAACAGCTAAGTCAATATAGAAACTAGAAGGTCTATGAAATTATGTGCACTCGGTGCATGAGTGCTTTGAATAGTGACATATCACATACATGACAAATGCATACCGCTTGTCACTATATAAATCACCCCATGCAAATAAACCGGGTACATAATCTTATAGATAGATTGTACAGCAATTCCAATTGATATATTTGCCGAGAAATAACAAGAGAATGGTATAATGCTTGCCATGGACTCACCATCAACATGCATAATTTCTCCAATATATTTATATGTGGCTGGATTGCGTCCAGCTCGTATAGCTCCTGCTGGACTCCAACTGAAAAGAGTACAGAAATCGGATGTATTTTGCCAAATATTTGGAAAATAATTGAATATATCACCACATATTATTGCGAGAGCACAACATCCGTAAGTACAAGGAAGAAACATATGTAAATAGTTAGGATGAATAAAAAGGTAAGTGACACCTTACGCAGAATAAAGTTATACCATCAACATTAAAGGACTAATTCATGATAACTAATGCAAAACTTTTTCACAACTTACAAAATGTAATTCTACCGTAGGTTAGCTATTTTCTTTTAACAAGATTCCTTATGATTAAGGATGCCACCGTATTTTCTCCCTTATTCTTCATTTTAACTGATGAATCCAGGTTGTTTAATTTTAAGCTCCAATCGAGATAAATGAGTACCAAAAGGCCAAATACAAAAGAGCGAAAATAACCCATTATATACTTAAAACTCACAGTAATTATCAGACCACATAATTTGATGCAGAACTATTCCACTCCATGCTAAAACAATGCCGCAATAAAGCTCGTAGTGGTTTATTGATTCAGAATTTACCATAATCACAGATAATTATTACTTTTGTTTGAGTTGTTCTGTGATCATTTACAATTGAATGAATCTTAGAATGGAACAGTGTCACAAGAAACATCTCTTTCATGGTGAATTTTTCTAATTAATTATCACGCATAATGCAAGGGGTATAACAGTAATAACATTTTCATTATTAATTAGGAGTATGATATAAGGACAAAGTTCAGAGATACTGAAGCCCATTGTAAAATCATACCTAAATTTGTAAGCTAATGGGTTGTTCGCAGCATCTGGAGATGGAAGACCACCACAATAAGAAGCGAAAGACTTGATCTTTCCCCCTCGCTCATGAGCTTGGTTGATCATCTTCATTGCCATCATGTGGTCTAAACAAAATTAACTTATTTCACTAACGTATCTAACATAAATTACCATGTGCTTAATGCACAAATATGAGATAATACCTAATCAAGTCTAGACCACTTATGTCAGCATTTTATAACTCTACATAATGTAAGATGTAATTAAGAAGCTCACATCATTCTCTAATTACATGCTAATTTGCTTTAGTGAATGTGGTTCAAAGTTAAAAATTTATTATAATTTTGAGTGTATTCATCACAAAGTTAATGAGGGTAGCTCTCATTAACAGACGGATTATGCACGTCCGATCCACCAATAAGTAAAAATAATTGCTTCCATTCTGATTTATAGTAGCATTCTGATAAATAATTGGCTTGTACTCTTAAAATTTACAGAAAACGTAAGGACAATGCTCAATCATTAACCAACCTTTAAAGAAGCTCTTTTCTTCCTCGTATTATAATTGAAAGAAGAAAAGAAGACACATGCAATAGTTTTTCAGAAACATCAGACATGTCTTACCAATTCCAGGGTCCAATCCCATCTCACATAAAATTGTAATACCAGAACTTTTTGCTAGTTCATCCAACTTTGACATGGAATCATCCACATAGCTAGAAGTGACAAGATGTTTCCTAAACTGCATCAACAGGAAAGATATTGCATGTTACAATATGAAAACAGGTGGAATTCAAATTAAGAAGATGAGACATTGAAATTATTGCTTATTACTTTTTATATCAAATAGAATATGTAAAAACAAGTGCTGTAATATATGTTATTGATGTCATTCAGCTTTTACTACATTTTCCTTGACACCAGCCATTGAGATGCTCCTTAAGTTCACAAATCATATCCTACAAAGACAAGACCATGATGCTGCCAAAATAATAGCCTAGATTGAGTGCAAGAACAATGGTTTGCTTTAATTCTTTTAAATAAATACATAAAACAGCCAACATGACAACTTTTTTCTCTTAAACCTCATTGCCTAGGAACTTTGGCTGATACCTGTTCTACATGGATTCACATAAAAAGCATAGTGTGAAATAAATGCGTCATACAGTTCATGAGAAAAATGTATAATCAATGTGCAACAACAAACACTTTTCTAGTGAATAGATCATTTATGACCTAAGCCTGTGTCAGACATGAAATCTTTGGTTATTGCACATACTATATTTCTTGGTTTATCTATTGCACCAGAAGTATAGAGGTAAATCAAGAAATAAGAAGTTTACCTGAATACATGTACTTGCTATAATACTGTGGCAACTAGGGGGGAGTAAACTGATGACTACATCAACCTGCAAACAGCCAGAAAGTGATCATTCTTTCCAAATTAAGATACAAAAATTCCAATTAAGAATGAAACAGTATCTTTGATTTTTTCTCACCATTTGGTCAAGCTTTAAATGTCTTTCAGATGGCAACATCAACATGTTATAGCCATGATGTGTTTAAATTTAAGGTTCTATCTTAGACAATCTTTAGATTTGCTATAGCAGACATTGCAATAATTGGTGAAATTACCTGTGCAATGTAATTACAGAGATTTTCCTTATTCATAATATCAAGCTGAACTGCAGTAGCATTTGGAATTCCTTCAGTGACCTGCTCCAAATGATAAATTGACTTTTTCAAACCTCATCTTTAAGCAGACAATTCCAATAAAGAATGAGTGCCAACATGTTGGACCAACCTCCTCTGCATCTCTCAGGAAAAGAGAAGCAACAATGACATGAACACATGTCTTGCCTATTGAGTCATCTGCCATGTATGAGCTTATTATTTGTTTTGAAGAACCACGACCAACTGACGATAAAAATTCTGCAGCGGGTCGACAAACCCTGCCAGCACCTAACATCAGGACAACAGCTTCACTTTTTATCTCACTTTCCTTCTCAATATCAATCTCTTTGAATTTTCCAACCTTACAAGATACAAAATTGTCTTTACTGTGCACACGACCCTCACTTAGATTGCCAAGTGAAGTCAAAGAATCAGTAATTTTATCTAGGACAGCTTTATCATCAGCACCAATCTGTGAGAATGGTAATTAATAGTCAATGAAGCAGAAAAAGGAAACATAGGCTTTGTTTGGTTATAATTTTCTTTTTTTTTTTGGGGGGGGGGGGGGGGGGGGGGACTATTTGTATATATAACAAACTAACTTGAGGATGTGAGAGAAATAAGTAGTTTTTAAAATACATACATACATACATACATATATATATATATATAAAGGAGAGTGTGTGTAGAGGTAATTACTTTTAATCACATACATAATATATCAAAAGCTTCCACAATCATTAATTAAACATTGGAAGGAGACATAATAAAGTTTATTTATGAGTCTATTTATAATTCAAGTTACTTTAAAATATACAATACATATGCATAAATTCGCAATACGAGAAAAAATGACTAGTCAAAAAAAGACAATTATATGAAACAGATAAGTTGAAGAAAAGTATTATAAACAATGTTCAAATCAAAAATAAAAGTGTTATTTAGGTCATTAATTTTAATATATTACAGATTGAAACTAATTAACAAAATGTAAAATAAAAAATATAATAATAAAAAATATTGTTACAAAATAAAATAAAAGTAAAAAAAAAATAATAAATAAATATTACAGAATAACAATTGATAGTAAATATGTGTGTGTAGGGAGCTTGATGATAATCCATATTAAAATTGTATACAAAGTAGGCATGATGTGTAATGAATAAAAAAACACAAATTTGCTAAAAAGTTATACAAGAATAATTACAAAATAAATATATAAAGTCAAAGTTCTAAGAGAAATAAACTGAAGTTTAAAAAATAGAAAATGAATACTAAATAGTAAGCTCGAAACCTTGCTAATAAAATACTACAAACTTTGTAAATTCAAAATTGCCAATAGAAAATCAGAATAAATGCAATTATATTAATCATTTTATTCAACTATAAATAAATAACACATGCAATATGAAAATATGATTATAAAGATAATAAATATTGAATACAAAACATTAGATAAAACTATATATATTGGTAAAAGATATTTTGCAAATAATTAAGGAAATAAATATAAAATAAAATTTAATAATGCATTGACCAAAAATGTTATATTAAAAAATTTACTATTTACACACAAGATGATAATTAAATGAGAAGTCGAAAAAAACAATATTCACAATGTTGACATAAAAAAATTATGCTTAAATCTATACAAACAATAGAGTTTTGATGTGAACAATATAATTATACGACTTCACAGTATAATCTAAATTACTATAATAAGGACAACATTTCTTTGAATTAATTGATTATTAAAATATTTAATAAATATTTAGTTTATAGTCAATCAATGTTAAAATTAAAATATAAAGGTAGGTAAAATTGAAAAAATAAAAAGAGAGAAAATGACAACGACAATGACTATGACAAATATGATAACAAAAATAAATACAATATAACAATTTAAAATTTCATATTGAATTGCTTACGTAACTAATGAGAAAATCTCTGATTAATTGATTTTATTTTAATATAACATATTTTTTATGCATTGTTGGTTTTAATGTGGAATAAATTACTCTTTTAATATGCTATGACAGAGGTGGAACAAGTAATAAATGAAACAAAGAAATTCATATTAAAGGGTAGATATACTAAATAATCTGAAGAAATAACATTAATTTAATTCAATATCATATAAGGTTATTCAAAATTTTCTACAAATTCTTAATACAAATATTATAAGTTTTCATAAAAAAAAATATAGTGAAGTTTGTATACAAAGGGGTAGTATGAAACAATTAGAATAAAAGTTTCAGACGGATATAAAACAATTATGACCAGATATCTTCAACTAAATCATTATATTTAAAATGTAAATATTGTAAGCATGGATAAATTTTAAAATACAATAAACTTAAAATTCTATCAATATTTTAACTCCGTGAATTTTAAATCATTATTTTCACATTATATATAAAATTACTTTTCTCAATCATTTGTTTAAATCAAAATTTAAATAACATCTATTATAATTCTATTAAATAGACTTGAGATGTAATACGCGGAAAAATAATTTACTTGACTTTTTCCTTAATCATTGCTTGATTAAAAAACACTATTTGAAATTGTTTTATTATTAAAAGTATTGTAATGTGATTAACTTCTGCGCTCGAATTTAAAACTTAAATTTTTATTAGGTTTATTTAACTTATTTCGCTATTTCTCAGAATTAGACATTAACATTATTTGTCATACGATAAATACAATTAAGTAATAAAACCTAATATTCAAAAAGTAACTATGATTAAAATTTAATTTTAAGACTAGAAAAGAAAGAAACATATAATATAAGTTAAATTAAATAATCAACTGCTATTTAAAAAGAATATCCATAAAAAGTTTAAGTACACATGTTTTTGTTAGATTCAAAAATAAAATCAAGATTTTTAAGAAAAGAGTTAATTTTACATATTAGTAAGTGAATATAAAAATTATATATCAAAAATATTATCATAAATGTATATGCCCTATCCGTGCAAAGTATGTAAAAATTTCTAATATATATAAATATATGTATAAAAAAGAAAAAATTATTTTTGAAGTTTTTGTATGTTTGGGATCGGTTTTGTGTGTGTGCTCTTTTTGTGGGGAGGAGGGATGAAAATTTTAAAGATATACCAGTTAATAAAATAGACATGAAATCTGATATGATAGATTGGAGAGACATGCAATTGAACTGTGATGCCTAGGATTACCTTCCACACTATTTTGGATTTTTTTTGGTAGAAGTCAATTTTGGGTTACTTTAAAGGACTGCATTTAAATTTTTAGCCTTATCAAGGTTTGTTTATGGTCCTTTCGCTTTGTAAGATGTATAAAATGAACAAACAAGAAAGAGATATATCCTGTTGTGAATCACTGCAGTCGAGAAGTTCGGTGAGGTCTTACTTCAAGTTCTGAATATGACATGGCATCTGCACTTTGACCAACTTGACATTTAACCAAATGGAAGGAGCCACCAGCTGCTTCAATGATATCCAGGGCCTCATTTATTAGGAATTGGTCAAACAAATGGCCACTTAAGGAAATCTACATGGTCAGATCAGTAACATTTATGTTAATTAAAAGTAAATTAGATATGTAAGGCATATGATAATTGAGCAAAATGAATAATATAAAAGTTTCCTTCAATTCAATTAAGAAAATAGTAATCAAATTTTGTTGTGCAGTGATGTTCATGAAGCATCATCTCTAATCAGGGATAAGATCTTCCTTTGATAACAAAGGTTAACCCTGTTCCCCTCTATCTTGTCAAAAAAGCAGATTTTAAATACAAAATCACGGAGACACATGCATAATCAAGAGAAAACATACCAATGTAGTGTATCTCATTTTTGCCGGCTGCGAGGATTGTAGAGATTGTGATGAATCCCTGCCAAGGAAAGAAAAGGAACCAAAATAGCTAAAGAAGCAGAATCTGAGATCGTATTGTGTAGAGACTAGTTAAAAATGTAATTTAAACAAGTTTTACATCGACTTGAATAGGACAAACACTAAACAGACCAACATGAAAACTATTAGACCTAGTACAAGCCACAGCACTGATTCAGAGAAAATAATTCCATCAAATTACACATGCAAGCTCACAAAGAGAAAATGTGGAATCATGATAGCCAGACAACTGAGCTCATGAAACTTGCAAATCCTCTCAAGAAAGAATTCCCCATAAACTGGGACTTCAGCTGCTTGTTCAGTTATTTTTATACTGCTTCAGCTAAAGTTAGGATTTTAGTTTTCAAGGAATGTAATTAACTCTTCATCAGGCACAAATATCTTTCCAATATTAGAGCACAAGATGCTCTTTTTCAAAGAAACTACTGGTAATACATGATACCCTTCTCATATTTGACTGTCTGGCATGCATGAAGTTCTCAATGGAACACCATAACATTTAACTGGTTATATTTTTTGCTGCAGGCACCTATCATCAGTGTCTAATTTAACCATCGGATATTGACATCTGTCTTCTAAGGTTACCAACATTTCTCATTTCCACATATTTGACATAGGGGAGAAGTTCTTCCCATCATTGGATCCTGATTTTAAATATGTTATATACTAGGACCATACAGATTGATGGTGTTGAAACAATTAAAACCAACAAAATATTAAATGACACATCTTTTTTGTCAGTTTTAAGGTTATAGATGAAATGTTCATTCAACACGGTATATGAGCTAGACAGACAAAGATTTTCAATTCAAATTCCAACAACCACCCATTTATGATAAAAAAAAATTCATGTGCTAGGCATTGTACACACACACACTCACACACACACAAAAAAAAAAAGGAACATTGCCTACATGTGAGGAGGCATGTTGAAGTAGCTAAAGCCAACTAAATGTTAAATTATAAAACTCTTTAGAAGTTTAAACTTTTAGATGAGATTATCATTCTACAAATAATTGCAAGTTAAAGCAACTCTTTTTTCTTTCTTTTCCTTTTCTTTTGACCAAGCTAACATACAACCATCTATGATTTGCACATACCTACTAAAGTAAATATAAAACCAAATATTAAATGATAAAAGTTTAAACTTTTAGATGAGATTATCATTCTACAAATAATGGCAAGTTAAAGCAACTCTTTTTTCTTTCCTTTTCTTTTCTTTGGACCAAGCTAACCTACAACCATCTATGATTTCCACATTCCTACAAAAGTAAATACGACGTTTTGGTGCATAGTGATTTTGGCCTATGACTGGTTGGGAAATATAGTAACAAAAATGCAAAGGCCTTGTTTGGATGCAAATAGTGATGGAGAAGAAATTAGTGCGAAACTTAAGAATAGTGTAAAGGTAAAAGAGAGAAAGAGGTAAAAAAAAAAAGTTAATTCGTGGGTATAATGTTTGAAAGAATTAATTTTGATGGGAGGAAAATTTAAGGAAATTTGAATCCAAACAAGGCCAAAATGCTTATGTAATTTAAATAAGAACAGTCTTCAAGCTTTTAAGCAAGTTTGATGCTTTAAGAGAACATTAATGAATTGAAGCGGAAAGCAGTCTGAGCAACAACCACCAAATTAAAGGAACACCGTATCTACAACTTACTCAATAGAGTTCCTCATTCTAGGAATGTATTCATATAAGGATGTCAGTGCTCCAGCATGGACTATGCAAGCTCTCTTTAAGTCTGAAGGTAGTTTATCAAAACATTTTGAAGAAGCCAGTAGCCCAATGAATTGGGATAGAATATCACCAAAATGTTGGGAAGCCTATGTGGCCAACAAACATACTGTTAGAATAATGTAAATCCGAGTTGCCTTAAGTTCACGATATCCATGAGAAATTCAAAAAGAAATTGATGAAAGCTCAAAGTAAGTCAATTTACCTCTCTTGCAAACTCTGTTGGAAGAATGTCTACAGCTGAGAAGAAGATGCCGTCGCCCTCCATGTCGTGATGGTAAGAGTTACCATGAGGATCATATCTAAATGTTATTTTCATGACAACACAAAGAAGATTAAAAGAAGAGGAAAAGGTTACTACCTTACTAAAATGGGAAATAGAGTAAGCCCGACTGGTATCAGAAACATGAAGCAACTGGACTCTCCTATGCAGACATGTAATGTGTATATTGACATACCATGTATTTGTTTCAAAAACTAACAGCTAGAAAATTCTTGTGCAAGGAAAATGAAAATATAACACAAGATAAGACACTTGAGAGCCTTAGAAAACCCTGGATGTATGCAAGATCACTGAAAAATTACCTAATAAAAGGTGAGTCAATAGTTGTCGTTTGCTTTACAAATTCTATTGAGCCACCTACATCACAAGTTATATCTGCGATTCCAACAAGTGGGCATTGTTTCCTCATCAGATCTTGCAGCTGTGAAGTAGTCAACAACCGAGGAAACCTTTTTTCCCAGTACATGCAATTGACTGCCAGAGAAAATAAAATAGCTCCAACTAATCATATAATTTTTCAGGATTTATTATTTGGAAAAGCATGTAGGATTTAACCATTTAAAGGCGCAATAAAATACTTCAGGATTTTGTAGTCTACACATCCCTTAAGGAATGACAAAAGGACCTTCTCATTGCTTCAGTAAGACCATGATTTCATACTGGAATAAATGTTGGGTAATCAAGAGACAACATTTCCATACATTCAGGTAGCAGAGATAGGATGTCAAGAAGATCGGAACAAAACAAACTGATAGAATAGGTATTTGTTAGAAAATATTTTAGAATATTTACAATAGCAGTTAGAATATTTCAGAATAATTTATTTGATATTTTGTACATATAGGATTTACAATATTTGGTTTCTTTTTTTATAGAATTATTCATGTCAAGTTGTTTTGTATTTTTGATAAGGTATTAGTCTCATATTAAAAAGTGGGACCATTCTCTTAGCAATAAAACACACTACAATATTTCTAATCCTTCTCACATGGTATTGGAGTAGGTACTATCTTGTTCTAAATATTCTTCCCTAAAAAGAAGAAAAATTTTAGTTTTGATATTTTATTAGGTTGATTTTCTCAAAGTATTTTTTTTATGCTTTCTACTGTCACAAGTATTACAATTTCTGGCTCTCTTTGGCTATCTATCACAAATATTTTTTATTTACTGCTTGTATGCTGCTGCAAAACACAACCTTTTCTACTATATCCTATTGTCGAGCATGATTTATGTCATGAATAATTGTGATTTCCAATAAAGCCTACTTTACAAGTGTGATTCAGATATTGCCTTCCTTACAAACAAGATATCTTGGCGTTGCCAACCACACTGGCTTTTAGCATTGCCCACCTTGCAAGTAGAATCCTGATGATTCTGACCTTACATGTTTCTGATGTTGCTTATCTAGTGGCTATCTATTTTGGTGTTTCTTACTTAGTAACCATCTTTCCTGGTGTCACCTACCTAACTGGCTACCTAGTGTTGCCTATCCAAATGGCTCTCTTTTTGGTTGTCTACAAGTTGTTTGTCTGATAATTCTACTGGTCATGTGTGACTCGTGACTATCTAGATTTATTGTTTCAATTTAAGATTCTAAGTTGAATCTTTCAACACAACCTCATTTTCAACTTGAGGAGAATGTTAACAAATATTGTAAAATATTTACAATACCAATTAGAACATTTTACTTGATATTTTGTATGTTATGTTATCTAAATAAGATTTACAATAAGTTGTTTGTATTTTTCATGACATTGCATTAGTTTCATATTATAAATTAGGACAAATTTTTTAGAAATAAAACATGTTACAATTCTTCCAATCCTTCGAACAATATTTAACAAGTATTTATGGATGGTTAAGGCTTCAACCTTGAGCATTGGTTGCAAAAATAGTTAAGAGAGTTGGCATTTAAAGAGTGCTGCTAGACTCATTATTCCAAATGTGAGATCAAAATTGTGATGTAGAAGAAAAGATCAAACTAGAATTATACAGAAATAGGTAATCTTAAAAGATTCCATCCTATTTGGTATAAATTGAAGAGAAAATCCATGTTAGAGCAATTGGAAAAGCAAGATCCAATCACCAACATAGGTGAAGTACAAGCATGTTATAGTTGAGCAGAGTCGTTCAATATTGAGTAAATTATTAAAGAATAAATGCCAAATAGGAGAGAAATGGATTAAAAATTTTCTGTTAGAAAACCTTCAGAAAATTGACAGAATAAGAAGTCGGGGTATTTGATTCTGAGGCAATATTACCAAACGGATCAGACATTTTCAACTTATGTCACCAGAATAATAATTTAACTTATGAATAGAGATAGAGACCAAGTACATATAATCTCCAAGAAGATAAATAGTTGGCTTTTGTATAATCAGTTTTTAAGTGAGAAGCAATAAGTTAAAAGTTTTTCAGCGTCTTATATTTTTAATATTCTAGGCAGTCTTTGTGAAGTCAGGAAAATGTCCCTAAATAAAAATCTGTAGTAGCATTAGAAGCATCAGTAAAGCAAATAGAAGAGGTTAATTATCAGGCACAATAACCCCATGCAATTGCTCTAGCTATAGCAATTAAACTATCAACACCAATAATAATAATAATAATAATAGAATGGCCAAAAAGTCATGCACTAAGAGTAAAGGATACTGACCTAGTACAGAAGTGAATGGGGCTATCTTTTCATGGAAAACAGGCCCATAGTTTTCCGGATGTGCATAGTAGTCAGCCTGATGAGAAGAAGAAGTAGAACTTTTAGCAAGCATTCTTTGAAGACGAAGAATATAAGATAAGAGACTCTTTGCTTCACCTGTGGGTGAATGAGGAATGAAGAAACATAATTAAGAAACTTAAATAGGTTGCTAGTTGGTTACACAGAAAAGTCTCCAGAACATGGTATTTTATTACCAGACAAGTAGCTTGTTAAAATAAAAGGAAACTAGAAAACATTGTTTTCCAATTTTTTTTGAAAATGTACATATATGAAGTGGAAAGCCTCTGAGTGAAATTAAACGAAAAAAAACTTTGTTGCAGTCCATTCCGAATGAGAATCTAGAGATCCCCAACTAGTTCATGCAGAGCTTCAATCTTCAAAAGGGGGCTGGGTGTGGCGGGAGAGAGAGTATAGCAAACTGTTAACAAACATTCTTTACAGGCCATATAATAGCTCAGAAAGAAAAGCTATACACACAAATGAACTCCACATAAAGAATCAAGATCTCATTGAAAGATGATTATCTTTAAATCAACAAAATTCAAAACCTACAGCTTAAGACCTTACCTTATTAAAGAATTTGGAATGGTCTTTATGTTCCACCATGTCTTGACTTGTTACAATGCAACCATATACTTGGAAGACTCTTTTTGAAGTACGTCCTACTTGAGAAAAATCTCTGGCCTAACAAAGAGAACAATTTTATGTTAGGTGCAAATAAAGTTTGCAGAATATCCAATAAGGACAACCTTGTAACGTTGTGAATGTGAAAAAAGAAGAAAAGAAAGCAAGAGAAGAACAGAAAATAAAAATTGTGATGAATACTTACCCCATGATTAAAAATTACAAAATAAGGCAGAAATTCATTGACATTAACTTAAAGAGAATAATAAGAATAACAACAAAAGGAAATAAGGATGTGAAGATCATTTCCTACACTTGAACAATTCAACACATGGAACAGCATTATTGAAAGTAAGTGGTTATTTATAACTTTTAAAGATTTGTTTTTTAATCAACTGTAGTAAAGCAAGTAATTTTCACTCTATCAAAAATTACAATGAACCTTCAGTGGCGGCAGCAGGAGAAGAATTAAGCAGATAAATTTACCTCGGCAAATAAAATAAACAACATAAACTGTTCTGGAGTGAATATTCAATGAAATTACCGTCTCAAATAGTTCTGGAAGTCTGCTTGGGTCCACAAAAGTGTGAGGAAGTAGCTTAAATAATTCTCTTGCTCCTTGAGATACTGCATAAAGTAATCAAATGTATGTGAATAATTAAGCATTTCATCATTTAAGTTCTCTGATACTATTAGTACTTCTATGTATGTGTGTGAAAATTATATTGTTAAACAGTATTTATAATTAATGTTGTATACTAGATAGACAAGCTATGAAAGGAATGAATATTTGTTCCACGCAAACTTCAATAAGCAACCTAAGGAGGTATGCCAAATAAAAAAGAGAAGTCATCTGACGAGAATGGTGTTGATGCAATGTATATCTTAATTGTGCACTTGTTGAAGAGAATAAAAAATAATTCATATTGGCTAAAATTATTATCATTTACCATACCATTTCCTGAGCCAGTGAAAACAAAGACTAGGGGACAAATTTTTGACGTGAGTCCCATTGTAGCTATCTCTTCGCCCACAGAAATTACTGCTGCTTTTGCAGCAGCCAAAGAAGAATACATGTAAGATGACCCTAAAGATAGAAAGGGTGTTGAATATCCAATATTAAGAAACCCTGCAAGCAGAAATAATTGAATATATAGAAGATTTCAGTCACTTCTTACATGCTCCCAGATAAACTTTTGGTACCAATTTGGTAATATAATTAGAAGAAAGCTATGGATCAAATAATATTTAAATTTATACATGATGCATTACTCATTCATGTAGGAATGCAATATCTTCAAGTTGGGAAACAGAAACAGGATGCTCAAAAAAGCAACTTCATGGCTTCAGCATTTTAGGTCATTGAAGGTTTTTCTTGTTGCCTCCATAAAGAAAAATAAAGAATCGTAATGTGGTATCCCTCTGTAAAAGGAGTTTCAAGTATCTTGATAACAAAAGGTACAAGATAGTAGTGGTTTAGGAATTGATGAACATAATGTAGATTTAAATGGGATGGACAGTCACCTATTGAAGTCTTTGCTTTATCACAAATATGCATATATATAAAGATAACACAAGTTCCAAATAAAAATTAACACAGAGAATCTGAAACTCAAAAAAAATAAAAAAAAATGACCCAGCCATAAAAAGATATATTGCATACGCTGTCCTAGGCCATGAAAGAGATCGATCATTCCAGCTCTTCCAGCAAATTTTCCGAAGGCCAGTAATCTTTTACCATGGTCTCCAGTTATAAGCTCATAATCAAACAAAGTGGCCCTTTCAGATAAAACCTAAACAATAGAAAGGTTAAGCTACATGTAGAGGTCTGGCCAAAAGATTTTCTTGTTTATCACACGGAAACACACCTTATCTAGAAGAGGCATATTTTCTTTCTGGGCCTTGTGAGTGTGGGAGAAAAATGCATAGGCTCTGTCCGGGAGTATCATGTCCAACTGTGTCAAAAAGAAGCACTAATTGATTATCAGTGTTTAAACATGAGGGTCACAGAGGAAATCAAAAAGCAATAACAATGAAACCACCTGTGGTTGTTTGATACCCAAAATAAAACCACATTCTGACAAGTCCTCTGATATCTCACAGCCAACATCCTCGTAAAGTGTGTCATGATGAATGCGTTTTGTTGATGGCTGCACAATAATGCGGGCCACTCCAGTTTTTACACTGCCTCCATGAAGCAGCCGTGCACAGTGTGCAGGGGTTAGGGGAACTCTCCTCTCCCACTTGTTTGTGGACTCAGAGAGGATACCGACAACTCCATTACCAAGCATGGTGTATTCTGACCTACAGCAAAAAAGTACTTCTAGCTCAGTTTACTGATTTTATTGGTTGTATATGTAGAAATTACATAATTATTTACATAGAATGAACACTCAGCTGATTCAGAAACAATTTTAAAGCTAACACATAACGCACAAGTTCACAACACAAGATTTGCTCCTTGTTAGTTTCTGGTCTTTACTTCACAAATACTCTTGGAATATTGAATGAGCTTGAAAGCTTAAATGAACTTAATAACAGATTCCCTGCAGTAATGGTTATATGGGAGTGATTAAGGGACAACAAGAAAAGGAGGGAACTGGAAGCATTAGTGCACATTTTGTGATCTGTGCCCTAATTCACTACTCAAAATTCAACCTGTGAACTGTGATCTTTGCTTAAAGCGATTGTAGGACCAAGCTTATGTTGCTTCAGTCCTAAGAGCCACGAATTCTGTAAAGTGCTGCGGAAATCTCTGGATTCCCACAGTATTTCAACTATGTCTTAACATGCCCCTCTACCCCGCAACAAGGATCAGTTTGGCCACATCCAGGCAAAGAAAAGATACGAGAGTTCCCGAACGCCTAACTATAAAAATGTCAAGCATTTAAAAGTTGATCCATTATTTGGAGCATCCCATGCCCCATTCCCTGATCAAACAGGCAAAACACACATAAAAAGGGGACAATAAAAACCGCGGTGACAGTAAATCATCATAGAGCAGGTGCAAGGATTACAGAATCATTACAATTAACGCAAAGAAAATTCATGATTGACTTATCAGTGACACATGCATGGATACAAAGAAAAAGCAACCAAGAAGCATCGAACTCTAGAAAAAGTGAACACGTCCAGTTTTCTCTGGAACGTGTGAGCATGTGGAACAGAAGTTCCGCCTCTGTGCTCTTTCTGAAGATCATCAATAACAACAACAACATTCACGCACATAAAAACAAAAACGATCCAGAGAAGTCCCAAAGTAGAATCCCATTAAGAGAAAATACCACCAAATATTGCGAGTTTGTTTGGGCAAGACATATAAACCTACAACTCAGTGAAACTCCTTCGATGGCAGTCTTGGAGTCCGTATGCGTATTCCTCGGCTAAACGCGGGCGTCAGACGCTGCCAGAAGCATTGCAAACTTTGTACGATGGAGGTTGTAAGAGAAATGCAAAGTAGATTTTATTCATAGCATTATTTATCACTGTAGTTACATGACTGAAGGTCGGATTCATCAAGAAGTAACTATGGGAGCGACGTCAGCAGAGCCGTGGATCGGACGGATGGAGTTATCGACACACCGACCATGATAAGGTGAATTGACGTGGCAAGGGATCAGTTCCAGCTCCGGTCCACCAAATTAAGGCAACCGATATTATGCACTATTTTATATTATCTTTGGTTGTTGTGATGGGGAATTATTTATTTATTTGGCCTCGTTGAGTCTAATGGCTATCGGTATATTATCAATAATTTATGTGCATAGAGTAGCAGTTTTATTGGGATTTGAGAATGATTTTTCAAATTTGATTTGCCAAATTTTTCGTTGATTTTTTGATATGATTGGGATTTATTTCTCTTAAAGAAGATAGAAATTTATTTTATATCTTTTTAAATATGAATAACATGATTATGATTGGACGGCAGGTTTGTTTTTCAAATTGCATTTTAAAAAATTGTGATCATTTACCATCTTTCAAAAATATTTTTTAAAGTTTATTTTGTTTACTATTTTTTATTTATTTCAAAACCCATTTGTATGATTTCTATTGATGTCAGTGACATTATGACAAATGGCAAAAATTGAGACGCCCGGTGCAGTGTATTCTTAATATCAAGTGCAGGGTCGAAAAGACCCACAAGTGAGACTATGGGATTAAATCACTAAATATGCAGATAATTGTATTGCAAAATAAAATAAAAACATTTTCACATATTATTTAATAAAATGGCTTACAACTCTGCCGGAGAATACAGTAACGTGTTATGAGGGATGATAGAATGGGCGACAAAAAAACACCACAATATTATTATTATCTTTAGATAATTGAAAGAGCTTGAAAAATATAGGGTTTGTTTGCTATGATTTTTGAGTTTGAGTTTTTAGATTTATATTTTAAAAAAAAAAACTTGTATAAAAAGGGAAAAAATTTAAAATATAATGGTTGAGTGTGTATTTTGAGGCAAAATGAAAATATAGCCATACCCTTTTTCTTTTTTATCAAAATTAGAGAATGTGCAAATTTATTTTTTAGATAAAAACAATTCCAAACGATGTCGTATTCGTGCAGTTAGGAAGGACCGGATAAACTCAATATATTATTTTTTTTACGTGGCGTATAACAAATTCAGTACGAGCGTGGACAAACGTGTTGCATCACATGGAAAGGCACCATTTATTAAAGCCATATATGCGGCCACGGGACATACCTTACACGCATAGAAGAACAGCATGTTGAATATGACGGGGAGGGAACTGAATGGGTAGAACAGGTTGCGTTTAGACACGATTATTTCAAATAAATCATTAACTTAAATCTATTTCATTTATGTGTTGGATCTATTGGATTGAATCCCGTTTTAATTTCAATCTGCAGAAATTCAATTCAAATTTATTAATTTCGTATTAAATTCAAGTCTTATTTTAAAATTGTGTCTTAAATATAACAGATAATTAAGTTGGATCACAGGTTAGATTAAGACATGAGTATTAACAAATAAGTCGCAATCGGCCCATTTACCTTCAAGTCAGTTAGCGTTTTCACACCAAGTTTGGGTGGACCGATTTAGACATGAATTAACCAAAAGCCCAGTCTAGTCAAGTATAAAAGGCAACGGCCGTTGGTCAAGTATATTGTTGTAACTTATAAAAGCGTTTTCAAACTTTCATATTCCCAATAAATATTAAATATGTTTTGTGTGGAGATTATACAAGTAATAAATGTTTTTTTATTGAACTCTGAAAAATTAATTATTTAAGACTGGGTTGACCTTTGAAGTTTTAAACGAATTTATGTATATGATAATTACATATATAGCAATAATTCATTAATTTAATTTATAAAATTTTCATTGGACTGGGTTGATTTGAAAAAAAAAATATTTGTATGAATATTGCATGTATCACAATATATTTGTGTGTGTGTATATATGTGATTGTATATTTATTTATTTATTTATTTATTTATGTATCTGTGTGTGTGAGTGTGTATACACTGGGTTTACAAGTTTTCTAAAATGGGTCCAATTAAATGAAATAATCACCGGTTCAATTTTAAAAAACATTGGAGCCAACAACTCCAGCTCAATGTTGACCCAAACTTATGTAAATTTAATTCAAACTCATTAACTTAGTGATATTTAAATCATATGGAAAATTACAACTCCTAATTTATATTAGAATATGTGATCCATATTAGTGGTTATGTTTGGAAGGGAAGTTTTACTGAGAGATAATGTTTGGTAGAAGTTGTATTGAAATAATACTTACGTTTGGTGGTGTGATTTTGATATTTGAAAAAATTTTAATTTATTTAAATATATGTATAGAATATATTATAAAGATTGGATGATGTAATAATATATAGGGATAATTATTAGGTTTTATGGTATAAATACATATGAATATGAGTGTATGTATGTATAGATACATATATTAATTTGATTATAAATAGGTGCAATAATTAAAAAATAATTAGTTAGTTATAAAGATAAGAGAAGAAAAAATTGAATTAATTTTTTTTTTTGTTAAATTGTATATTTGGAAAAAATAATCTAAGAAAGACTTGGCATCTCAACTAAGATGATTCCCTTTGGATATATAGAATAGCCTTCAAAATTTTGATAGGGATGACTTCATATAGATTGGCATTTTGAAAAGCTTGTCATCTATATACTGAATTAGGATATAAAGCCTATTTGGCAATACAATTTTTAAATTTTAATAGGGTCAACTTCATATAAATTGGTCATTAGAAAAGTTTGTCATCAATCTATTAAATAGGGCATAGGGTTGGACAATAAAATTTCTAAATTTTAATATGATAAAATGTGGGTGAAAAAAGAATAAATCAATTGAATGAATTAGATAATTTGAGGTTGATTGCGTACGAAAATGCCTAATCCTATAAGCAGCAGAAGTAGCATGATCAACACATCATCTGTTAATCCTTTAAGTTGGTGAAGAAGTGATGCTCTATAATTATCAACTCAAATTCTTTCCAAGTAAGTTGTGCCTTTTAAGTTTGGGTCTTTTCTTTGTTACTAACATTTTTTTTTTATCATGGTGTAATTGATGTTCCAAATGGGAAAAGGACATTCACTATCAATGGCTAGAGGTGGAAGTACTAGTTTGGTCATGAGGCCAAATTAATTAAAAGTTGGAAATAGAAGTAGCCCGCCACATAGGCTTGTCTAGCTAAAGGCATTAAACTTAGCACTTCTCATAAGGTAACCTAAGTTCACTTTAATTGCATTCTTTTAAATTTAATACATTTTAAAGTTTTGTGCCATTTGTTGGTGATTTTTTTTCACTTTAGGGACTTAAATTAGGCACAATTAGGCAAAACAGGTGAATTGGATTGCAAATGTTGGTTAAACAAGAAAGTGTTGCGTGAAATAGACTATTGCCATAGGTTATCGCTGCAGTAATAACTCACAATGATGCACACAAGCTCTTTGTTTCCCACTACCATGGTACATTGCCCACGACAACTAGAATAGCTGTTTTGTTAACCATCTTCGTATTATAAACCTGTGGCATAGAACGTGCACCTTTGTTGCTCATTGGTGTGGCTTGTCACCATGGTAACGAGCAATGGCAATGCCATTGGTAAGTTAAAAATGGCTAGGTATACACTATTCTCTCTCTCTCCTATCTTTTCCTACAAATCTCCATTCCCCTTCTTACCAAAATTCGCTTGTCACTCACACGCGAACACCTACACCATCATTGCCATTAATGACTCACCTTTTAATGACAACCTTGCTCCCTTGGTAAGAAAGAATCTTCCCCTATTTTTCGTTTTTTTTCTTTCTCACATGGTAGAAACCTATAGCCCTTATTTCACATAACTGCAAATTTCACATAGTTGCAACAAGGTAAGCCAACTTTCCTCCAAGTTCTTGATTTTCTATGCCCTAATTATGGAATTGAAATTGCTTGGCATCGGATTCCACCTTCCCTCTATGATTGTAGGTAAGTTATTTATTACAATTTTTGAATGTGAATTACAATTCCCTTTCAAAAGGAGTTGGATAGATATTGGACCATAATTATGGAAGTCATTGCATGAAGATTAATGTTTTTGAATGTCTATGTTGTAGAATTTTTATGAGGAATGGGATCTTTGTTTATGCTTTGAACACTAACCCCTACATTTATGCCCCCAACTCGTTTGTTGAACCACTTGACCAACTTCCTATCTTCATTGTCTCCTCATGTTGGTGTTAGACTTTGCTTTTACATTAGCTTCTTAGTTTATTTTTGGTCAAGGTAAGTGATTTTCATGAAGAGTTAAGGTTGCCGTTCGCTTAGGTATCATTGCTTATATTGACTAAATCAATTCATCTATAAGTTGGAGTGCCATTTCTTTTGAATTAATGCCACATGAACACCATTATCTCCATGTGCTTGCTTCATTGCTTCAACAAGTGCTTGCTTCAACTCTTTTGCTTGGATATGGTAGGATTATAAAAGTAAGCTCATACATGAGAAGAATTCCTATTACTTGTTCATTGTATGGCCCGCAAGACAACATAAGTTTGTGGGCATGTTGGCTAGCTTTGTATGATCATATGGAACTCCTTATATATTACACTAATTACTATTTTTGACTTGTTTGGGCTTTGAGTTCAAATTATATGATTTGTGTGGTTTTACTTAGCATGGCTTGTGTGTACTTGTGATTATTCCATGCCTAATGCCTTGTGTGCTTAGTATATACATCTTGAGCTTCATGCCTTGTATTTTAAGCTAACACCTTGATTTCATTGTAGATGGGGGCAAATAAGGTGAATATGTGATGGTGCATTGACTAGTGGCTACATTATAAAATTGAAGAATTCATATTAGAGGTAACCTAATAAAAGTTCAATGATGAAACTTCTGGGTGGTCTATTATATTAGAGAGTGGTATTCTTGGAGAGATAGTACGTGATGCTTCCTTTTCTCCTATTGTCACTGCTAAGAGTTGGAAGAATTTGTTAGGAACTAATAGTAGTACTTGACCTTCAAATCCAAGAATCCTATGCAAATATTCTAGAGTAGCACAATGGGTGAGTGCCAATTGAGGACCTCAAGGTAAATTTCAATGTAGCTATTAACATTGTCAACATAATGGGGCTTGTCAAGGGCCATCGGTGCTTGATTTGGTTTAACTTTGCACTTTGTGAGGAGGAGTTGATGATAAAGTATGGCTATGCTGAACCACATTATTATGCATCAGTATACGGTCATACAAGAGTAGGTGGTTCTTCTATATGCCATTTGCTTGGGGTAATGCATCAATGTGGGGAAGGTTATTTCTAATGGGATGATGTGCTATGTGGTGTAATATTGCAAATTTTTGGGTATTAAAAGTAAATTATTTTTGGTGAAATTTATGTGGATTAGATCTATTTTATTATTTTTTCCAATTATTTTCAAGTACAAATATTGGAAATAAGCAAGTGAGTATAAAGGAAATGTTGGTATTCTACACTAATTAAATTTTTGCCAAATAATATAGACGTAATGAGAAGAGACTTAAGATGCTAGAATGCTTGAAATAGGAAATTAAAGATAGAAATTCGGATGGAAAATTTCTGAAAAATGAATATAAAGTTATGGGAGTTTTGGGACTCTTAACTTATGGGAGTTTCAATCCTACCCAACTTTTAATTAAATCCCTAGTATAAATATAAGTTTTAAAAGAGATCTATTAGTAATACACTCTCTGACACCAAATTATCAATGAGAGATATATTAAGAGATATTAGTTCTGAATGTAATCATTATAATCTAATAAAATGTTAATAATTATTTTATAAATACTCTGGTAGAGTTTTCAAGCATGTAAATTTTGAATAGTGTAAAGCATTATATGCACCTATGTAATTGTGTGAAGATGTCTTATTTAAGAGGTTATGAATATAAACAAAAGGCTTTTTTAGTACACAATTACTAAAATTAGTGTATAAGCCACAGACACTCTAAAAGGCATTAGAGAGTCGATATGACTAGCACACCTTGTATTCGTGTGGTGAGTGCTATGTCATTTAGTATGGGATATTGAAAATACATATGTGTAGATGTATCGTTCGAGAATGAGCATTTAGACATTGACTCATATAATAAAGCATGCACATGGAGTTCACTTTTTACTATTAATGACTTGTTTCATGATCATGTTAAGTGTGTGTGAACTTTAAACTTTAGATGATATAGTTATTGTGTGTGCATAATGGTCAATGTGTTATTAGGGCATTAAAGACCAATATCTATCCTGGTATTGGATAGGGTCATGAGCCCAAAGTGCCATTGTTTGGATGTATATGGAAACATGTGCGTGTTCAATAAAAGATTTGTCTCCTTATAAGTGAGTAAGGCATTTGTTTTTTGCAATTGACGTTTTATGAGACGGAAATCCTTGGCTAAGGTATTGTTTGATTGGCATGAAGTTCCTAATAGAAACATTAGCCTTATGAGGAAACTTTAATTGGTCATATTACCGAGTTTGTGAGTTTGTCTAAATCTATGACTTTCGCGTGGTTGGGACAAACTAAGAAAAAAGCTCCATATTGTATAGTATTCATGATCAGGAGGGTTCATTATGATTCATTCACATCACCTTAGGTGGGTTACGATATGGGCCACAGGCTAGTTATTATCTATATCTTTGGAGCTATACTCATTGTCAGCTAAGGATAAATTTAAAAAGTCACACATAAGAACGGGATAATGGCTTGTGGCAATTGTAAAGTAGTGATTGTAAGGCTTGAGCTGACTTGTAGATGAGGCCTGAGAAGTCTCATGGAGGATTTAATTTGGTTGCAATTGGATTGGACCAAATTGGAATGATTTGTTCCTAATTATGTTTGTTAGTGATGAGATTAATTAAATTAAAGAGACACAAGAGAATTATTTTCTGCCTATTATGTTTTTTAATAATAGAGATTAATAATTAATGGTGGATGGGTTTGGGATAATTTTAAAGTCTATATGAAAGTTTATAGATCCCATTTTACAAACTTCAGAAATCCTAGTATAAATCGGATTGTGTATTGAGAATAAATCACTAGGAAAGGTGCAGGCGTTACTGTTCATTTACGTGTACTATTCACTTAGGTAATATTCATCACTTGCATACAAGAGAAAATTTGTTTCTAGTCTCCCTCAAATTCTCTTAGGAAATATTCCAAGTGCAAGACTTGTGAAATTTTAGAAAGGAGTTCTTGGAGTTTTGTTGGAGAATTATAGCTAACGATTTGTTTGTGTAGACAAACTAGAAGCCTGGAGTTTATCGAAGCTTGTGGATCATAGATAGAAACCAAAGAATTTATTTCCTGGTAATCATCTATACAACTTTTTAGTACTTATTGTTTATTCATTTTATGCGGTGAAAGCAGACTGGGTTGGGACTTTATTTATCTGATGTGTTCTTGGGTTGTTTTGTGATTAAAATTTGTAAAATTTGGCTTCCTACCTGGTGAAACCCAATAGTGGTATTAGAGCTACCACTTTTCTCAATATAAACGTATTCTAATATTTTTGTTTTATGATTTTCTTGTTTGAAAATTACATAAACATATTTTGGGAACTTGGACATACTTGCAAAAGTGTTTTGGATTGAAAAAGGCAAAAAAAATCGAATCTTAAATGTTAGGAAAACAAACTATGTTGCAGCATTGTTAGGCCTCGCGGTCATGAGATGAGATCTCATGGCAATGGTGTGGCCATTCGTGACTGTGAAGCTGGGTGTAGGGATTAAATAACTTGTACTCCTAAATTATAGTTGCAAGACAAAATTTCATTGCTGTGAGATCACATCTCACGGTCATGGAGCAAGGCTGCAGCACATTTTGAAAGTGTTGCAGCTAGTGCTCATGGTACCCTTGTGACCTTGCCAAAGCTTGTTGCAGTTGCAATGGTCACTGCGGTAGAGAAGTGTTCTTTGTTGTGTTTGGTCATGCAGTTGCGAGAACTATTCTTGCTACCATGCAAGGGGTCTTGCAGGTGCCTTTTGTGCCTTTTCAAATTCATAACATTTGGAAAAGGAGTTTCCACAAATGAGAGTTAAGGCATGAGATGTGTAAGTCATAAAGTATTTTGTTGTTTTGTGCATGTGAAGTATGGATGTTGTACAAATGTGTGGATGAGTTATGGACTTAGGACATATGTTGATGGATTTTTTTTTTTTTTTGGTTTTGTGTTTTTTGGATATATAAATTAATTTTCCATGGGTTGTAAGGACATATGACTAAGTTTTGCTAAAGTAGAATAGGAATTATTTTTTGATGGTATGCCATAATATAATTATAATTCTGAAACCAAGAGTTAGTGATTAGTTGGAAGCTAAGGAATTGATGGTGGCTTGGGGCTAAAAGTTGGAGTCTGTTTAATGCTCCAAGCATGGTGAGCCTATGAAGAAGAAAAAGTCCAAGACTAATGAAGAAAATTTTAAGAAGCTTTGTAATTGTATAGGGCTTTACACATGTGTGTGTGATTTGATTATCGGTTCTAATCTAGAAGTCTATACTCATCCATGTTACTCTTATCTCATGTTTTAATGCATGTATGATATATGTGTATGTAAAATGGCTATTGTGCAAAGTGGAAGAAAGAAAAACTTGTTGACTGAAACTTCCTCATCAATGTTAAGTTGTAATAGTGAACTTGTTTCATTGTGGCCTTCCATTAAGTTTGGAGCTCTTGGTGTGGTATTAGCATGTGATATTATCACATTCATAGGGTTATACTGCAACGGAGCATTTGAAGCTTCAAATGCATTAGATGTGACATTCAAAGGATCCGTTGAGCTTGTTCGTGGGTACTGCCATGTTATGTTCCGAAGGTAGGAGCATTAAAAGATAAGGTCAACTATGGGTAATTCCTAGATTTCCAAATGGGAGAAGATAGTGCTTATACTTGCACAGGAGATTGTGCATTTCGAATGTTAAAGAGGTATGAGACCAAATATTATAAGAGACGCATATATCGAAGTATTAATGCACTTAGGGAGTACAAAGAGGTACAATGATGTATAAAGATCTCAAGAGAAATTTTTAGTGGAGCAGGATGAAAAGTGATATATTGGACTTTGTAATGAGGTGTATGGCCTGTTAAAAGATTAAGACAGAACATCAGCGACCCAGAGGCTACCTTCAACCACTTAAAATATTAAAATGGAAGTGAGATTGCATTATAATAGACTTCATGGTGAGACTACTACTAAGCCCATAGGGCTATGATGCCATTTGGGTAATTGTCGATCAGTTGACTAAATCCACCCTTTTCCTTTCAATTTGAATGATGTACACCTTTGATAAGCTAGCCAATGTGTATATCAATAATGTAGTGCGATTGCATGGGGTACCATTGAGTATAGTGTTAGATAGAGATCCACGGTTCGTGTCTTGCTTTAGGAACAGTTTCCAAAAAGCAATGGGCCTAAGCACGACATACCACCCATAGTCAAATGAACAGTTTGAGTGGACGATTCAAACATTGGAGGATATGCTTAGAGCTTGTATCTTATATTACAAAGGAGCCTAGAGTGATGATTTACCTTTAGCAAAGTTTTCTTACAATAACAATTATCACTTGAGTATTAGAATAGCTCCTTACAAAGTACTCTATGGATGGAAGTGTCAATCCCTGGTTTAAGGGGATGAAGTTAGGGAAAGGAAAGTGACTAGGCCAAGCTAGTTTAGTTGACTGTTGACAAGTCAATAATGGAGACGAATGAAAGGGGCTTAGGATAGACAAAAGAGTTCGACTAACTCAAAGTGAAGACCATTTGAATTTCAATTTACAAAAAAGTATACTTAAAGATCTCTCCAACTCGTGGAGTGATGTGATTTAGGAAGGCCCGAAAGTTAAGCCCACGTTATGTTGGATCAGTTGAAATATTGAAAAAGCTTGTAGAGATAGTATACCGATTGGCACTACCTCTAGAGTTAGCAAGGGTGCATGTCTTCCATGTATCTCAACTAAAGAAGTATGCTCTGGCCCTAAGCCTCGTCTTGGAAGCAAAACCTCTAGCAATGAAAGAGGATTTTACCTGCGAGTAGTACCCAGCTGCATAGTTGACTAAAATGAGTAGAACTTAAGAAATCAAACTATACTATACATGAAGGTTAAATGGTCAAATCATAAAAAATGTGAAGCAACTTGGGAATTTGAAGAGAATATCAAGTGTAAATACCCCTATTAGTTGACCTAATAGATCAGCACAAGTTTCGAGAATGAGACTTATTTTAAGAGGGAAGGATGTAAAACCCTAAATTTGTGCGTGTTAGTTGCAAAATATTTTTGTGACATTTATGTGGATTGAAAATGAATATATTTTATTATTTTTTCCAATTATTTTTGTGTGCATTGGGAATTAAGCAAGTGAGTATAAAATGAGGTATAGGTATTCTAGGCTAATTAAATTTTTGCCAAATAATATAGACATAATAAGAAGAGACTTATGATAATAGGAGGTTTGGAAATAGGAAATTAAAGTTGGACATTCGGATGGAAAATTGTGGAAAAATAAATATAGAGTTATGGCAGTTTTAAGACTCTTAACTTATGAGAATTTTAATCTTATCCCACTTCTAACTAAAACCCTAGTATAAATATAAATTTTATGAGAGAGAAAAACCATTTTACACCCTAAGAGAGAGCAAACAGCCATCAAGTTTGCAGAGGGGAATTTTTGGTCTTAAATACAACAAATCAAGGTATGGTTCTTTGCCAAAATTTGTGTTTTATCATTCATTTACGTAGGAGACATTAATTGGCACGTATAGGCACATGAAAACATGAATTTTGGAGCCTAACCATAGGTTAGTATGTGAGGTTAGTGTTAAACTCATGTGATTATACATAGAAAATTATAGAAAGTGAGCATTGATATACTGCAAAAAATTCTGAAACTTGTCTTGATTATATCCAAACTTTGGTCAATGTTATTAAGTTCGGTTTTTTATGGTTGAGATTCATAAAAATATGACTAAAGACTCTTAGAATGTTGGAAGAATTGAGTTTTGGTGATTGGAATGGTGTAGAGCATGAAAAATTGTCCAAACAGTGCCTACGCAAGCGCAAGCCTCGTGGTGTAAGAGTGAGGGTCACCTTGCACTTATGAAGTAGCACTGCAAGATAGGATTGAACACCCTGTGGTCGAAGTTGCATCCTATGGTCGAAGTTGCAGGTGTGATGGTTGGGTGTGTAAACACGATGATGATGCCCATGGTCATGGTGCTTGGGTGCAAGGCCATACCTCCTAGTCATTGCCACGGGTGCGGTGACACCACTCATAGTTTCGAGTATGCCATCTGCTGTTGGGAGCCAAGTGCTAGAATTGAGCAAAAAATGATTTTTATGTATTTATTGCCAAAATTTCTAATTTTCGGACTAGAATTGACCTAGTCACACTACTTATGACATAATGAAACATGGAAAGTAGTAATTGAATGAATCTGAGTAGAAAAACCAACTTGGTACGTAACTTGAAATCTAAAAAAGGCAAGACGGTGGGACACATAGGATACACACAAAACATCTGATAGAATGGGATTCAATTGTACTGAATATTAAATGGGAGATCATTTGATTGAATAGAAATCAAGAACTAATATCTAAGGAACTCGATAACCAGTCGAATTTGCATCAAGTAATTGGTTACACCCTCCCAAAACTTTTCAATTGCCTTTGAAATTACTTTATATTAGAACTGAATTTTCTTTGAGTAAAAATTATTTATGAATATACTTTTGTTTCACAAAAGTATTATTTTGACATGCTAGATTCCTTTGAAATTGAAATTACTTGTTATCTTCTAAAACTTGAATGTGAGTTATTTGCAAAGTAAAATTGTTTTAAACTAATTTTTCTAAAATTGAAATGCACATGAAAAATATGGAAAGCTTCTCATGTGACGCTGACAATAGTGTGGAATGAGTTTTGCCTTACCAATTGGGTAATAGATTGGGACTTACTCAATTGAGGTAGAAGTATTGGGGCCAACAGAAGGTAAAACTAATACATGACCTTACCAATTGGGATACTACAGATTAGGATACCTTCTAGTTGGAGTTGAAGTACTAAGGCCCTAGTGGCATAGTTGATTTTATGTGATTCTCCTTAATTAGGGTGTATACTAAGACTCTGATTAGTGGAAATAATATATGAAGTACGTTACATGGGTAGGCTAAGGAAAGAGGAAAATTGTGAACTACATGACCGTGGAATGTTTGGAAATTAATGTGAATAACCATAACTTTTATGCATTGTTCAAACATGATTTATGTCATTTATGATAAAACGTGCTATCATACAAATTTTATCATTATTTTGCTTACATCCATTGAAAAATGAAAAGGCAAAGTTACCATTTACTAAGCGACTTATCACTCACGATTTCCAATTGAAATTTTTGCAGAGGAAGCCAATAAAAGGGAATTAGCATGGAACTGGTAGACCTAAAGGATGGAGGACTTTTATTTTAGTTATTTCATTTTTGCTCAATTTGGGAGAGACTCTAATGTAATAGTTAGGACTTAATTTTCCGATGCAACACACGTCACTCAAGATGCTCTTTCCTTTTGCTCAAATGTTACATTCTCTTTTCATTATGGATAATATATGGTAATCAATGGGTTTATTTGCCATGATATTTGTTGGCTTAAGTATCCACTGAGGTTGTTTATAAGTACTGTCATGTTATGTCCCGAATTCGGGATGTGACATGTGGGATCCCTTTAGAAGGGTTTATGGTACTTGCATATAATGATTAAGTTATGCCACAAGGCAGTATTTGTATTATGCCATCTAAGCTCTAGATTTTGTTGATGAGATATCTAAACTCATAGGTCATGTATGACCTACCATCAGGAGATCATGAACACGAGGAGCCACATGATGATAAGACACTGACCTTTGAGCAGCAACACCCACTTGCATTCGAGCCTCTTTCAGCACTTGACTTTTTGCTTAAGCAACTATCTCCATAGCTAGTTCCACCACCTTCTCCACAACTTTAACCTATTTTTCCACACTTATTAAGGTGCCTCCATTGACTATCATATTAGATGCAGGACATCATGATTAGGTTCTTTGGATATTTGGCTACTAGTTATGAGGTTGTGCTCTGCCACTATCCTAACAGCACACCCAACTTTCTGCCACCTTTTCATTCCTCCACCCTACCCAACCCTTGCTTTCAATGATAATGATGATGAAGGTTTGGCCTAGTCCTCAGTGACTTTTTATGTTAAGTTTCCTTTTTCTCAATTTTGTTCTTTTTTTAATGTGGGGATCCTAGAGGACCTTGTTTGATTTTAGTGTGGGGGGTACTTGAGTGTGAATGATTTATATCTCAAATTTTGATACTATGAATATTGGCCTTTAGTTAATTGCTATATGAGGATATTAATGTGACCTTAGATTATTGATTGTGAATCCTTAGTATGTTAGATTTTTTATATTTTTAAGCATGTAGCCTTGAATATATAATAATCGTACTAAGGAAAATTTATGTAGATTAATTGATTTTAGTTGACCTCACCTACTCTAGAATTTAGGTTGATTATTGTTTGAGGTGGAATCTAAGGTTATGTAATGAAAGAGAAAATGATTTTGGTCATCCTTTTGTAAGCTTAAGTAAATAAGCCTTTCAAGCCACTCAATGAACTTAAACTTTTATTGCTTGGGTTCCCTTTGAGCCTTAATGAATAAGATGAGAGAGAACAACCCTTCACTACAATTTTCATTAGTACCCACATTTGACTACCTTGTTATAGTCTCGATATACTTAAACTACTTAGTACATAAAAATTTGGTTGCGCATGGGATAAGAAGAGAAAGGGGAAAGTCAGAAAGAAAAAATGTGATGGATGGATGGTTGAAAAAGGCAAAAAAAAAAAAAATAGTTTAAGCTTTATTGTAAAATTTTTGACTACGCTATGAGTTTAAATTGCTTACTAACCATAGGTGTGCATCACAGGTGTTCACAATCATGTCAAATACAAATAAGAGCCATGAGTATGCTTAAATTCTTAAAGTTGTTTTATATTGAGTAACTAAGGGTATGGATCACTAATATTTACACTCATGTAAAAAGGCACAAAACACTTCAAGAAAAATCACAAAAAAATCTTAAAATAAAAGAGTAAAAAGAAAGAAGAAATGGGAAAAGGAGAAAGAATACACAAAAGAAGAAGTGCAAGGGATTGAGAAAAGAAATTTGGAGGAATGAGCTTGAATAGAAGAACTCGTGCATTTATCTTGCCAAATTCTTGTCTCTGTATATCCCTATTTTTGTTTTGTGAGCCAATACCCTAACCTAACCTTACAATCTTGATAAATTCATATCTATCTCTCATGGTGCATTAACCTACATTGGTGGAGGATAATATGAAATCTAAGCCTATGGAATAGAAATTTTAAAAAACTATACATACATTACATTTAGAGGTTGCCAAGAGTTGATTGTTTATATAAACTTATTTATAGGCAAATGAATATGTAGGATAGGCTGTTTACACAATTACATGACATTGGGAATTTGATGCATGAAGGAGGCATTGTTTGGGTGAACGGGTTTGTCATTGGTGAATTGCTTGAATTATATTGCCTTAGTTGATTCTTTATCTCATTTTCTCAAGGATTAGCAAACCCTTAAATGTTGGGGGGGGGGTTACTCTATTAAAGGGATTCATTTATTTTGTCTTTTGTGTTGTTAAAGATGGAATCTTAGAATTTTTGAATGTTTGGTAGCATCAATTGTGTATATTGTGTTGGTAATTGATCATGATTTGCTGAATTTATGCATAAATGTGGTTAATGAAAATGTCTTCATGGTATGTTGCGGGTTGGAAAATTTTAGGTAAGTTTGATTTAGAGAAAGTTGGAACCAACTTGGAAGGTTTAGTAACTGAGGATAGTGGATTCAATAGCTACTTTAAAAGGCAACTACATATTGGATAAGAATCCAATTGGTGGAAATTGTACTAGAAGTCAAAAGAATGAGTTAGCCTTCTAATGGTGCAAACAACAAATCAATTAGACAATCAATAAAAAAGCTATGCAGAAAAGAAGCCAAGTTATTAGTGCAATGGAGGGCATCCTCATGATGACGGGATGAGGTGATCAAATGTGGAAATTAATAAGGATATATATATATATATATATGCAATTTTGTAAATCACTAAATGCCTATATATATAGGCATTTAGTGCTTTACAAAATTGCATCATTATAATCCACCTTTTTCTTGTTTTAGCTAGGAAAACTTTCACTTTTATTTTTATAAAGAATTCAAAATTATAAGTAGGGGATTAAAGCATTGCCAAGTCAAAAGCCTATAGAGTCACATTGACGCATGTGTGCAAGTGTAAAGATATAAATTGATTGTGTAGGCCAGAACCTAACGAAACTTGCTTACGTAAATTACGAAGAGGAACCCAAATGGAAAATTTTTTTAAGAACTCTAGTGACAAGATAACCACAACTAACACGCCTAATTAGTTAATACACCACGAATTAATTAAGAAAATCTAGCAATAATTCGATTTGATTTTCATAAGAAAATTGAAGCACTCAAATTTTGTAGGAAAAGTGTAAGATTGTGTTTCAATAGCCAAAGAGTCAACAAGGTTCTTCTCAAAACAAGTGAGGCCTTATTTGTAGTGTTTAAGAAGCCTTGGTAAACCTAAAAGTTTTGTATGTAAGTTGCAAAAATTAAAAGATACATAACGGGTAAATTCCTAACTAAATCTGGCTTTGTCTCGACATCGCACTTGATCTGGATGTCAATATGGGCATCTGAATTATTAAGATAGAAAGTTTATGACCTTTAGAATTTATGTTCACACTGGACATGATTGAGTGGTTGGCTCTCAATTAAGAACACAAATACCTCACGATCTAACAGACTGACGACTTGGCTGTTGGATCGATTTAGTGCACTTGTGCTCGATAGAGGATCTATTGAGATTGATCTAGAAGTTGTTCCCAAGCAAGTTCAAGCTCTTTTTGAACTAAATGCACCCATCAGCATTGTTCTTCCTCCTTAAGGTCTTCCAAACATCCCAAAGCTTCTCTAACTCCTTCATGAGCATTATCATATCTTCCTTAAGTCTTTTATCCCTCGTTTGAGTCATTGGACCACTCGAAATTTGCATATATTCAAGTTTAACTCTAACACTTGCGTCATCCCCCTCTTCTTGAAAAGGAATTGACCTCAACTCCAAGTCCTTTTCGTCCCTTGCATTGAAAGGACTTAAGTTAGCAATATTGAAAGTAGCGCTAAAACCAAACTCACCTACTCGTTGCAACTTATAGGCATTATCATTTATGCTCTTAATAGCTTGAAATGGTCCTTCTCCTTGTGGCATCAATTTAGACTTCCTTTGATTTGAAAACCTTTCTTTCACGAGTAGTTGGCTCCTAATTGTAAAAATAGAAACCTTGTGATTTGGTAGGCTGATGATCACCTAGTTGTTAGATTGATCTGGCGCACTCACACTCGGTTGGGGATTTATAGAGATTGATTTAGATACTATTCTTAAGCTAGTTTCAAGCTCTCTTTGCACCAAATGCACTCACAAGCATTCTTCTTCTCCTTTGAGCTCTTTCAAATATCCAAAAGCCGCTTCAAACTCTTTTGTGAGCATCATCTTAGCTTTCTTAAGCCTTTTAGCCCTGGCTTATTTTGATTTGGAAACCATTCTTTTTGCATATGAACTCAGGCCTAATCTCTAGGCCCAAAAATAACTTTCTTACATCCCTTATTTGCTTGCTGCGCATATTGCTCATTCGTCCTCTCGATGTTTTGTTATACACGCTCACGTAGCTACTTCACAAAATTCACCTTACGCTCTCTATTTGCACTGACTTGCTCACTACATGGTAATTGCAGTAAATCTAATGAAGTTAGCAAATTAAAACCATAAACCACCTCAAATACTGACATTTGTGTGGTCGAGTGCACATTTCTCTTATAAGAAAATTCAACATGTGGTAGATGCTATTTCTAAATTTTTATATTTCTTTTAATCAATGTATGCAATAAAGCAATTAAAGTCCTATTTACTAACTCTGTTTGACAATTAGTCCATCGATGACTCATGGTAAAAAAATAACAACTTTATGCTTAACTTACATTACAATGTTTTCTAAAAGTAACTTAAAAATTTAACATCACTATTGTATTTGGAATCCTATGCAACCTAAATATTTCCTTAAAGAATAAATTAGCTACATGTGTTGCACTATTAATTTTGTTGCATGCAATGAAATTTGTCATTTTAGCAGATCTGCCAACAACCACAAATATATTATCCTTACTTATTCAAGTACACAAAAAGCCTAGCACAAAGTCTATTGAAAAGTTTGTCCACGACATATTTGTAACTAGCAATGGTGTGCATAACCATGTGGTTGAGCCCTTAACTTAGCCTTTATGCGCTCGATGCATCTATCAATCACCCTCTCTACATCTCTTCGTAAGTGTGGCCAAAAGAAATGTTTTTGCAAAGCTGCAAATGTCTTGGTGACACCATAAGGTCTCATTTGACCTCCATTATGAGCCTCTTAGATTATTTATTCTTGTAAGGAACATCTCTGAATACACAACCTATTTACATAGAATAAATACCCATCATGTTGATAATATTTGTCAAGTACTCTTTCCTTAGTCAACTCATACACATACCCAAAATCTTCGTCATTTGCATATAAGTCCTTGATATGTTCAAATCCTAGTAGCTTAGTGTTTAATGTAGTAGGTAGAGAATATTTTCTAGATAATGTATCCGCTACTATACTCTCTATACCCTTTTTATACTTAATCATACATGGAAAAGTATCTATAAAGAATACCCATTTGATATGTCTACGACTCAACTTACCTAGGCACTTGAGGTACTTTAAGGATTCATGATTTGTATGAATGACAAATTCCTTGGGCTATAAATAATGCTTCCAAGTCTCCAGAACCCTCATTAATGCACATAGCTCCTTGTCATATACTAGATAATTCAACTTCACTTCATTCAACTCTCACTGAAGTACACAATTGGTTTCTTCCCTTACATTAGTACTACTCCAATTCCTATACCTAAAGTATCACCTTCAAGTTCAAAAGTCTTAGTAAAATTAGGTAAAGGTAATACTAGGGCATGGGAAAGCTTTATCTTTAGACAATTTAAATGCTTTTGGCTAAGCTTTTCCTTATTGAAATCTCTTATTCTTTTTTATTATTGCAGTCAATGGTTCTGCGATAGAGCTAAAGTCCCAATGGATCTCTTGTAAAAACTGACAAGCCTATGAAAACTCCTTATCTCAACCACACTTGTAGGGGTCGACCATTCTTGTATAGTTTTCACCTTATTCTCATCCACTTGGATACTCTATGCATTGATAACATGGCCAAGAAATATATAATAGTCAACAAGACGAACACTTCTTAGGGTTAGCATATAATTGTTATTTACATAAAGACCTAAATACCTCCATAAGGTGTGTAGCATGCTCATTTAAGTTCCTATTGTACATAAGGATATCATCAAAATATACTGTTCCAAATTTATCTATGAAAGCATGTAAAACATGATTTATGAGTTTCATGTTTGTACTAGGTGGATTAGTCATACCAAACTACATAACTAACTACTCATATAATCCATATCTTATTTTAAAGCCATTTTTCACTTATCTCCGTCTTTCGTTCAGATTTGGTCAGACGCTGCCAGAAGCATTGCAAACTTTGTACGATGGAGGTTGTAAGAGAAATGCAAAGTAGATTTTATTCATAGCATTATTTATCACTGTAGTGGATAAACGTGTTGCATCACATGGAAAGGCACCATTTATTAAAGCCATATATGCGGCCACGGGACATACCTTACACGCATAGAAGAACAGCATGTTGAATATGACAGGGAGGGAACTGAATGGGTAGAACAGGTTGCGTTTAGACACGATTATTTCAAATAAATCATTAACTTAAATTTAAATCTATTTCATTTATGTGTTGGATCTATTGGATTGAATCCCGTTTTAATTTCAATCTGCAGAAATTCAATTCAAATTTATTAATTTCGTATTAAATTCAAGTCTTATTTTAAAATTGTGTCTTAAATATAACAGATAATTAAGTTGGATCACAGGTTAGATTAAGACATGAGTATTAATAAATAAGTCGCAATCGGCTCATTTACCTTCAAGCCAGTTAGCGTTTTCACACCAAGTTTGGGTGGACCGATTTAACCATGAATTAACCAAAAGCCCAGTCTGGACAAGTATAAAAGGCAACGGCCGATGGTCAAGTATATTGTTGTAACTTATAAAAGCGTTTTCAAACTTTCATATTCCCAATAAATATTAAATATGTTTTGTGTGGAGATTATACAAGTAATAAATGTTTTTTTATTGAACTCTGAAAAATTAATTATTTAAGACTGGGTTGACCTTTGAAGTTTTAAACGAATTTATGTATATGTTAATTACATATATAACAATAATTCATTAATTTAATTTATAAAATTTTCATTGGACTGGGTTGATTTGAAAAAAAATATATTTGAATGAATATTGCATGTATCACAATATATTTGTGTGTGTGTGTATATATGATTGTATATTTATTTATTTATTTATTTATTTATGTATGTGTGTGTGTGAGTGTGTATACAAGTTTTCTAAGATGGGTCCAATTGAATGAAATAATCACCGGTTCAATTTTAAAAAACATTGGAGCCAACAACTCCAGCTCAATGTTGACCCAAACTTATATAAATTTAATTCAAACTCATTAACTTAGTGATATTTAAATCATATGGAAAATTACAACTCCTAATTTATATTAGAATATGTGATCCATATTAGTGGTTATGTTTGGAAGGGAAGTTTTACTGAGAGATAATGTTTGGTAGGAGTTGTATTGAAATAAAAATTACGTTTGGTGGTGTGATCTTGATATTTGAAAAAATTTTAATTTATTTAAATATATGTATAGAATATATTATAATGATTGGATGATGTAATAATATATATGGATAATTATTTGGTTTTAGGGTATAAATACATATGAATATGAGTGTATGTATGTATAGATACATATATTAATTTGATTATAAATAGGTGCAATAATTAAAAAATAATTAGTTAGTTATAAATATCAGAGAAGAAAAAATTGAATTAAATTTTTTTTGTTAAATTATATATTTGAAAAAAATAATCTAAGAAAGACTTGGCATCTCAACTAAGATGATTCCCTTTGGATATATAGAATAGCCTTCAAAATTTTGATAGGGATGACTTCATATAGATTGGCATTTTGAAAAGCTTGTCATCTATATACTAAATTAGGATATAAAGCCTATTTGGCAATACAATTTTAATTTTAATAGGGATGACTTCATATAAATTGGTCATTAGAAAAGTTTGTCATCAATCTATTAAACAGGGCATAGGGTTGGACAATAAAATTTCTAAATTTTAATATGATAAAATGTGGGTGAAAAAAGAATAAATCAATAGAATGAATTAGATAAATTGAGGTTGATTACGTACGAAAATGCCAAATCCTATAAGCAGCAGAAGTAGCATGATCAACACATCATCTGTTAATCCTTTAAGTTGGTGAACAAGTGATGCTCTATAATTATCAACTCAAATTCTTTCCAAGTAAGTTGTGCCTTTTAAGTTTGGGTCTTTTCTTTGTTACTAACATTTTTTTTTTATCATGGCGTAATTGATGTTCCAAATGGGAAAAGGACATTCACTATCAATGGCTAGAGGTGGAAGTACTATTTTGGTCATGAGGCCAAATTAATTAAAAGTTGGAAATAGAAGTAGCCCGCCACATAGGCTTGTCTAGCTAAAGGCATTAAACTTAGCACTTCTCATAAGGTAACCTAAGCTCACTTTAATTGCATTCTTTTAAATTTAATACATTTTAAAGTTTTGTGCCATTTGTTGGTGATTTTTTTTCACTTTAGGGACTTAAATGAGGCACAATTAGGCAAAACAGGTGAATTGGACTGCAAATGTTGGTAAAACGAGAAAGTGTTGCATGAAATAGACTATTGCCATAGGTTATCGTTGCAGTAATAACTCACAATGATGCACACAAGCTCTGTGTTTCCCACTACCATGGTACATTGCCCACGACAACTTAGAATAGCTATTTTGTTAACCATCTTCGTATTATAAACCTGTGGCATAGAACGTGCACCTTTGTTGCTCATTGGTGTGGCTTGTCACCATGGTAACGAGCAATGGCAATGCCATTGGTAAGTTAAAAATGGTTAGGTCTACACTATTCTCTCTCTCTCCTATCTTTTCCTACAAATCTCCATTCCCCTTGTTACCAAAATTCGCTTGTCGCTCACACGCGAACACCTACACCATCATTGCCATTGATGACTCACCTTTTAATGACAACCTTGCTCCCTTGGTAAGAAAGAATCTTCCCCTATTTTTCGTTTTTTTCTTTCTCACATGGCAGAAACCTATAGCCCTTATTTCACATAACTGCAAATTTCACATAGCTGCAACAAGGTAAGCCAACTTTCCTCCAAGTTCTTGATTTTCTATGCCATAATTATGGAATTGAAATTGCTTGGCATCGGATTTCCCCTTCCCTCTAAGATTGTAGGTAAGTTATTTATTACAATTTTGAATGTGAATTACAATTCCCTTTCGGAAGGAGTTGGATAGATATTGGACCATAATTATGGAAGTCATTGCATGAAGATTAATGTTTTTGAATGTCTATGTTATAGAATTTTTATGAGGGATGGGATCTTTGTTTATGCTTTGAACACTAATCCCTACATTTATGCCCCCAACTCGTTTGTTGAACCACTTGACCAACTTCCTCTCTTCATTGTCCCCTCATGTTGGTGTTAGACTTTGCTTTTACATTAGCTTCTTAGTTTATTTTTGGTCAAGGTAAGTGATTTTCATGAAGAGTTAAGGTTGTCGTTCGCTTAGGCATCATTGCTTATATTGACTAAATCAATTCATCTATAAGTTGGAGTGCCATTTCTTTTGAATTAATGCCACATGAACACCATTATCTCCATGTGCTTGCTTCATTGCTTCAACAAGTGCTTGCTTCAACTCTTTTGCTTGTATATGGTAGGATTATAAGAGTAAGCTCATACATGAAAAGAATTCCTATTACTTGTACATTGTATGGCCCGCAAGACAACATAAGTTTGTGGGCATGTTGGCTAGCTTTGTATGATCATATGGAACTCCTTATATATTACACTAATTACTATTTTTGACTTGTTTGGGCTTTGAGTTCAAATTATATGATTTGTGTGGTTTTACTTAGCATGGCTTGTGTGTACTTGTGATTATTCCATGCCTAATGCCTTGTGTGCTTAGTAAATACATCTTGAGCTTCATGTCTTGTATTTTAAGCTAACACCTTGATTTCATTGCAGATGGGGGCAAATAAGGTGAATATGTGATGGTGCATTGACTAGTGGCTACATTATAAAATTGAAGAATTCATATTAGAGGTAACCTAATAAAAGTTCAATGATGAAACTTCTGGGTGGTCTATTATATTAGAGAGTGGTATTCTTGGAGAGATTGTACGTGATGCTTCCTTTTCTCCTATTGTCACTGCTAAGAGTTGGAAGAATTTGTTAGGAACTAATAGTAGTACTTGACCTTCTAATCCAAGAATCCTATGCAAATATTCCAGAGTAGCACAATGGGTGAGTGCCAATTGAGGACCTCAAGGTAAATTTCAATGTAGCTGTTAACATTGTCAACATAATGGGGCTTGTCAAGGGCCCATCGGTGCTTGATTTGGTTTAACTTTGCACTTTGTGAGGAGGAGTTGATGATAAAGTATGGCTATGCTGAACCACATTATTATGCATCAGTATACGGTCATACAAGAGCAGGTGGTTCTTCTATATGCCATTTGCTTGGGGTAATGCATCAATGTGGGGAAGGTTATTTCTAATGGGATGATGTGCTATGTGGTGTAATATCGCAAATTTTTGGGTATTAAAAGTAAATTATTTTTCATGAAATTTATGTGGATTAGATCTATTTTATTAGTTTTTCCAATTATTTTCAAGTACAAATATTGGGAATAAGCAAGTGAGTATAAAGGAAATGTAGGTATTCTACGCTAATAAAATTTTTGCCAAATAATATAGACGTAATCAGAAGAGACTTAAGATGCTAGAATGCTTGAAGTAGGAAATTAAAGATAGAAATTCGGATGGAAAATTTCTCAAAAATGAATATAAAGTTATGGGAGTTTTGGGACTCTTAACTTATGAGAATTTCAATCCTACCCAACTTTTAATTAAATCCCTAGTATAAATATAAGTTTTAAAAGAGATCTATGTAATACACTCTCTGACACCAAATGATCAATGAGAGATATATTAAGAGATATTAGTTCTAAATGTAATCATTATAATATAATAAAATGTTAATAATTATTTTATAAATACTCTGGTAGAGTTTTCATGCATGTAAATTTTGAATAGTGTAAAGCATTATATGCACCTATGTAATTGTGTGAAGACGTCTTATTTAAGAGGTTATGAATATAAACAAAAGGCTTTTTTAGTACACAATTACTAAAATTAGTCTATAAGCCACAGACACTCTAAAAGGCATTAGAGAGTCGATATGACTAGCACACCTTGTATTCGTGTGGTGAGTGCTATGTCATTTAGTATGGGATATTGAAAATACATATGTGTAGATGTATCGTTCGAGAATGAGCATTTAGACATTGACTCATATAATAAAGCATGCACATGGAGTTCACTTTTTACTATCAATGACTTGTTTCATGATCATGTTAAGTGTGTGTGAACTTTAAACTTTAGATGATATAGTTATTGTGTGTGCATAATGGTCAATGTGTTATTAGGGCATTAAAGACCAATATCTATCCTGGTATTGGATAAGGTCATGAGCCCAAAGTGCCATTGCTTGGATGTATATGGAAACATGTGCGTGTTCAATAAAAGATTAGTCTTCTTATAAGTGAGTAAGGCATTTGTTTTTTGCAATTGACGTTTTATGAGACGGAAATCCTTGGCTAAGGTATTGTTTGATTGGCATGAAGTTCCTAATAGAAACATTAGCCTCATGAGGAAACTTTAATTGGTCATATTACCGAGTTTGTGAGTTTGTCTAAATCTATGACTTTCGCGTGGTTGGGACAAACTAAGAAAAAAGCTCCATATTGTATAGTATTCATGATCAGGAGGGTTCATTATGATTCATTCACATCACCTTAGGTGGGTTACGATATGGGCCACGTGCTAGTTATTATCTATAGCTTGGAGCTATACTCATTGTCAGCTAAGGATAAATTTAAAAAGTCACACATAAGAACGGGATAATGGCTTGTGGCAATTGTAAAGTAGTGATTGTAAGGCTTGAGCTGACTTGTAGATGAGGCCTGAGAAGTCTCATGGAGGATTTAATTTGGTTGCAATTGGATTGGACCAAATTGGAATGATTTGTTCCTAATTATGTTTGTTAGTGATGAGATTATTATTTATAAACATGATGAACCTTTAATTTAATTAATGAGATTAATTAAATTAAAGAGACACAAGAGAATTATTTTCTGCCTATTATGTTTTTTAATAATAGAGATTAATAATTAAAAACATAATAGGCCTTTAATTTAATTAATGAAATTAATAAAGTTGAAGGAAATAATTCAAACAAGCTTCAACTATTAATTAGATTAATAATTAAAGGTGGATGGGTTTGGGATAATTTTAAAGTCTATATGAAAGCTTATAGATCCCATTTTACAAACTTCAGAAATCCTAGTATAAATCATATTGTGTATTGAGAATAAATCACTAGGAAAGGTGCCGGCGTTACTGTTCATTTACGTGTACTATTCACTTAGGCAATATTCATCACTTGCATACAAGAGAAAATTTGTTTCTAGTCTCCCTCAAATTCTCTTAGGAAATATTCCAAGTGCAAGACTTGTGAAATTTCAGAAAGGAGCTCGTGGAGTTTTGTTGGAGAATTATAGCCAACGATTTGTTTGTGTAGACAAACTAGAGGCCTGGAGTTTATCGAAGGTTGTGGATCATAGATAGAAACTAAAGAATTTATTTCTTGGTAATCATCTATACAACTTTTTAGTACTTATTGTTTATTCATTTTATGAGGTGAAAAGCGGACTGGGTTGGGACTTTATTTATCCGATGTGTTCTTGGGTTGTTTTGTGATTAAAATTTGTAAAATTTGGCTTCCTACACCTAGTGAAACCCAATAGTGGTATTAGAGCTACCGCTTTTCTCAGTATAAACGTATTCTAATATTTTTGTTTTATGATTTTCTTGTTTGAAAATTACATAAACATATTTTTGGAACTTGGACATACTTGCAAAAGTGTTTTGGATTGAAAAAGGCAAAAAAATTGAATCTTAAATGTTAGGAAAACAAACTATGTTGCAGCATTGTTAGGCCCTGCGGTTGTGAGATGAGATCTCATGGCAATGGTGTGGCCATTCGTGATTGTGAAGCTAGGTGTAGGGATTAAATAACTTGTACTCCTAAAATTGCAGTCGCAAGAGAAAATTTCATTGCTGTGAGATCACATCTCACGGTCATGGAGCAAGGCTGCAGCACATTTTGAAAGTGTTGCAGCTAGTGCTCATGGTAGCCTTGTGACCTTGCCAAAGCTTGTTGCAGTTGCAATGGTCACTGCGGTAGAGAAGTGTTCTTTGCTATGTTTGGTCATGCAATTACGAGAACTATTCTTGCTACCATGCAAGGGGTCTTGCAGGTGCCTTTTGTGCCTTTTCAAATTCATAACATTTGGAAAAGGAGTTTCCACAAATGAGAGCTAAGGCATGAGATGTTTAAGTCATAAAGTATTTTGTTGTTTTGTACATGTGAAGTATGGATGTTGTACAAATGTGTGGATGAGTTATGGACTTAGGACATATGTTGATGGATTATTTTTTTTTTGGTTTTGTGTTTTTTGGATGTATAAATTAATTTTCCATGGGTTGTAAAGACATATGCCTAAATTTTTCTAAAGTAGAATAGGAATTATTTTTTGATGGTATGTCGCGATATAATTATAATTCTGAAACCAATAGTTAGTGATTAGTTGGAAGTGAAGGAATTGATGGTGGCTTGGGGCTAAAAGTTGGAATCTATTTGATGCTCCAAGCATGGTGAGCCTATGAAGAAGAAAAAGTCCAAGACTAATGAAGAAAATTTTAAGGAGCTTTGTAATTGTATAGGGCTTTACACACGTGTGTGTGATTCGATTATCGGTTCTAACCTAGAAGTCCATACTCATCCATGTTACTCCTATCTCATGTTTTAATGCATGTATGATATATGTGTATGTAAAATGGCTATTGTGGAAAGTGGAAGAAAGAAAAACATATTGACTGAAACTTCCTCATCAATGTTAAGTTGTAATAGTGAACTTGTTTCATTGTGGCCTTCCATTAAGCTTGGAGCTCTTGGTGTGGTATTAGCTTGTGATATTATCACATTCATAGGGTTATACTGCAACGGAGCATTTAGAGCTTCAAATGCATTAGATGTGACATTCAAAGGATCCGTTGAGCTTGTTCGTGGGTACTACCATGTTATGTTCCGAAGATAGGAGCATTAAATGATAAGGTCAACTATGGGTAATTCCTAGATTTCCAAATGGGAGAAGATAGTGCTTATACATGCACAGCAGATTGTGCGTTTCGAATGTTAAGGAGGTATGAGACCAAATACTATAAGAGACGCATAAATTGAAGTATTTAATGCACTTAGGGAGTACAAAGAGATAAAATGATGTACAAAGATCTCAAGAGAAATTTTTGGTGGAGTGGGATGAAAAGTGATATATTGGACTTTGTAATGAGGTGTATGGCCTAAAAGATTAAGACAGAACATCAGGGACCCAGAGGCTACCTTCAACCACTTAAAATATTAAAATGGAAGTAAGATTGCATTACAATAGACTTCATGGTGAGACTACTACAAAGCCCATAGGGTTATGATGCCATTTGGGTAATTGTCGATCGGTTGACTAAATCCACCCTTTTCCTTCCAATTTGGATGATGTACACCTTTGATAAGCTAGCTAATGTGTATATCAATAATGTAGTGCAATTGTATGGGGTACCATTGAGTATAGTGTTAGATAAAGATCCACGGTTCGTGTCTTGCTTTAGGAATAGTTTCCAAAAAGCAATGGGCCTAAGCACGACATACCACCCATAATCAAATGAACATTTTGAGTGGACAATTCAGACATTGGAGGATATGCTTAGAGCTTCTATCCTATATTACAAAGGAGCCTGGAGTGATGATTTACCTTTAGCAAAGTTTACTTACAATAACAGTTATCACTTGAGTATTAGAATAGCTCCTTACAAAGTACTCTATGGAAGGAAGTGTCAATCCTTGGTTTGTGGGGATGAAGTTGGGTAAAGGAAAGTGACTAGGCCAAGTCAGTTTAGTTGACTGTTGACAAGTTAATAGTGACATGGAGACGAATGAAAGGGGCTCAGGATAGACAAAAGAGTTTGACTGACTCAAACAGAAGACCATTAGAATTTCAACTTAACAAAAAAGTGTACTTAAAGATCTCTTCAACTCGTGGAGTGATGCGATTTAAGAAGGCCCGAAAGTTAAGCCCACGTTAAGTTGGATCATTTGAAATATTGAAAAAGCTTGTAGAGGTTGCATACTGATTGGCACTACCTCTAGAGTTAGCAAGGGTGCACGTCTTCCATGTATCTCAACTAAAGAAGTATGCTCTGGACCTAAGCCTCGTCTTGGAAGCAAAACCTCTAGCAATGAAAGAGGATTTTACCTGCGAGTAGTACCCAGCTGCATAGTTGATTCAAAGGAGTAGAACTTAAGAAATCAAACTATACTATACATAAAGGTTAAATGGTCAAATCACAAAAAATGTGAAGCAACTTGGGAATTTGAAGAGAATATCAAGAGTAAATACCCCTATTAGCTGACCTGATAGATCAGCACAAGTTTCGAGAATGAGACTTATTTTAAGAGGGGAGGATGTAAAACCCTAAATTTGTGCGTGTTAGTTGCAAAATATTTTTGTGAAATTTATGTGGATTGAAAATGAATTTATTTTATTATTTTTTCCAATTATTTTTGTGTGCATTGGGAATTAAGCAAGTGAGTATAAAAGGAAGTATAGGTATTCTAGGCTAATTAAATTTTTGCCAAATAATATAGACATAATAAGAAGAGACTTACGATAATAGGAGGTTTGGAAATAGGAAATTAAAGTTGGACATTCGGATGGAAAATTGTGGAAAAATAAATATAGAGTTATGGCAGTTTTGAGACTCTTAACTTATGAGAATTTTAATCTTATCCCACTTCTAATTAAAACCCTAGTATAAATATAAATTTTACGAGAGAGAAAAACCATTTTACACCCTAAGAGAGAGCAAACAGCCATCAAGTTTGCAGAGGGGAATTCTTGGTCTTTAATACAACAAATCAAGGTTTGGTTCTTTGCCAAAATTTGCATTTTATCATTCATTTATGTAGGAGACATTAATTGGCATGTATAGGCACATGAAAACATGAATTTTGGAGCCTACCCTTGGGTTAGTATGTGAGGTTGGTGTTAAACTCTTGTGATTATTCATAGAAAATTATAGAAAGTGAGCATTGATATACTGCATAAAATTCTGAAACTGGTCTTAATTATATCCAAACTTTGGTCAATGTTATTAAGTTCGGTTTTTTATGGTTGAGATTCATAAAAATATGACAAAAGACTCTTATAATGTTGGAAGAATTGAGTTTTGGTGATTGGAATGGTGTAGAACATGAAAAATTGTCCAAACAGTGCCTTACACAAGCGCAAGCCTCGTGGTGTAAGTGTGAGGGTCACCTTGCACTTGTGAAGTAGCACTGCATGATAGGATTGAACATCCTATGGTTGAAGTTGCATCCTATGGTCGAAGTTGCAGGTGTGATGGTTGGGTGCGTAAACACGATGATGATGCCCATGGTCATGGTGCTTGGGCGCAAGGCCATACCTCGTAGTCATTGCCACGGGTGCGGTGACACCACTCATGGTTTCGAGTATGCCATCTGTAGTTGGGAGCCAAGTGCTTGAATTGAGCAAAAAATGATTTTTATGTATTTATTGCCAAAATTTCTAATTTTTGGACTAGAATTGACCTAGTCACACTGCTTATGACATAATGAAACATGGAAAGTAGTAATTGAATGAATCTGAGTAGAAAAACCAACTTGGTACGTAACTAGAAATCTAAAAAAGGCAAGAGGGTGGGACACGTAGGATACACACAAAACATCTGATAGAATGGGATTCAATCGAACTAAATATTAAATGGGAGATCATTTGATTGAATAAAAATCAAGAACCAATATCCAAGGAACTCGATAACTAGTCGAATTAGCATCAAGTAATTGGTTACACCCTCCCAAAACTTTTCAATTGCCTTTGAAATTACTTTATACTAGAACTAAATTTTCTTTGAGTTAAAATTATTTATGAATATACTTTTGTTTCACAAAAGTATTATTTTGACATGCTAGATTCCTTTGAAATTGATATTACTTGTTATCTTCTAAAACTTGAATGTGGGTTATTTGCAAAGTAAAATTTTTTTAAACTAATTTTTCTAAAATTGAAATGCACATGAAAAATATGGAAAGCTTCTCATGTGATGCTGACAATAGTGTGGAATGAGTTTTGTCTTACCAATTGGGTAATAGATTGAGACTTACTCAATTGAGGTAGAAGTATTGGGGCCAACAGAAGGTAAAACTAATACATGGCCTTACCAATTGGGATACTACAGATTAGGACACCTTCTAGTTGGAGTTGAAGTACTAAGGCCCTAGTGGCATAGTTGATTTTATGTGATTCTCCTTAATAAGGGTGTATACTAAGACTCTGATTAGTGGAAATAATATATGAAGTACGTTACATGGGTAGGCTGATGAAAGAGTAAACATGTGAACTACATGACCGTGGAATGTTTGGAAATTAATGTGAATAACCATAACTTTTATGCATTGGTCAAACATGATTTATGTCATTTATGATAAAATGTGCTATCATACAAATTTTATTATTATTTTTCTTACATCCATTGAAAAATGAAAAGGCAAAGTTACCATTTACTAAGCGACTTATCACTCACGATTTCCAATTGAAATTTTTGCAGAGGAAGCCAATAAAAGGGAATTAGCATGGAACTGGTAGACCTAAAGGATGGAGGACTTTTATTTTAGTTATTTCAATTTTGCTCAATTTCGGAGAGACTCTAATGTAATAGTTAGGACTTAATTTTTCGATGCAACACACGTCACTCAAGATGCTCTTTCCTTTTGCTCAAATGTTACATTCTCTTTTCATTATGGATAATATATGGTAATCAATGGGTTTATTTTCCATGAGATTTGTTGGCTTAAGTATCCACTGAGGTTGTTCATAAGTACTGTCATGTTATGTCCCGAATTCGGGATGTGACATGTGGGATCCCTTTAGAAGGGTTTATGGTACTTGCATATAATGATTAAGTTATGCCACAAGGCAGTATTTGTATTAAGCCATCTAAGCTCTAGATTTTGTTGATGAGATATCTAAACTCATAGGTCATGTATGATCTACCATCAAGAGATCATGAACACGAGGAGCCACATGATGATAAGACACTGACCTTTGAGCAGCAACACCCACTTGCATTCGAGCCTTTTTCAGCACTTTACTTTTTGCTTAAGCAACTATCTCCGTAGCTAGTTCCAACACCTTCTCCACAACTTTAACCTATTTTTCCACACTTATTAAGGTGCCTCCATTGACTATCATATTAGATGCAGGACATCATGATTAGGTTCTTTGGATATTTGGCTACTAGTTATGAGGTTGTGCTCTGCCATTATCCTAACAGCACACCCAACTTTCTGCCACCTTTTCTTTCCTCCACCCTACCCAACCCTTGCTTTCAATGATAATGATGATGAAGGTTTGGCTTTGTCCTTAGTGACTTTTTATGTTAAGTTCCCTTTTTCTCAATTTTGTTCTTTTTTTAATGTGGGGATCCTAGAGGACCTTGTTTGATTTTAGTGTGGGGGGTACTTAAGTGTGAATGATTTGTATCTCAAATTTTGATACTATGAATATTGGCCTTTAGTTAATTGCTATATGAGGATATTAATGTGAATTAGAGTTGTATAGCAATATCATTGTGATGCGAGCATGGCTGAAAACATGTTGTCCAGTTGAGGTTGTGGAATCTTGCCTATTTTTCTTTCTTTTATGCTTGAGCATTTGCATGGTTGACTTGTGGGTTAATGAAAATAAATGATCAAAAGTAATATGCTTAGGTGAGACATTAGACATTACACTAGCTAGCCTTAGATTATTGATTGTGAATCCTTAGTATGTTAGATTTTTTATATTTTTAAGCATGTAGCCTTGAATATATAATAATCATACTAAGGAAAATTTAAGTAGATTAATTGATTTTAGTTGACCTCACCTACTCTAGAATTTAGGTTGATTATTGTTTGAGGTGGAATCTAAGGTTATGTAATGAAAGAGAAAATGATTTTGGTCATCCTTTTGTAAGCTTAAGTAAATAAGCCTTTCAAGCCACTCAATGAACTTAAACTTTTATTGCTTGGGTTCCCTTTGAGCCTTAATGAATAAGATGAGAGAGAACAACCCTTCACTACAATTTTCATTAGTACCCACATTTGACTACCTTGTTATAGTCTCGATATACTTAAACTACTTACCACATAAAAATTCGGTTGCGCATGGGATAAGAAGAGAAAGGGGAAAGTCAGAAAGAAAAAATGTGATGGATGGATGGTTGAAAAAAGGCAAAAAAAATAGTTTAAGCTTTATTGTAAAATTTTTGACTACCCTATGAGTTTAAATTGCTTACTAACCATAGGTGTGCATCACAGGTGTTCACAATCATGTCAAATACAAATAAGAGCCATGAGTATGCTTAAATTCTTGAAGTTGTTTTATTTTGAGTAACTAAGGGTATGGATCACTAATATTTACACTCATGTAAAAAGGCACAAAACACTTCAAGAAAAATCACAAAAAAATCTTAAAATAAAAGAGTAAAAAGATAGAAGAAATGGGAAAAGGAGAAAGAATACACAAATGAAGAAGTGCAAGGGATTGAGAAAAGAAATTTGGAGAAAGGAGCTTGAATAGAAGAACTCGTGCATTCATCTTGCCAAATTCTTGTCTCTGTATATCCCTATTTTTGTATTGTGAACCAATACCCTAACCTAACCTAACCTTACAATCTTGATAAATTCATATCTATCTCTCATGGTGCATTAACCTACATTGGTGGAGGATAATATGAAATCTAAGCCTATGGAATAGAAATTTTAAAAAACTATACATACATTACATTTAGAGGTTGCCAAGAGTTGATTGTTTATATAAACTTATTTATAGGCAAATGAATATGTAGGATAGGCTGTTTACACAATTACATGACATTGGGAATTTGATGCATGAAGGAGGCATTGTTTGGGTGAACGGGTGTGTCATTGGTGAATTGCTTGAATTATATTGCCTTAGTTGATTCTTTATCTCATTTTCTCAAGGATTAGCAAACCCTTAAATGTTGGGGGGGGTGGTTACTCTATTAAATAGAGTCATTTATTTTGTCTTTTGTGTTGTTAAAGATGGAATCTTAGAATTTTTGAATGTTTGGTAGCATCAATTGTGTATATTGTGTTGGTAATTGATCATGATTTGCTGAATTTATGCATAAATGTGGTTAATGAAAATGTCTTCATGGTATGTTGCGGGTTGGAAAATTTTAGGTAAGTTTGATTTAGAGAAAGTTGGAACCAACTTGGAAGGTTTAGTAACTGAGGATAGTGGATTCAATAGCTACTTTAAAAGGCAACTACATATTGGATAAGAATCCAATTGGTGGAAATTGTACTAGAAGTCAAAAGAATGAGTTAGCCTTCTAATGGTGCAAACAACAAATCAATTAGACAATCAATAAAAAAGCTATGCAGAAAAGAAGCCAAGTTATTAGTGCAATGGAGGGCATCCTCATGATGACGGGATGAGGTGATCAAATGTGGAAATTAATAAGGATATATATATATATATATATGCAATTTTGTAAAGCACTAAATGCCTATATATATAGGCATTTAGTGCTTTACAAAATTGCATCATTATAATCCACCTTTTTCTTGTTTTAGCTAGGAAAACTTTCACTTTTATTTTTATAAAGAATTCAAAATTATAAGTAGGGGATTAAAGCATTGCCAAGTCAAAAGCCTATAGAGTCACATTGACGCATGTGTGCAAGTGTAAAGATATAAATTGATTGTGTAGGCCAGAACCTAACGAAACTTGCTTACGTAAATTACGAAGAGGAACCCAAATGGAAAATTTTTTTAAGAACTCTAGTGACAAGATAACCACAACTAACACGCCTAATTAGTTAATACACCACGAATTAATTAAGAAAATCTAGCAATAATTCGATTTGATTTTCATAAGAAAATTGAAGCACTCAAATTTTGTAGGAAAAGTGTAAGATTGTGTTTCAATAGCCAAAGAGTCAACAAGGTTCTTCTCAAAACAAGTGAGGCCTTATTTGTAGTGTTTAAGAAGCCTTGGTAAACCTAAAAGTTTTGTATGTAAGTTGCAAAAATTAAAAGATACATAACGGGTAAATTCCTAACTAAATCTGGCTTTGTCTCGACATCGCACTTGATCTGGATGTCAATATGGGCATCTGAATTATTAAGATAGAAAGTTTATGACCTTTAGAATTTATGTTCACACTGGACATGATTGAGTGGTTGGCTCTCAATTAAGAACACAAATACCTCACGATCTAACAGACTGACGACTTGGCTGTTGGATCGATCTAGTGCACTTGTGCTCGATAGAGGATCTATTGAGATTGATCTAGAAGTTGTTCCCAAGCAAGTTCAAGCTCTTTTTGAACTAAATGCACCCATCAGCATTGTTCTTCCTCCTTAAGGTCTTCCAAACATCCCAAAGCTTCTCTAACTCCTTCATGAGCATTATCATATCTTCCTTAAGTCTTTTATCCCTCGTTTGAGTCATTGGACCACTCGAAATTTGCATATATTCAAGTTTAACTCTAACACTTGCGTCATCCCCCTTTTCTTGAAAAGGAATTGACCTCAACTCCAAGTCCTTTTCGTCCCTTGCATTGAAAGGACTTAAGTTAGCAATATTGAAAGTAGCGCTAAAACCAAACTCACCTACTCGTTGCAACTTATAGGCATTATCATTTATGCTCCTAATAGCTTGAAATGGTCCTTCTCCTTGTGGCATCAATTTAGACTTCCTTTGATTTGAAAACCTTTCTTTCACGAGTAGTTGGCTCCTAATTGTAAAAATAGAAACCTTGTGATTTGGTAGGCTGATGATCACCTAGTTGTTAGATTGATCTGGCGCACTCACACTCGGTTGGGGATTTATAGAGATTGATTTAGATACTATTCTTAAGCTAGTTTCAAGCTCTCTTTGCACCAAATGCACTCACAAGCATTCTTCTTCTCCTTTGAGCTCTTTCAAATATCCAAAAGCCGCTTCAAACTCTTTTGTGAGCATCATCTTAGCTTTCTTAAGCCTTTTAGCCCTGGCTTATTTTGATTTGGAAACCATTCTTTTTGCATATGAACTCAGGCCTAATCTCTAGGCCCAAAAATAACTTTCTTACATCCCTTATTTGCTTGCTGCGCATATTGCTCATTCGTCCTCTCGATGTTTTGTTATACACGCTCACGTAGCTACTTCACAAAATTCACCTTACGCTCTCTATTTGCACTGACTTGCTCACTACATGGTAATTGCAGTAAATCTAATGAAGTTAGCAAATTAAAACCATAAACCACCTCAAATACTGACATTTGTGTGGTCGAGTGCACATTTCTCTTGTAAGAAAATTCAACATGTGGTAGATGCTATTTCTAAATTTTTATATTTCTTTTAATCAATGTATGCAATAAAGCAATTAAAGTCCTATTTACTAACTCTGTTTGACCATTAGTCCATCGATGACTCATGGTAAAAAAATAACAACTTTATGCTTAACTTACATTACAATGTTTTCTAAAAGTAACTTAAAAATTTAACATCACTATTGTATTTGGAATCCTATGCAACCTAAATATTTCCTTAAAGAATAAATTAGCTACATGTGTTGCACTATTAATTTTGTTGCATGCAATGAAATTTGTCATTTTAGCAGATCTGCCAACAACCACAAATATATTATCCTTACTTGTTCAAGTACACAAAAAGCCTAGCACAAAGTCTATTGAAAAGTTTGTCCACGACATATTTGTAACTAGCAATGGTGTGTATAACCATGTGGTTGAGCCCTTAACTTAGCCTTTATGCGCTCGATGCATCTATCAATCACCCTCTCTACATCTCTTCGTAAGTGTGGCCAAAAGAAATGTTTTTGCAAAGCTGCAAATGTCTTGGTGACACCATAAGGTCTCATTTGACCTCCATTATGAGCCTCTTAGATTATTTATTCTTGTAAGGAACATCTCTGAATACACAACCTATTTACATAGAATAAATACCCATCATGTTGATAATATTTGTCAAGTACTCTTTCCTTAGTCAACTCATACACATACCCAAAATCTTCGTCATTTGCATATAAGTCCTTGATATGTTCAAATCCTAGTAGCTTAGTGTTTAATGTAGTAGGTAGAGAATATTTTCTAGATAATGTATCCGCTACTATACTCTCTATACCCTTTTTATACTTAATCATACATGGAAAAGTATCTATAAAGAATACCCATTTGATATGTCTACGACTCAACTTACCTAGGCACTTGAGGTACTTTAAGGATTCATGATTTGTATGAATGACAAATTCCTTGGGCTATAAATAATGCTTCCAAGTCTCCAGAGCCCTCATTAATGCACATAGCTCCTTGTCATATACTAGATAATTCAACTTCACTTCATTCAACTCTCACTGAAGTACACAATTGGTTTCTTCCCTTACATTAGTACTACTCCAATTCCTATACCTAAAGTATCACCTTCAAGTTCAAAAGTCTTAGTAAAATTAGGTAAAGGTAATACCAGGGCATGGGAAAGCTTTATCTTTAGACAATTTAAATGCTTTTGGCTAAGCTTTTCCTTATTGAAATCTCTTATTCTTTTTTATTATTGCTGTCAATGGTTCTGCGATAGAGCTAAAGTCCCAATGGATCTCTTGTAAAAACTGACAAGCCTATGAAAACTCCTTATCTCAACCACACTTGTAGGGGTCGACCATTCTTGTATAGTTTTCACCTTATTCTCATCCACTTGGATACTCTATGCATTGATAACATGGCCAAGAAATATATAATAGTCAACAAGACGAACACTTCTTAGGGTTAGCATATAATTGTTCTTTACATAAAGACCTAAATACCTCCATAAGGTGTGTAGCATGCTCATTTAAGTTCCTATTGTACATAAAGATATCATCAAAATATACTGTTCCAAATTTATCTATGAAAGCATGTAAAACATGATTTATGAGTTTCATGTTTGTACTAGGTGGATTAGTCATACCAAACAACATAACTAACTACCCATATAATCCATATCTTATTTTAAAGCCATTTTTCACTTATCTCCGTCTTTCATTCAGATTTGGTCAGACGCTGCCAGAAGCATTGCAAACTTTGTACGATGGAGGTTGTAAGAGAAATGAAAAGTAGATTTTATTCATAGCATTATTTATCACTGTAGTTACATGACTGAAGGTCGGATTCATCAAGAAGTAACTATGGGAGCGAAGTCAGCAGAGCCGTGATGGGGAATTGACGTGCCAAGGGATCAGTTCCACCTCCGTTCCACCAAATTAAGGCAACCAATATTATGCACTATTTTACATTATCTTTGGCTGTTGTGATGGGGAATTATTTATTTATTTGGCCTAGCTGCGTCTAATGGCTATCGGTATATTATCAATAATTTATGTGCATAGAGCGGCAGTTTTATTGGAATTTGAGAATGATTTTTCAAATTTGATTTGCCAAATTTTTTGTTGATTTTTTGGTATGATTGGGATTTATTTCTCTTAAAGAAGATAGAAATTTATTTTATATCTTTTTAAATATGAATAACATGATTATGATTGGACGGCAGGTTTGTTTTTCAAATTGCATTTTAAAAAATTGTGATCATTTACCATCTTTCAAAAATATTTTTCAAAGTTTATTTTGTTTACTATTTTTTATTTATTTCAAAACCCATTTGTATGATTTCTAGTGATGTCAGTGACATTATGACAGATGGCAAAAATAGAGACGCTCGGTGCAGTGTATTCTTAATATCAAGTGCAGGGTCGAAAAGACCCACAAGTGAGACTATGAGATTAAATCACTAAATATGCAGATAATTGTATTGCAAAATAAAATAAAAACATTTTCACATATTATTTAATTAAATGGCTTACAACTCTGCCGGAGAATACACTAACGTGTTATGAGGGATGATAGAATGGGCGACAACAAAACACCACAATATTATTATTATCTTTAGTGAATTGAACGAGCTTGAAAAATATAGGGTTTATTTGCTTTGATTTTTGAGTTTGAGTTTTTAGATGTATATTTTTTTTAAAAAATTGTATAAAAAGAGAAAAAATTAAAAATATAATGGTTGAGTGTGTATTTTGAGGAAAAATGAAAATATAGCCATACCCTTTTCCTTTTTTATCAAAATTAGAGAATGTGCAAATTTATTTTTTAGATAAAAACAATTCCAAACGATGTCGTATTCGAGCAGTTAGGAAGGACCGGATAAAGTCAATATATTATTTTTTTGACGTGACGTATAATAAATTCAGTACGAGCGTGGATAAAATTTAATTTATAAAATTTTCATTGGACTGGTTGACTTGAAAAAAAAATATATTTGTATGAATATTGCATGTATCACAATATATTTGTGTGTGTGTATATATATGATTGTATATTTATTTATTTATTTATGTATGTGTGTGTGTGAGTGTGTATACAAGTTTTTTAAGATGGGTCTAATTGAATGAAATAATCACCGGTTCAATTTTAAAAAACATTGGAGCCAACAACTCCAGCTCAATGTTGACCCAAACTTATGCAAATTTAATTCAAACTCATTAACTTAGTGATATTTAAATCATATGGAAAATTACAACTCCTAATTTATATTAGAATATGTGATCCATATTAGTAGTTATGTTTGGAAGGGAAGTTTTACTGAGAGATAATGTTTGGTAGGAGTTGTATTGAAATAAAAATTACGTTTGGTGGTGTGATCTTGATATTTGAAAAAATTTTAATTTATTTAAATATATGTATAGAATATATTATAATGATTGGATGATGTAATAATATATATGGATAATTATTAGGTTTTAGGGTATAAATATATATGAATATGAGTGTATGTATGTATAGATACATATATTAATTTGATTATAAATAGGTGCAATAATTAAAAAATAATTAGTTAGTTATAAATATCAGAGAAGAAAAAATTGAATTAATTTTTTTTTTTGTTAAATTGTATATTTGAAAAAAATAATCTAAGAAAGACTTGGCATCCCAACTAAGATGATTCCCTTTGGATATATAGAATAGCCTTCAAAATTTTGATAGGGATGACTTCATATAGATTGGCATTTTGAAAAGCTCGTCATCTATATACTGAATTAGGATATAAAGCCTATTTGGCAATACAATTTTTAAATTTTAATAGGGATGACTTCATATAAATTGGTCATTAGAAAAGTTTGTCATCAATCTATTAAACAGGGCATAGGGTTGGACAATAAAATTTCTAAATTTTAATATGATAAAATGTGGGTGAAAAAAGAATAAATCAATCGAATGAATTAGATAAATTGAGGTTGATTGCGTACGAAAATGCCAAATCCTATAAGCAGCAGAAGTAGCATGATCAACACATCATCTGTTAATCCTTTAAGTTGGTGAACAAGTGATGCTCTATAATTATCAACTCAAATTCTTTCCATGTAAGTTGTGCCTTTTAAGTTTGGGTCTTTTCTTTGTTACTAACAATTTTTTTTTTTATCATGGCGTAATTGATGTTCCAAATGAGAAAAGGACATTCACTATCAATGGCTAGAGGTGGAAGTAATATTTTGGTCATGAGGCCAAATTAATTAAAAGTTGGAAATAGAAGTAGCCCGCCACATAGGCTTGTCTAGCTAAAGGCATTAAACTTAGCACTTTTCATAAGGTAACTTAAGTTCACTTTAATTGCATTCTTTTAAATTTAATACATTTTAAAGTTTTGTGCCATTTGTTGGTGATTTTTTTTCACTTTAGGGACTTAAATTAGGCACAATTAGGCAAAACAGGTGAATTGGATTGCAAATGTTGGTTAAATGAGAAAGTGTTGCATGAAATAGACTATTGCCATAGGTTATCGCTGCAGTAATAACTCACAATGATGCACATAAGCTCTTTGTTTCCCACTACCATGGTACATTGCCCACGACAACTAGAATAGCTGTTTTGTTAACCATCTTCGTATTATAAACCTGTGGCATAGAACGTGCACCTTTGTTGCTCATTGGTGTGGCTTGTCACCATGGTAACGAGCAATGGCAATGCCATTGGTAAGTTAAAAATGGCTAGGTCTACACTATTCTCTCTCTCTCCTATCTTTTCCTACAAATCTCCACTCCCCTTCTTACCAAAATTCGCTTAACGCTCACACGCGAACACCTACACCATCATTGCCATTGATGACTCACCTTGCTCCCTTGGTAAGAAAGAATCTTCCCCTATTTTTCGTTTTTTTCTTTCTCACATGGCAGAAACCTATAGCCCTTATTTCACATTACTGCAAATTTCACATAGCTGCAACAAGGTAAGCCAACTTTCCTCCAAGTTCTTGATTTTCTATGCCATAATTATGGAATTGAAATTGCTTGGCATCAGATTCCCCCTTCCCTCTATGATTGTAGGTAAGCTATTTATTACAATTTTTGAATGTGAATTACAATTCCCTTTCGGAAGGAGTTGGATAGAAATTGGACCATAATTATGGAAGTCATTGCATGAAGATTAATGTTTTTGAATGTCTATGTTGCAGAATTTTTATGAGGAATGGGATCTTTGTTTATGCTTTGAACACTAACCCCTACATTTATGCCCCCAACTCATTTGTTGAACCACTTGACCAACTTCCTCTCTTCATTGTCCCCTCATGTTGGTGTTAGACTTTGCTTTTACATTAGCTTCTTAGTTTATTTTTGGTCAAGGTAAGTGATTTTCATGAAGAGTTAAGGTTGCCGTTCGCTTAGGCATCATTGCTTATATTGACTAAATCAATTCATCTATAAGTTGGAGTGCCATTTCTTTTGAATTAATGCCACATGAACACCATTATCTCCATGTGCTTGCTTCATTGCTTCAACAAGTGCTTGCTCCAACTCTTTTGCTTGGATATGGTAGGATTATAAGAGTAAGCTCATACATGAGAAGAATTCCTATTACTTGTTCATTGTATGGCCCGCAAGACAACATAAGTTTGTGGGCATGTTGGCTAGCTTTGTATGATCATATGGAACTCTTTATATATTACACTAATTACTATTTTTGACTTGTTTGGGCTTTGGGTTCAAATTATATGATTTGTGTGGTTTTACTTAGCATGGCTTGTGTGTACTTGTGATTATTCCATGCCTAATGCCTTGTGTGCTTAGTATATACATCTTGAGCTTCATGCCTTGTATTTTAAGCTAACACCTTGATTTCATTGCAGATGGGGGCAAATAAGGTGAATATGTGATGGTGCATTGACTAGTGGCTACATTATAAAATTGAAGAATTCATATTAGAGGTAACCTAATAAAAGTTCAATGATGAAACTTCTGGGTGGTCTATTATATTAGAGAGTGGTATTCTTGGAGCGATTGTACGTGATGCTTCCTTTTCTCCTATTGTCACTGCTAAGAGTTGGAAGAATTTGTTAGGAACTAATAGTAGTACTTGACCTTCTAATCCAAGAATCCTATGCAAATATTCCAGAGTAGCACAATGGGTGAGTGCCAATTGAGGACCTCAAGGTAAATTTCAATGTAGCTGTTAACATTGTCAACATAATGGGGCTTGTCAAGGGCCCATCGGTGCTTGATTTGGTTTAACTTTGCACTTTGTGAGGAGGAGTTGATGATAAAGTATGGCTATGCTGAACCACATTATTATGCATCAGTATACGGTCATACAAGAGCAGGTGGTTCTTCTATATGCCATTTGCTTGGGGTAATGCATCAATGTGGGGAAGGTTATTTCTAATGGGATGCTGTGCTATGTGGTGTAATATCGCAAATTTTTGGGTATTAAAAGTAAATTATTTTTGGTGAAACATGGAAAGTAGTAATTGAATGAATCTGAGTAGAAAAACCAACTTGGTAGGTAACTAGAAATCTAAAAAAGGCAAGAGGGTAGGACTCCTAGGATACACACAAAACATCTAATAGAATGGGATTCAATTGAATTGAATATTAAATAGGAGATCATTTGATTGAATAGAAATCAAAAACCAATATCCAAGGAACTCGATAACTAGTTGAATTAGCATCAAGTAATTGGTTACACCCTCTCAAAACTTTCAATTGCCTTTGAAATTACTTTATACTAGAACTGAATTTTCTTTGAGTTAAAATTATTTATGAATATTTTGTTTCACAAAAGTATTATTTTGACATGCTAGATTCCTTTGAAATTGAAATTACTTGTTATCTTCCAAAACTTGAATGTGGGTTATTTGCAAAGTAAAATTTTTTTAAACTAATTTTTCTAAAATTGAAATGCACATGAAAAATATGGAAAGCCTCTCATGTGATGCTGACGATAGTGTGGAATGAGTTTTGCCTTACCAATTGGGTAATAGATTGGGACTTACTCAATTGAGGTAAAAGTATTGGGGCCAACAGAAGGTAAAACTAACACATGGTCTTACCAATTGGGATACTATAGATTAGGATACCTTCTAGTTGGAGTTGAGGTACTAAGGCCCTAGTGGCATAGTTGATTTTACGTGATTCTCCTTAATTAAGGTGTATACTAAGACTCTGATTAGTGGAAATAATATACGAAGTATGTTAAATGGGTAGGCTGAGGAAAGAGGAAACATGTGAACTACATGACCGTGGAATGTTTGGAAATTAATGTGAATAACCATAAATTTTATGCATTGTTCAAACATGATTTATGTCATTTATGATAAAACATGCTATCATACAAATTTTATAATTATTTTGCTTACATCCATTGAAAAATGAAAAGGCAAAGTTACCATTTACTAAGCGACTTATCACTCATGATTTCCAATTGAAATTTTTGTAGAGGAAGCCAATAAAAGGGAATTAGCATGGAACTGCTAGACCTAAAGGATGGAGGACTTTTATTTTAGTTATTTCATTTTTGCTCAATTTGGGAGAGACTTTAATGTAATAGTTAGGACTCAATTTTTCGATGCAACACACGTCACTCAAGATGCTCTTTGCTTTTGCTCGAATGTTACATTCTCTTTTCATTATGGATAATATATGGTAATCAATGGGTTTATTTGCCATGAGATTTGTTGACTTAGGTATCCACTGAGGTTGTTCATAAGTACTGTCATGTTATGTCCCGAATTCGAGATGTGACATGTGGGATCCCTTTAGAAGGGTTTATGGTACTTGCATATAATGATTAAGTTATGCCACAAGGCAGTATTTGTATTAAGCCATTTAAGCTCTAGATTTTGTTGATGAGATATCTGAGGAGCCACACGATGATAAGACATTGACCTTTGAGCAGCAACACCCACTTGCATTCGAGCCTTTTTCAGCACTTGACTTTTTGCTTAAGCAACTATCTCCGTAGCTAGTTCCAACACCTTCTCCACAACTTTAATCTATTTTTCCACACTTATTAAGGTGCCTCCATTGACTATCATATTAGATGCAGGATACCATGATTAGGTTCTTTGGATATTTGGCTACTAGTTATGAGGTTGTGCTCTGTCACTATCCTGACACCACACCTAACTTTCTGCCACCTTTTCATTCCTCCACCCTACCCAACCCTTGCTTTCGATGATAATGATGATGAAGGTTTGGCTTAGTCCTAAGTGACTTTTTATGTTAAGTTTCCTTTTTCTCAATTTTGTTCTTTTTTTAATGAGGGGATCCAAGAGGACCTTGTTTGATTTAAGTGTGGGGGGTACTTGAGTGTGAATGATTTGTATCTCAAATTTTGATATTATGAATATTGGCCTTTAGTTAATTGCTATATGAGGATATTAATGTGAATTAGAGTTGTATAGCAATATCATTGTGATGTGAGCATGGCTGAAAACATGTTGTCCTATTGAGGTTGTTGAATCTTGCCTATTTTTCTTTCTTTTATGCTTGAGCATTTATATGGTTGACTTGTGGGTCTGATCAAAAGTAATATGCTTAGGTGAGACATTAGACATTACACTAGCTAGCCTTAGATTATTGATTGTGAATCCTTAGTATGTTAGATTTCTTATATTTTTGATCATGTAGCCTTGAATATATAATAATCATACTAAGGAAAATTTATATAGATTAATTGACTTTAGTTGACCTCACCTACTCTAGAATTTAGGTTGATTATTGTTTGAGGTGGAATCTAAGGTTATGTAATACAAGAGAAAATGATTTTGGTCATCCTTTTGTAAGCCTAAGTAAATAAGCCTTTCAAGCCACTCAATGAACTTAAACTTTTATTGCTAGGGTTCCCTTTGAGCCTTAATGAATAAGATGAGAGAGAACAACCCTTCACTACAATTTTCGTTAGTACCCACATTTGACTACCTTGTTATAGTGTCGATATACTTAAACTACTTACTACATAAAAATTTGGCTGCGCATGGGATAAGAAGAGAAAGGGGAAAGTGAGAAAGAAAAAATGTGATGGATGGATGGTTGAAAAAAGGCAAAAAAATAGTTTAAGCTTTATTGTAAAATTTTTGACTACCCTATGAGTTTAAATTGCTTACTAACCATAGGTGTGCATCACAGGTGTTCAGAATCATGTCAAATATAGATAAGAGCCATGAGTATGCTTAAATTCTTGAAATTGTTTTATTTTGAGTAACTAAGGATATGGATCACTAATATTTACACTCATGTAAAAAGGCACAAAACACTTCAAGAAAAATCACAAAAAAATCTTAAAATAAAAGAGTAAAAAGAAAGAAGAAATGGGAAATGGAGAAAGAATACACAAAAGAAGAAGTGCAGGGGATTGAGAAAAGAAATTTGGAGAAAGGAGCTTGAATAGAAGAACTCGTGCATTCATCTTACCAAATTCTTGTCTCTGTATATCCCTATTTTTCTTTTGTGAGCCAATACCTAACCTAACCTTACAATCTTGATAAATTCATATCTATCTCTCATGGTGCATTAACCTACATTGGTGGAGGATAATATGAAATCTAAGCCTATGGAATAGAAATTTTAAAAAACTATACATACATTACATTTAGAGTTTGCCAAGAGTTGATTGTTTATATAAACTTATTTATAGGCAAATGAATATGTAGGATAGGCTGTTTACACACTTACATGACATTGGGAATTTGATGCATGAAGGAGGCATTGTTTGGGTGAACGGGTGTGTCATTGGTGAATTGGTTGAATTATATTGCCTTAGTTGATTTCTTTATCTCATTTTCTCAAGGATTAGCAAACCCTTAAATGTTGGGGGGGGGGGGTTGGTTAGTTTATTAAAGGGAGTCATTTATTTTGTCTTTTGTGTTGTTAAAGATGGAATCTTAGAATTTTTGAATGTTTGGTAGCATCAATTGTGTAGGTAATTGATCATGATTTGCTGAATTTATGCATAAATGTGTTAATGAAAATGTCTTCATGGTATGTTGCGGGTTGGAAAATTTTAGGTAAGGTTGATTTAGAGAAAGTTGGAACCAACTTAGAAGGTTTAGTAACTGAGGATAGTGGATTCAATAGCTACTTTAAAAGGTAACTACATATTGGATAAGAATCCAATTGGTGGAAATTGTACTTAGAAGTTAGAAGAATGAGTTAGCCTTCTAATGGTGCAAACAACAAATCAATCAGGCAATCAATAAGAAAGTTATGCAGAAAGAAGACAAGTTATTAGTGCAGTGGAGGGCATCCTCATGATGATGGGATGAGGTGATCAAGTGTGGATATTAATAAGGATATATATATATATATATATATATATAGGCATTTAGTGCTTTACAAAATTGCATCATTATAATCCACCTTTTTCTTGTTTTAGCTAGGAAAACTTTCACTTTTATTTTTATAAAGAATTCAAAATTATAAGTAGGGGATTAAAGCATTGCCAAGTCAAAAGCCTATAGAGTCACGTTGACGCATGTGTGCAAGCGTAAAGATATAAATTGATTGTGTAGGCCAGAACCTAACGAAACTTGCTTATGTAAATTATGAAGAGGAACCCAAATGCAAAAATTTTTGAAGAACTCTAGTGAAAAGATAACCATAACTAACATGCCTAATTAATTAATACACCACGAATTAACTAAGAAAAACTAGGAATAATTCGATTTGATTTTCATAAGAAAATTGAAGCACTCAAATTTTGTAGGAAAAGTGTAAGATTGTATTTCAATAGCCAAATAGTCAACAAGGTTCTTCTCAAAACAATTAAGGCCTTATTTGTAGTGTTTAAGAAGCCTTGTAAACCTAAAAATTTTGTAAGTAAGTTCCAAAAATTAAAAGATATATAAAGGGTAAATTCCTAACTAAATCTGGCTTTGTCTTGACATCGCACTTGATCTGGATGTCAATTTGGGCATCTGAATTATTAAGATAGAAAGTTTATGACCTTCAGAATTTATGTTCGCACTGGACGTGATTGAGTGGTTGGCTCTCAATTGAAAACACAAATACCTCACGATCTAGCAGACTGATGACTTAGCTGTTGGATCGATCTAGTGCACTTGTGCTCGATCGAGGATCTATTGAGATTAATCTAGAAGCTGTTCCCAAGCAAATTCAAGCTCTTTTTGAACTAAATGCACCCATCAAGATTGTTCTTCCTCCTTAAGGTCTTCCAAACATCCTAAAGCTTCTCTAACTCCTTCATGAGCATCATCATATCTTCATTAAGTCTTTTATCCCTCGCTTGAGTCATTGGACCACTCGAAATTTGCATATATTCAAGTTTAACTCTGACACTTGCATCATCTCGTTCTTCTTGAAAAGGATTTGACCTCAATTCCAAGTCTTTTTCGTCTCTTACATTGGAAGGACTTATGTTAGCAATATTGAAAGTAGCGCTAAAACCAAACTCACCTACTCGTTGCAACTTATAGGCATTATCATTTATGCTCCTAATAGCTTGAAATGGTCCATCTCCTTGTGGCATCAATTTAGACTTCCTTTGATTTGAAAGCCTTTCTTTTACGAGTAGTTGGCTCCTAATTGTAAAAATAGAAACCTTGTGATTTGGCAGGCTGATGATCACCTAGTTGTTATATTGATATGGCGCACTCACACTCGGTTGGGGATTTATAGAGATTGATTTAGATGCTATTCTTAAGCTAGTTTCAAGCTCTCTTTGCACCAAATGCACTCACAAGCATTCTTCTTCTCCTTTGAGCTCTTTCAAATTTCCAAAAGCTGCTTCAAACTTTTTTGTGAGCATCATCACAGCTTTCTTGAGCCTTTTAGCCCTGGCTTAAGCCATTGGACCACCTAAAATTCTAGGATATTCAAGAATGGCTCTAGAGCTTGCATCATCTCCCTGCCCTTGAGAACAAATTGACCTCAATTCCAAGTCCTTCCCCTACATTAAAAGGACTTTAGTCAGCAATATTGCAAGTAGCACTAATACCAAACTCACCTAGTAGTTGCAACTTATAGGCATTTTCATTTATGCACCCAATTACTTGAAATGGTCCATCTTCTCGTGGCATCAATTTAGACTTATTTTGATTTGGAAACCATTGTTTTTGCATATGAACTCAGGACTAATCTATAGGCCCAAAAACAACTTTCTTACATCCCTTATTCGCTTGCTGCGCATATTGCTCATTCGTCCTCTCGATGTTTTGTTATTCACACTCACGTAGCTGCTTCACAAAATTCACCTTACGCACTCTATCTGCACTGACTTGCTCACTACTTGGTAATGGCAGTAAATCTAATGAAGTTAGCAAATTAAAACCATAAACAACCTCAAATACCGACATTTGTGTGGTCGAGTGCACATTTCTCTTATAAGAAAATTCAACATGTGGTAGATGCTATTTCTAAGTTTTTATATTTCTTTTAATCAGTGTATGCAATAAAGCAATTAAAGTCCTATTTACTAACTCTGTTTGACCATTAGTCCATGGATGACTCATGGTAAAAAATAACAACTTTATGCTTAACTTACACCACAATGTTTTCTAAAAGTAACTTAAAAATATAACATCACTATTGTATTTGGAATCCTATGCAACCTAAATATTTCCTTAAAGAATAAATTAGCTACATGTGTTGCACTATTAATTTTGTTGCATGCAATGAAATTTTTATTGTAGCAGATCTATCAACAACTACAAGTATATTGTCCTTACCTGTTCAAGTACGCAAAAAGCCTAGCACAAAGTCTGTTGAAAAGTTTGTCCACGACATATTTGTAACTGGCAATGGTGTGTATAACCATGTGGTTGAGCCCTTAACTTAGCCTCTATGCACTAAATGCATCTATCAATCACCCTCTCTACATCTCTTTGTAAGTGTGGCCAAAAGAAATGTTTTTGCAAAACTACAAATGTCTTGGTGACACCATAAGGTCTCATTTGACCTCCATTATGAGCCTCTTAGATTATTAATTCCTGTAAAGAACATCTCTGAATACACAACCTATTTACATAGAATAAATACCCATCATGTTGATAATATTTGTCAAGTACTCCTTCCTTAGTCAACTCATACACATGCCCAAAATCTTCATTCTTTGCATATAAGTCCTTGATATGTTCAAATCCTAGTAGCTTAGTGTTTAATGTAGTAAGTAGAGAATATTTTCTAGATAATGTATCCGCTACTATACTCTCTATACCCTTTTTATACTTAATCATACATGGAAAAGTATCTATAAAGAATACCCATTTGATATGTCTACGACTCAACTTACCTAGGCACTTGAGGTACTTTAAGGATTCATGATTTGTATGAATGACAAATTCCTTGGGCTATAAATAATGCTTCCAAGTCTCCAGAGCCCTCATCAATGCACATAGCTCCTTGTCATATACTAGATAATTCAACTTCACTTCATTCAACTCTCACTGAAGTACACAATTGGTTTCTTCCGTTACATTAGTACTACTTCAATTCCTATACCTATAGTATCACCTTCAAGTTCAAAAGTCTTAGTAAAATTAGGTAAAGGTAATACTAGGGCATGGGAAAGATTATCTTTAGGCAATTTAAATGCTTTTGGCTAAGCTTTTCCCCATTGAAATCTCTCATTCTTTTTTATTATTGCAGTCAATGGTTCTGTGATAGAGCTAAAGGCCCAATGAATCTCTTGTAAAAACTGACAAGCCTATGAAAACTCCTTACCTCAACCACACTTGTAGGGGTCGACCATTCTTGAATAGTTTTCACCTTATTCTCATCCACTTGGTTACCCTATGCATTGATAACGTAGCCAACAAATATATAATAGTCAACAAAACGAACACTTCTTAGGGCTAGCATATAATTATTCTTTACATAAAGCCCTAAATACCTCCATAAGGTGTGTAGCATGCTCATTTATGTTCCTACTGTACATAAGGATATCATCAAAATATACTGCTCCAAATTTACCTATGAAAGCATGTAAAACATGATTTATGAGTCTCATGTTTGTACTGGGTGGATTAGTCATACCAAACAACATAACTAACCACTCATATAATCCATATCTTATTTTAAAGCCATTTTTCACTTGTCTTCGTCTTTCGTTCAGATTTGGTCATAATCACTCTTAAGATCAAATTAAGAAAACAGAATAGCTCTATATAGTTCGTCAAGTATGTCATCTAGTTTAGCAATAAGATGATGATACTTTACCATGGTGGGTTTACTGTTCTACAATCCATGCACAACGTCCAAGACCTATCTTTCTTTGGTATGAGCAACATTGGAACTGCACGGGGGCTTATACTCTCTCGAACCTATCCTTTATTTATTGGCTCCTTCACCTATCTTCGGATGTCCTATTCTTTTCTAGAATCTTACAACACACTGGTCGGTTTGGCATGGTTGCTTCTGGCATAAAACCAATTTAATGTTCAATCCCTTTGATTGAGGACAATCCACTTAGCAACTCCTCTAGTAGCACATCCTGGAATCAACTTTGGGGAGGGAAAATGTGACCTCTTCTAGTAAATAATAGGATTCTTTATACAAAAGTAATACAACTCTCTGCTCTTGTCCTTCTTGCATTGCAGTGAAGTAAGGAAGTATTTCTCTCATCCTTGAGGTATGGAACCATTGGCCTTGACTAACCCCTATAGGATTCGAATGATTTCCTTCTTTTTTTTCTTTCCTTTCTTCCTATCTACTCGTATACTCTCTAACTCTTTCTCACTCTCCTTTTTCTTTTTCCTCTCTATATCTAACTTATATTGCTGTTGCAAGTAATGTTGATCCTCCTACACCTTCTTTGGTATAAGCAGTACAAGTGTCACCATTCGATCAATGTGATAGAAGACATACCTCTTTAACTTACCATGGAACACTACGTCCTTGTCAAGTTTCCAAGGCCGTCCTAACAAAATATTACTTGGCTGCATAGGTACCACATCACATAACACGTTATCCTTATATTTACCAATTTCAAATTCCACAAAAACTTGCTTTGTCACCTTCACTTCACTGCTATTATTTAACTATTATGGCTTATAAGGTTGTGCATGATTTTTAAGAGGAAGTGAATGTCTCACCCAACATCATGCTAGCTGTCTCACCACCAACATCATGCTAGCGACGTTTGTGCAACTCTGACCATATATAAGAAGGCTACATGTTTTACCCTTTATCCTATACCTTGCATGAAATATATTTCTCGTTGCTGCTCAAACCTTTCTTCCTTTATCTATTGTTTAACATCTGTATTACTGCTAAACTTATATTTCCCATCTCCTTGTAGACTCCTTCATCTCCTTTAGATGTACCTCCTCTAACGGTGGCATCTCTTTTCCACTATTGTTCTCTTTTTCATCTATCACTATCTCACCCTTATTTGTCTGTATCATTGCTCACCTATTTGGGCACTGAGTGGCATTATGTCCTCTTCCTTGGCACTTAAAACACTTAATATTCTAGTTACGTGTTTTATAAATACTAGGGTTTAGACTTTACACCTTAGGTGCCTTAGCCCACGAAGTAACCTTCAGCTTAGAACCTCCACCTAATGTAGTCTATTGCTTTTCCTCTCACCAAACAAATGACTGTGAGATTGTATGTGGTAGATTGAGCAGCTTCTCGACCTTAACAGCTCACTCTAGCAAGTTCTCAATCTCCACATAGTGATGTAGTTCAAGTAGGTCTGCAATTTCCCTATTTAAGCCTCCCATGAATTAAGCCTCGGTTGCCTCCTAATCCTTGACTATATTAGCTCTCATTAATGCCATTTCCATTTTTTTATAATAGTCCTCTATACTCTAAAGACCTTGCGTTAATGTTTGTAACCTACAGTAAACATCCCTATGATAATGACTAGGTACATATCTTTTTCTCGTTAAGATGTTTAAATCATGTCAAGTATCTATAGGGCATTCTATCATAGCCCAAACTCAAGATTATGACTCGACAATATTCACTAACCATCTTAGTAAATGCCAAAGCCAACAGGCACCAAAGCAAACTAATCTAATAATATTAAATGGCAATCATTCAAATGAATAATGTAATATTCATGATAACATTTGAACTCTAGTATGTAGCGGAAAGAAGGAACCTAACTATTACATCCAAGATGTCTATAATTAACAATATCAATGAATCTAAACTAGAGCAAAGAGCTATGTCCTCATCCTCATTCTACCATCCCTAAGTCTGTCCCTTGTCATGTGCTTCCCTTACAAAACATTAGCTCATGGTGGTGAGCAATAATTCTCCTAGTAAATGGTAACACTTGCCTTTACTTGTAAATGGGTTGTAAGTAAATCAACAGTTTACAAAACATAGTTTGTATAGAAACACACATTTTTGGAAGAGATAAGTAAATAAGCAATTAAATGCATTTAAGAAACATAAAGGAAAACAAGTCACATTTCCCTTTTCCATGTCATTGTCCTTAAAGTTCTCATACTCTTATTTCCAACCAACTCATAATCATGCATACTGTATATGTTATTTCTACCGATTAGGACCTTAGTCTATACTTCTAACTAAGGAAGATCATGTTGTATTCGGCTATGCTACTATAGCCCTAAGGCTTCAACCCTATTTATTAGGTATTCTAATATGCTATAACCTAATCGGTAAGGCCATGTATTAACTTCACCAGCTGTTGATCCCAATTTTTGTCCCAAGTGGGTAGATACTAATCTTTTACTTAGTTGGTATGGTGAAACTTATTCCCTACACTAGTTGGCATCACGTGGATGGCTACTAAAATTTTCACATGTATTCAATGTAAAGTAATTCGTTAGCAACAGTTCACACCTGGGTTTTTAGAAAATAACATTTTCAGTTGTACATAAAATATCTTGTTAAATTCATGTCTTTGCAAATAGGAAAATATTCAAAATTTTATTTGAACTTTGTAGCAGAAATTTCCGTTGTAACAGTAAAATAGTTTAGGAAATAGTTATAAAACTGGTAAGGTGTAACCACTTGTCTGGTGCTTAGCTTTACTAGATATCAAATTCCTCAGCTATCGCCTCTTGATTTCCTAACCAATCACATATACATTCCCATTTTGACATTTGATTCGATTAATGTCCTATGCCTGTCAATGCTTCATATGCATCTGATGTATCTATGTTTACTTGAATTCTCTCAATTACTTTTCCTCATATCTCATGTCATCTTGTACAATGGTTTCATGCAAATTTGGTCCCAAAATTGGAAAATTTAGCTTAAATTACTCTCAAAGTTGAAATCTGATCAAATGCCTGCAGTCCTACATTGTGTAAGCAGATTTGATCTATTACAAGCCAAATGAAAAACTTCAAAAACTAGTGTTTTCAACAACCATTTAGAACAATTCTTTCCTGTTAATATTCATTAGCGGATTCTTGATTTTTTAACTCCTACAAAATCCAATTATAATTTCCAAAATGTAGAGCATTATCATGCCCATAAAAATATTAATATCACCAAAAATGACAATTCAACAAGCTAGCAATTGATCATCCACCAAAATCATGCAGATTTAGTATTGAAGTCTAGTGATTTTACCTATCCTTCCCCTCACCATTTGCATCCATCTTTCTCACCCTTTGTGCTACCTAATTACTAAAGGGCAAACAAACATGGCAGGGACTTTATAGCTCATCTAGTCAAAGGTCCAGCCTCATCAAGGGCTAGTGAGGTAGGCGTGCCTGATTCTGGTGGTGCTTCTTCTTCAATTTGACTTAGTGTTGCTCGTAAGTTGGTAATTTTCAACTCGAATTGCCTGCATTGTGTTGTAATCCAGCAATCTTTTAATCTAAATTTCATCCAAAGGCAGCCAAATTGTTGATGATATCTTGGATATTTTGGTTGGACTCCTCTGAATACACTGCATGTTCTATAGGAGGATGATCACTCAAGTCATCCACCTTGCCTAATTTTTCAAGTTGCTTTTGGTACTACAGTACTTCCACCATTTGTACATGCTCTTTTTCCCTTAGTTGCACTTTAACTCATTTTCTTCAAAGTAAAGTTGAAATTAGGCATGGATAGGGAATGTACATACCTAAATCCAATTCTAGATAATTGGTCATTGCTTGGAAGATCAATTATCCCAAATGGCTTGGCTTCTTTATCCCAAGTGAGTACACTAGGGTTGCCATACTTGTAGTGACTAGTGTTGCATTTGTGGTTGGTAATAAGTTGGTCGTACCTATCTCATACAACAAACATTATTTTAGAGAAGGAGTCGAAGATAAAAGAGACGTCGCACCTTAGGTTCACTTATCCAATTTATATCCAGTTAAAATGTGGGCCATCTCATCATAATTAATCTAATGACCAGTGGGGTAGATTGAATCAAAATTAGTGTTTTTCCATTTGTTGATAACTTTGGGAGAAACTTTCACCAACTATCCACGTACATACACTTTATGGTACCATCCTGAAGTCTCATCAGTCATATTTTTCATTATATTTGCATAAAATTCACAAACTAAGTCAAGATAATACTTATCAAACTTGGTAACTACTTGGATCAACTTAATGTCCTCCAATACTTCAATAAATTCTTTTTGCCCAAGTCTTTGAAAAACAACCTTTTCAATAGTAAAATGGATATGATCCATATATTTGTACCTTTTGGCAATTTTTTGAGTATAAAACTCCTTCGAATGCGTTTGTTGAACATTTAGGTTACCTACATTATTGGTCTCTTCTTCAAAACCATTTTAAAACTCAATCTTCCTTTCTGGGTGAAGCCTTTTACTTATCTTAAGGATTTCAAATTTTCTCTTTTTAGTGGAGGTTACTTCAATAGTGGGTGACTCAATGGATTCAGTTGGAATAGAGGTTTCAACTCCTTTCAAGTCTTTTTCTTGTAGAACTGTTTTTGTTTCTTTCATTACTGGAGGTTCATCCTTGGCAGTTTCTTAGGCAGTAACCATTTCTTGAATGGGCTTAGTAGTGTCTCCTTATTTTTGTTGTGATTCAGTTGTAACTTCTCTTTGGACTATTTTCTTTGGTTTGGGTTCTTCTTTCACCTTCTTTTTTGCTTTCCTCTTCGTGCTCTCCCTTTCTTTACTACTTTTTCCCTTGGTTGTGGGTTTTGGATTAGGTTCCTCCATTAGTATCTCTACTGGAATGTCTTCTCATACATCTTAGGCAAGCACAATTGGGAACAGCATCTACAACGGTTGTACATCCTTGGCTTCCTCTTGAATATAGGGTTCTTGAGGTGGTGGAACATCAATGGTTTCCAGTGGTTGAGGGTCTACCATTGCTCTTCTTGTTGGAGCCTTTGTTTTCTTTCTTGCCATTTTAGTCCTCAGTAGTGTTTTGGAAAGTGTCACAACAATTTGAGAGGAAAATCAAGAAGGATGGTGATACTATATGAAGCAAGTATGATAGAGATTCTCCTTTAACAATTTTCAAAAATTACGGTTACAATAGAGATTTGAGAATCAAAATAGCATTTATGGAGAGGAATTAATGGCTATTGTTAAGTGTACTATCATAACAATACCCCTGATAGTTTCTGCAGCCCACTCATGATTTCTTGTCAGTCCTCATCAATATAGTAGGCATAGGCCTAATTGGCATCTGAGATACTCAAATCTTGTAGCATTGAGATTTTTAGTAAATATATCTGCTAGTTACCTTTCTATTGTGACATAGTTGATAACATGGCTTTTCTTTTTAACCAACTCACGAGTAAATGATGCTTAATATCAATATGTTTGGTTTGTGAGTATTGAACAAGATCCTTTGGACATGTTGATTGTACTATTGTTGTCACATAGCACAACTAGATCTTCCACTTTCATACCATAGTCAATCAACATTTGTCTTATCCAAAGTAATTATGCCCAACAACTACTAGCTACAATATATATTCAGCTTTAGCAGTAGAAAGAAAAATTGAGTTTTACTTTTTATTATACTAGGCACATTGTTGCTAATAAGGAAGCAACTATCGGTTGTGCTCTTTCTATCATTTGTACTTTCAACCCAATTTGCGTCATTATATATAATCAAAGAAATGCTAGTATTCATAAAATGACACAAACCTAGTTCTGTAGTTTCTTTTACATAATGGATGATCCTTTTCACATCTGTTAAGTGGCTTTCCTTGATGTTGGTTTGGTATCTTACACAAAGATCAACAATAAAGCATAAGCTTAGTCTGGTGGCCATCAATTAGAGCAAACTCCCTATCATAGTTTTGTACAAACTCCCATCTACTAGTTTTCTATACTCATCTTTAGGTAGCTTTGTTGATATTGATAATGGTGTTGTAAGATGCCTTAAACTTTCCAACCCAAAATTTGAACCAAGTTTTTAGCATACTTAGTTCATGAGAAAAATATTCCATCCTTTATTTCTTTAACCTGTAAGCTAAGAAAATACTTCAACTCACTTACCATACTCATTTCAAATTCTTCCAGCATATTGCCAACAAATGTCTTCAATATCTAAGCAGAAGTGGATCTAAACATGATGTCATCTCAGTACACCTGCGTAATAAGAATATCTTTCTTTTGCCTTTGAATACTTCTTGCTTAGTTGGTAAGCTTAATTGGTAATGTGTCTTAACTTGCCATTGAATTCTACTAGGGTTTCATTCTCACTTTTTCTTTGTGTTTAGAACTAAGATGCCAACATTTGAAGCTTTGATGACTTGATAGCACTAGTTCCTTTGTGGACATTTTGTAGGATGTCCCAAACTTCTTTGGCTGTATATGGGTTTGATTTCTCTTCATCTACACCTACAAGTATAGCACTGATAGCTTTTGAACTACCTATTGTTGTCTCTTTAGTTGTCCAAGAATTTACATCCTTCAATACTTCAAGTTCTTCATCAGTTATAATTGCAAGTGAATTCCAACCATGTTCAATTGCATACCATGCCTTTTCATCTTAAGATTTGATGAAAGCTTTCATTTATGCCTTCCAATATGGGTAATCAATTCCATCAAGGAGTGAATGTTTTGCCATGGGATGCTCCCTCCTTGGTATTCATCTTCAACCATTTAGGATCTCACTTATTTATACAACTAAGTAAACTTGGTTAATTAGGCTCTAATGCCACGGTTGGTTTATGGTTGAAACAATGTAAGTTGTAAAGTATGTTGGGAACACACATATACAACACAACAGAAATATAAATGAGACACAAAACTGTTAAAGCAGTTAGGAGCAGCCACTCTTATGTCTACGAGGCCTTACCCAATAAAATGCTTCACTAAGCAAATAGAGGTAAAGAGATCAACAATAAAATCTCTCACTCACTCTATTACCCAAATCTTAGGATTCTCGACTAGTTAACAATAGATTATCCAACAGTATATACCTAAACTCCTTTTACAGTCAACCTTTTATCATAGAAGGCCCTCTCAAGATTGTAATTTTTTGCACTATTTACTCACTAACAAACCAACACAATACTCATTTAGCTTGCAATCTAAATGATTTACAAACAAATCGGAGAATTTTGAACTCTTTTCAACTCTCACTCTCTAAGTTTAACTCCTATTTCATCTAAAGCTTTACAGCCTTCTATTTATAGGTCTTCACCAAGAATTCCCAATGATATTCAACTTCTATGTTGTCCATATCCAGCCTTTGAAAATTTAGACAAATTTTTTCTGTTGGCTTGAGAAAGTCTCCAACAACTTAACGTAATATAGGTGGACTTTTATCCATTCTTATCCGCATCTTCTCCATGTCTATGAGGACTCTTCATTTGCAATATCTAGATAATATCAATTTCTTATTGATTAATATCCTCATAGATGAATTCTTTTTTGTTGTGGCAGACTGTTGCCAATTGTTCAACATAATCAGACTGGATAGACTTGGACTCTATGTGATCCTTATCCAATTAGTTTTTAAAGTTTGTGGAATTCTTTAGCAAAAATTGCATGATAATTGCAAATATTTTGGAAGTCATATCCATTTGCATGATTATAATAAAATTCTTGACAAGTTAGGACTCTTCAAATATGTTCATGTTGTGAATAATGTGCTATCACTTAACCAACATGCTAATAAAAAATAACAAAATTAATTAAATTAATTTGTAATTGACTAATTAATTTTTAAAAACAATAAAAAAACTATTAAAATTCTTAGAGCTCGTTATTTGGTCAAATGTGGCTATTAAAAGTCATGCACTTCCATAAAATAATATATCATGTCAAAACTACACAATCCATGCGCTTCATCAACTCAAGGTTCTACAAAGTTGCATTGTTTTTTTATATCTTTTTTTTAATTTTTGTATCTAACATATATTTTTTGTTTTCATCTCTCTTGTGTTATTTTTTAATACTAATCTATAAAATAATTTCAAAATCATTAAAATTATAAAATTACAATAATTTTGATTATTAAAAAATACTCTTCTAACATGAAATAGTGTGATGTTATTAGATTTTGTATTGAATGTTTATTGTTTTTCTGCATATAATATCTGGATCTTAAATAATTAATATATTTTCTTACACAAAAGAATGAAAAATTATTGAATAATATTTTATTTTAATCAAAATTTTTTCCATTTTTGTCATTTAACTTTTTGAAGATCTGTTGTCTCAAAGTCACATATTCGTTGCACCAAACCCAGTGAATTTTGTTAAGTATATTTAATAAACACACTTACATATTTACCATGATCACTTGGATGAGTAAATAACATTTGGTAAATGCCTATACGACAGAATTAACTAAATCAATTCATAATCGACAAATTATATTTAAAAATAAAAAAACCCTTAAAATTTTGAAAGCTCATTATTTGATCAAAATTAGCTATTGAAAGTCCAATGCAAAATTTTAGTCCGTTTTTTTTCCTTTTTTATCATTTGATTTTTTTAAAGATCTTTTATTTCTTATCACAGATTAGTTGCACCAAACTTTAATGGATTTTAAGAAATAAATTTAATAAACACAATTTAATATGAATCAATTTACCATAGATGAATAAATCACATTTGGTAAATAACTGTATGATAAAAATGGCGATAGAAAGTTGAACGCTTCCCTCAATTAATATATATGAATTAACTTCAAATTATATATAATGCAATTGCACTATAGCTCTACCACGTTGTACAAAGTTAGATTACTAGAATTTTTTCATTATATTTTTTCCCTCCATCTTTTCCTTTCTTTAATTTAATTTTGTCACCTTTTTGCTTTTATGTCTGACTTCTTTTTCTCCTTTTCATCTCTCTGTATTCTTTTTAAAACTAACCAGCCAAATAATTTTAATATAATTAGAAATATACTACTATGATACTTTCGATAACTAAAGACATTCTTATAACATTTTAATAAGTTGCTATATTTTATTTTTCTATGGTAAGTTTGTTGATTTTAGTACATAACAAAATGAATCTCAAAGGATTAATCTATTGTATACACAAGATTGAATAATATTAAACATATATAATCTTCTTTTTATTTAAGATTTTAGTTTTTTTTCCCTTTTTGTTCTTTGATTTGTCTTTTTCTAATTTTTTTATTAAAGCAATATTAGTTGCTCCAACATCAATATTAATAATTAAGCAATTTTAATATAATAAATTAAATACGTATTGAAATAATTTGAATGTGAAAATCAGATTTAGTAAGCATCTATATGCCTCATACAAACAATAAAATTAACCTAATTAATTCATAGTCGAAAAATTATTTTTAAAAAAAACAATAAGAAAACTCTCAAAATTTTGAGAGTTCATCATTTGGTCAAAATTTACTATTGAAGCCAAAAAACCCCCTTCCAATGATACATTTATTCTATATATGGATATATATTTTATTTGCTCCCTAAAGTGACTGATACAGTTGCATATATTATATTACTATAGCATCATTATTTCCATTTTTGCCTTTAACATGTTTTCTTTCTTTAGATAATTTCTTATCTCTCTTTTACATTTTATCATTAAGTTTTTATGATGTGAGCCAAGGTGGAAGTAAGGATCAAAAGATATGGTTTTAAAAACAAGGATAAATTAAAACAAAGACAGATTATGAGATTGCACAAAATATTAACTAAATAAGAACTTTCCTTACATGGAATAAACCCTTACAACAAATCAAAATTTTGGCAACCAAAAAACAATTACCACGCCTTGGGATGTTGGTCATAAACTATTGAAAACAAGTCGAATGACTTGATTTGAACTTGAGTTTAGATGAATACAGTCACAAAAAAAAAGTATGAAAAATAAGAATATTTTTTCTATTGAATTAGGCTATTGACCAAAAGTTTACAATTTTCCTTAATAAATGTATTTATGAAGGTAACCAGCCAAACCCAAATGTACAAGTTTGATGGGCCTTGAAATGGGCTACAGTGGTCAAAAATTTGAAAAATAGCCCAAAAATCTGCTTTCCCACCTGTCACAATTGATCTAGATGTTCTTAGATCGATCACACCATTCTAGGGATCGATCCACTTCGATCTAGGCATCATGCAATCGTTATTCCTAAACTTACCTAGAGCAATTATGATATTTTAGATCAATCATGTCAACTAGTGATTGTAATTCCAAAACTTCGTACTCCTACACCTAGGTTGATCGAGCTTCTTTGGATCGATAGCATTCCTAGCCGAACATAAATTCAGAATGCTCATTTGATATTTGACCTTGTCTAAATCGATCTAGCTTGGCTTGGATTGCAATTTCAGAGCCCCTTTGTGCTTCTTGACCCTAGAATTTGAAATCAAGTTCCATTTTTTGGTTCCCCCAAAGCGTTCAAGTGTCCTTCAACCTCCTAATCAAGTATGAAACTCCAAGGGCTTCTTTGAATTAATGTGCTTGCGAACTTGTGATGGCTCTTAGGGGTAATATAAGGTGGATCTTGATTCTTGATGTCAGCTTCATTCCCCTCCTTACGCAAAGCTTGTTCTATCAACCTTAGGTCCTTTCATCACTTACATCAAATAGAGCTGAAACAGAAACATTAAATGTGGTACTAGCACTATACTCACCTAGAAACTCAATCTTGTAGGCATTTCCCCAACCCTCTCCAACACTTTGGAAGGGTCATCTCCTTTAGGATGTAGCTTCACTATCAATGAACCCACACCTAATCATTGAGTTCGAATTTAACTCTCTTGCGCCCTTTGTTAGTTTGTTGCTTGTATTGTTGGGTTGTTTTCTCCAAATTTTGGCTCACCTTCTCATGTATTGACTTCACAAACTTGGCCTTGTTCTTGCTAGCTATAATAACTTGCTCACTACTAGGAATGACAACAAATCTATAGGAGCCAAAGCTAAATCTATACACAACTTCAAAAGGAGAAAATTGTGTGGTAGTGTGTGTTCTCTAGCAAGCATTCTTCTCAAGATTTTAATTTTTTTCTAAGAATGGCACGTAAAATGTACCTAAATTCCTATTTTTGACCTTAGTTTGGCGATTGGTTTGAGAATAGTAGAGAAAAGTAATTTTATTCCCAATTTACACTAAAGAATTTTCCAAAAATAACTAAGGAATTTAATGTCATGGTTGGAATGCAAGGGACCCCATGCTAGTGTAAAACTTCCCTAAATAACAAATTTGCCACATCACTTGCATAATCAGTTTTATGACAAGGAATGAAATGAACTATTTTGGAAAATCTATCAACAACAACAAATATAGCATCATGTTCATTCCTTTTCTTGGGCAATCTTAAAGCAAAATTCATAGAAATATCGTTCCATGGGGCTTAGGCTATAGGTAGAAGAGTGTAAAGACCATAAGGATTTGTGTGGGATGTGGGCCTCTCAACACTTCAAGCATCATTCAATGATCCTTGCTACATCCCTCCTTAAGTGAGACCAATGAAAATGTTCAGGCAAAATGCTTACAGTTTTGGTGATACCAAAATGCCCCATTAACCCTCTATCATGAGCTTCCTTGACAAATAAGTCATGCAACGAATATTTTGGCATGCACAATTTCCCATCAAAATATAAACAACCATCATCTTGATAAAATCTTTTAGTTGGGGTGGGTGTGTCATGGCATACATAGTACCAAAATCTACATCATTTTTATACAATTCACCAATATGCCTAAAACCTATCATTTCAGTGCTCAAGATGGAAATTAATGTGCGGCTTCGTGATAAAGCATTAGCAACAATATTGCCCTTTACTTTCTTGTACTCAATCACGTAAAGGAAAGTATCAATGAAAGCAACGCATCTTGCATGCCTCTTACTCAAACTATCTTGGCTTTTAAGATATTTTAAGGATTCATGGTCGATGTTGATTATGAATTCCTTAGGCCATAGGTAGTGTTGTTAAGTTTGCATCACATGAACTAAGGAGTACAACTCCTTGTCATAGGTTGGATAGTTGAGTGTGGCTTCGCTTAACTTGTCACTAAAATATGTCACATGCTTTCCTTCTTGCATTAATATGGCACCTATCCCAACACTTGAGGCATCACATTCAATTTTAAAAGTTCTGAAAGTTAGGTAAACTAAGAACTATTGCACATGTGAGTTTTTGCTTTAAGGTATTACAGACATCTTATTATGCTTTGCTCCATTTGAATTTTTCATTCTTCTTAATCACAGCCATGAGTGGGGCTGCTATAGTACTAAATCCTTCAGAAAACTTTGATAGAAGTTAGCTAAGCCATAAAAGCTTCTAACATTTCCAATAGATTGAGACGTAGGCCATTCTTGAGTAGCTTTCACCTTTTCCTCATCAATGTGTATACCTTGCGAACTAACAACAATGCCTCAAAATACATAATGGTCCACATAGAATACACACTTTTTAAGGTAGGTATACAACTTTTCTTGCCTCTAGTAAATAGCCCATTACAAACTTGCTTGACATGCTCATCTAAGGTTCTACTATAAATCAAAATATCATCAAAGTAAACACTAACAAATTTTTCAATGCAAGTACGTAGAACAATGTTCATCAACTGCATGAATGTAGTGTGGGTATTTGTATGATCAAAAGGTATCGCATTCCACTTATACCATTCAAACCTGGTCTTAAATGCTATTTTCCACTCATCTTCTTCCTATCATTTGAATTTGATGGTACTCACTTTTTAAATCAATCTTTGAAAATACACCAGCATCATGCGATTCATCCAACATGTCATCTAAGTGAGGAATAGGATAGCAGTACTTTACCGCGATGACATTTATGGCCCACAATCAACACATATGCACCACTCACCATTCTTCTTTAGCATAAGTAGGGTCAGTACCACACATGGACTCATGCTTTCTAGAACTTATCCTTTTTGCAATAATTTCTCTACTTGGCAATGGATTTCTTTTGCCTCCTATGGGTTCACCTTATATGTGGGGTGATGTGGAATAAAAGCTCTTGACACCAAAGCAATTTGGTGCTCAATCCTACAAATGGCGGGCAACCTAATTGGAAACTTCTTAGCAAAAACATCTTCAAACTCCTACAAAAGTGTAACACTAGATTTAGGAAGAGAGGATGTGATATCATCAGAAACAATTAAGTTCTCTATGTAAATCAATAATACTATAGGACTCTCATCTTCTCATGTTTTCTACAAATCCCTCACTCTTACTAACATACACCGTTTTTTTCTCTCATGAACACTCTCTCTAGCACCCTCTCTAGCTCTCATCTTCCCCTCTTCCCTCTTTTTCCTCTTTTTGTTTAACTTGATCTTGTATTGCTTATGCATGTACATTAGGTCTTCGTGCACTTACTTTGGTGATAAGGGAGCCGGTTGATCCTTCGACCAGCAAAATGAAAAGTACACTTGTTAGTGACCTTATCAAAGGACACTCACAGGTCAAACTACCATGGTCACCCCAAAAGAATTTAGCTTGCATGCATTAAGATTATGTTACACAAAACCTCATATGAATATTCTCAAATTTTGAAGGATACTAACACCTACTTTGTGATCCTAACCTCACTACTATAGGTGATAGGGCTTAAAATGTGTAGTAGTAGGCAAGCTCAACTTCTTAACTAAAGTGTTGCTAGTAATGTTGGTGTAAATCCCACCATCCACAATTAGACTACATGTTTTATCTTGTATTTGGCACTGAGTGTGGAAAATGTTCTCTCTTTGCTCATCATCCAACTGCTTCTTAGCTTGTGTATGAAGGGCCCTCATTGTTACCAAATTGATTCCTCCTTCACCCACATGCTCACCCTCATCAACACCGCTATCATTTCCTTCATCTCTTCCATATTCTTCACTTTCATCATTAGTGATCTCTCTTATGTCATTCACAATCATGGTCTTCTTGTTTGGGCATTGATTGGAAAAATACCCCTAACCTTGACACTTCAAACAATCAAGATCCCTATTACATGAAGCACTAGATAAAGTGCCAGGGTGTGTTACCTTGATGAACTTTTCTTATGTGTCTCCTTGGTCCTAGATGTGCTAGCTAATGGAGGTCAGCTGTCCTTCCTAGGGAAAGTCCTAAGACTCGTGCCCAACAGTGCTCCACCTCGACCCCTCCTCTTAAGTTGCTTCTCAACCTTGATGGTGTTTTGTACTATTTCATCTAAGTTAACATAATGTTACAACTCTATAATATCAGCATTATTGTGGCGCATCCCACTAAAAAACCTAGCCATGGTGGCTTCCCAATCCTCCACCACATTGGTCCTTGTCATTAACCACTCATCTCTTTCTAATAATCCTCTATGCTTTGAGACCGTTGAGTTAAACCTTGTAACCTTTGGTACAAGCCCTTATGATAATGTGATGGAATGAATCTCCTCCTTATGGCAACTTTCAAATCGGTCCACATCTAAATAGATCTTTGGTCGGCTTTTCTTCGGCCCATCATAAGTTGGTCCCATCAAATCACTACATAATCAGTGAAATCCACAACTTCTTGTGATAATTTTTGTTTCTCCATGCATTGGTAGTAATCAAAAACCATTTCTACATGGCACTCCCATTCAAGATAAAGTTCAAGGTCGGACTTCCCTTGAAATGGTAGTACCTCTAATTTTATTTCTCTAAGCTCACCATCATCATCATTCGTTGGAATTCTCCTTTTTTTTCTATCTCAGAGGCTCATCCAAAAGATCTTTTAGGTAGTCAAAATATTCATTTGGAGACTGTCACTCCACCCTTGGTCTATGCTCACATTCCCAAACTTGAACATCATGTGGCGGTAAGTCATCTTGTGTCCTTGTAGTTTGGGAGGCCTCAACCCTCTCTAATTGATCATGCATTCCCATTTACAAACAACAAAATTAACTAAGTGAATTTGTAAGTGTTCAATTAATAATAAAGTTTCAAATTTTTGAGAGCCCATCATTTGGTTAAAATCGGTTGTTAAAAATAAACACTTCTATCAAATAATATATTGTATAGATAATTTAAACAAAAACTATCTGGTTGAATAAATCTATATCAAAAATCAAGTAGTTTTCTTAAGTCACTTTATTGCATTACATGGAGTTATTTTCTACATGTAAAATGAGGCTTGCTTTTTTTTTTTTTTTAACAAAATCACCAAATTAAGAAAAATAGAAAGTTTTAGCAAAACAGCTAAAAAAGGAAAAGGTGAAAGCACATGAGGTCGACAAGCATTAGCCAGCAGATATAGGCAATTCTGTCATTAATGCAACCTCAATATATACTTTCTTGTATGTTTGATGAAAATAATTAATTCCTCACTAGCGCAAGAAAAAATTTGAAAGCCTTCAAAAGATACAAGTGCATATATTAATTAATGGAATCATTGTTCATACAAGCAAAGTTGATGGCACCAGAAATGTGGGTGCTAACATGAAACATGGTTAAATGGAGCACTCGATAATGGAGACACCTGCAAAGATAACTTTCTAGCACAAAAGGCCTCTTCAGAAGTTTGGTTACTGACATGCTAGATCAAGTTTCCTCATCAGTCCAACATCTTCTATCCTTAGTAAAGTTAAGTTGCAGCACTCGATTCCTATATTAGTTGAAATCCCATGATCAAAAACTACTCCAAGGTGCCATTTGGACGATAGCAATCGTGGCACTTGCTACTAATGCCACAGGAATTTTGCTAGAATTGTGAAGTAATTAGAGTAGCCCCAGATTATAACAGCAAAAAATTTGTTACAAATATTAAGAGAGGAGTATCTAGAGATGAATAAGAAGAAATGGAACATAATGATTATTGGAAATGGGCTAGGTGCTACCATCATTTTTGGTAATTGCAGCCCAGTTGATGGATGGATGATTGCTTTGCAACATCTAGGATGGAACATCTTCCATCTATCTTTTATAATGATGAAATAATTAATCCCTAGACATTGATGTCAGCATGTATCATATTGTGACAAGTTTATGAAGTAGCTTGTTAAAGCTAACTATAGATTAGGTGGCTAAGTTAGACTCAAGGTTGAGCAACTAGCCTTGTAATAGGTAGGGTGGTGGTTGCTGGCATTGGTGGTCGTTGCACAACCAATCACTATAAATAGAAACCCCAACTGTCAAAACAACACAAGTAACGAGATACAATTACTATTTTGGGAAAGAACTCACATCAATGGTGTTGTTTGTCGGAAGACATAAAAGAAATGAAGGCGTGAGAAAGAACAAGAATAAAATATAAGGTATAATGATCAAGGAGGGAAGGGGAATGGAGGAAAGAGCATTCCTAGTTGCCCCACTATTTCGATCTCTACATTTCCTAGAAGAACAAGTCACCATAGCTAACTAGGCCCTACATATACCTTTAGATCGATTAAATGACGCAATATTGGAAGCCATCAATAAAGCTTTAGCTACAAGGGATGAAGTAACTCAAGGAATGAATTGGGAAATCTTAGATCAAGCTCAAAGCTTAAAGATAAGTTATAGTGGAAAAAGAATTTGGGTAGGGCAGAATATAGGGAACAAAGGAAGGTCGGGAAGTGTACCTTCCTCTAATGTAATGGAATAAAGGTTTGTTGAGCTACAACAGGAAGTGGAAAAAATGAAGTGATGAAAAGAGTGCAAGCGAGTTGCCGAGGGTTTGCCCTTTACCTCAGAAGTATTGATAGAAGTCATGTCTAATAATTGTAGGAAGGTTAGCATACCTAAATATAATAAAGCCTCTGATCTAATAGAATATTTAGCTAAGTTCGAGCATCATACCCTGCTAAACATGTACCTTGATAGAATTTATTAAATACAAAGTCTTCTTGACAACGTTAGGAGGGTCAATACAAAGCTAGTTTAATTGGATGTTGGCTGAGATTATTAGGAATTTTGATGATTTCACAAACTTGTTGCCTTCACCAATTCGTAAGTTGCAAAAGATACAAGAAGACCCTGATACTATTTTTGTTCAACATGAGAAAGGGAAATGATAAACCTTATAGGGATTATGTTTAACATTTCTCGAGGTTGGTCCGTCCACAACTTAAGAGGTCTTAGCAAGTGCATTTGCCTAGGGACTCCAAAGGTGATTTTTTTTTAGATCATTGGCTAAAAGACTTGTGAGAGATTTTGATGAGAGTTTATCCAAGTTGAGAAATACAATAATATGGAAGAGGCATGGTGAGAAAAATGATCGATTACAAATTAGCTTAGGATGATAAAATGGAAGGTGGGTCATGCCTACAATGGTAATTGCAGTAATGGTGAGGCTAATAGGAAGACTCACCCCTTTGTGGGTAAGTAAGGATCAAGTTTTCATGGCTTTATAGGATTTAGACATGATAAGGTGGCCTAGGGGCATGTCTTTACCTCGAAAAAAAATACCAGCTAGCTAGAATATATATTGTAAGTTTCATAATGAATTTAAGCATACTACCGAGGGATGCTTCAATTAAAGGAATGAAAGGAAGAAAGGCTACCGAAATATGGAATTATAAGTATGATATGTCGGAGTCAATCGCATAGGGAGGGGAAGAATAGCTTGTGCATTGTAGAAAATGTGCAAAAAAGAATGAAGCTCATACAGGGAGAAGAAGATAGCCAGGTCTTGACCTTTGGACTTGAGGATCTATAAGTTGTAGTGACTCCCCACTTTGTTGTAGTGGTAATAATTGTTGCCCTCACTAAATATGAAATAGCATGAAGTTTGGTAGATATTAGGAGCTCAGTGGATATCTTAGCCTGCTCAACAATTTAAAAAATAGGTATTGACAAGGAAAAGGTAAAATCAATGAACAAGTCAACTAAGATTATACAATGCTTTATAGTAAAAATGGCATCAACTTATAATGTAATACTGGGAAGGCTCACCTTGGCAAAATTCCAAGCACTAGCATCCATGTACCATTTAGCTGTAAAGTTCCTAGTAGAAAATAAAGTCAGAGTTGTGACTGGAGATTAATAGATGTAGTGGAAATGTTACGTGGAATAGTAAAAAGAATTGAGAAGAAACCAGTAGCGAAAAGTGATACCGAAAACCCTTTCTGAACAAAACCAATAGAAGAATTGCTACAGATAAGTTTAGGTTCAAATGTAGTCACCCAATTTTAAGCCATGTTAGAGGAGCCTTGGAAGTTTGAAGAGAAAACGCCAACATATTTGTAGCATCTACCTAAGAGTTGATTGCAATTAAATGTGAAGTAGCGAGGCATAAATTGAACAAAGATATAAAGGCTAAGCTTGCAAAACAAAATTTAAGGAAATTTAGTCCTAAAAAAGCCTTAACCATAAAAGAAGAAATCAAAAAATTATTAGGTGCTGGAGACATTAAAGAAATACAACACTTAGAATGGCTGTCTAATGTTATCATAGTATGAAAACAGGTAAAAAATGGAAAATATATGTGGATTTTAGTGATGTAAATAAAGTTTATTGCAAGGATTGCTATCCACTACCGAGAACAGATTAGCTAGTCGATCTAAGAGTAAGATCAGAATTACTCAACATGATAGATGTTTATCAAGGGTACCATTAGATTCTGCTGGATAGAGATGATTGGAAAAGAGTAAGTTCTGTCACACCTTTTGGGACATATTGTTTTAGGGTTATCTGATTTGAGCTTAAGAAAGTTATAGTCACCTACTAGAGATTGATGGGTAAGGCATTTTGGCACTAAATAGAAAGAAATATAGAGGTACATGTTGATGACATGCTGGTTAGAACCAAGCTCAAAAGGGAACACATAAAAGACCTAGAGAGACTTTTGTGGCATTGAGATTGAGGCACGGAACTAAAATACACTGAGGTGGAGATATTAGGATTGGCTTTGGTTGCCACTGCTAGGAAGCTCAAGACTTACTTTCTTGCACACCCTGTCACTATCTTCACTAGAAACCCTTTGAAGGCAAAATTAACCAAGATAAAGACCTCGGGAAGAATAGTTAAATGGGCAGTGGAATTGGGAGAATTTGAAATTTTCTATGAAACAAGAACAACCATCAAGGGTTAGGAATTTGTAGACTTTGTGGGTGAAATGTATGAAGAAAATAATGACTAACCTTCGATGTTGCATGTGGACAGTCCATTGACCTGTTATGAAAGTGAGGTGGGCATTTTCCTAACTAGTCTTGGTAAAGAAGAATTCAAGTATAGGTAGCAACTTAACTTTTAAAGTCTTTAACAGTAAGGCAGAATTCAAAGCACTATCATATGGCATAAGAATAGATCTCACATTGAAAGTCCCTAGGATAATTGCTTCAATTCCTAACTAGTGGCTAAACAATACAATGGGAAATTCAACACATAGGAACAAGCCATGAAGAGTTACATAGGCTAAGTAAAGGAGTAGGCATAGAAATTTAAGGAATTCCAACTTTGGCAGATTGCTAAGGAAGAAAATGGGAAGGTAGACTCCTTGGCTAAATTAGTAGCAACATTAAAGTTAGAAATGCCTAGGAAAATCATGCTGTAAAAAGCTAAAGAAATCCTGGTAAGTTTGACAAGTAATAAGAATGATTGGAAAATCCCCATACTTAAAACATTAAAGGACGAAGAAGTGGGCAAAAGAACACAAAAAAGAGCCATTAGGTTTTTAAAGATAGGGGAAATCCTTTATAAGAGGTTGTATATACAACCTTTGCTCAAATGCTTAAGTATAGGTGCAATAGACCATGTCTTAAGAGAAGTACATGAAGAATGCTGTTGATCTCACATAAGGAGAATTAATTTGGTAAGAAAAACCATTAGAGCTGGATATTTTTTGCCAACCCTAAAGGAAGATGACACGTAGATGGTAAGAACAAGTAAAAAATGCCAAAAATATGCCAATTATTCCAACATACCTACATAGGAAGCTAGTATCATAATATCACCCATCCCGTTCGCACGATGGAAAATTGACATAGCAAGACCCTTTCTACTAGTTGTAGGTCAAAAGAAATTTTTGTTGGTAGAAGTAGACTATTTCACAAAATGGGTTGAGCTAAAATCGATAGCAAGAACTGAAATAGTGGTTATGAAATTTTTGTGGAAAAACATAGTTTGATGGTTTGGAGTACCAAAGGAGTTAATCATGGACAATGAAGGGTAGTTCTAAGGGAAGGCTATTCAAGAATGGTGCGAGGGTATGGAAATTCATTAGAAATATACTATAGCATACCATCCACAAACTAATAGGCAAGTAGAGGTTATTAATTGCATTATTGTAGAGAGCTTGAAGACCAAACTCAAAGGATCTAAGGGTAACTAGGTAGATGAATTGCTAGAAGTTCTTTGAGTGTACCAAACTATACATACTAGTACCACCCAAGAAAGCTCGTATGCACTAACATGTAGAGTAGATGTTTTAATCCCTACAGAAATAGAAGAAGAATCTCTACGGGTCATGACCTATAAACAACAACAAAGCAAGTAGGTAATGAGGGATGACTTATGCTGATAGATGGAAGGAGATGCAAGGCCTATATGAGGAAACTAAAATATAAGCAACAGATCTCAACTTTATTCAACAAAATGTAAAGGAGTGAAAACTGAAGAAAGGAGACTTGGTACTATAGAAGGTAAAGGCTATTAGGCTAATTGTAAAGTTGGAAGTGAAACGGGATAGACCATTCAAGGTTAAAGAAGTTTTGTTAGGGGTGAATTATAAATTAATTAACAAGTCAGGAAAAGACTTGGGCAAACCTTGGAATGTACTTAATTTCAAAAGTATTACAATTAAGGTTAGTTTCTGAGCTACAAGTTGCTCACTAGACTACAAGTTGCTCACTACAATTTTTTGAGTTAGAAGTTGATTATCAAACTACAAGTTGCCTGTTATATTTTATAAGTTGTAAGTTGCCAATTACATTTTCTAAGTTACAAGTTGCTCACTAAGCTAAAAGTTGCACACTACATTTTCTGAGCTACAAGTTGCTTATATATTAAAAGTTTTCCATTACATTTTCTAAGTTACAAGTTGTTCACTAAATTATAAGTTGTCTATTACATTTTCTAAACTACAAGTTGCCCAATAAATTTTCTGAGTTTCAAGTTACTCATCAGCCTACAAGCTACCCATTACATTTTCTTAGCTACAAGTTGCTTATAAAACTACAAATTAGCCATCACACTTTCTGAGTTACAAATTCCTTACTAGGCCACAAGTTACCTAACGTAGTTTTTTAGCTACAAGTTGTTCAAGATAATATTTGAACTATAGGTTGCCCACTAAGTTATTTCAAGCAAAAGTTGCAAGTCAAGTTACACCTTGATTTTTGAAGTTATGACTTATGTGACTAAATTTTTAACAAACAATTTGGTTGCAAGTCCTTTCCCTCATACACCAGGAATGCCAAAATGACCATTTGCAAATATTGTAGGAGGATAATGGCTAAGTACAAATTTATAAGCTTAAAATTTTGTTAATATTAATGTATCATTATATCATTCCAAAATATAAAAAATAGGGAAGTGAGGAAACAAGAATGACTTAATGTGAAGTCTTATTGCTAGCCTCCTCAAGTTGCTCTACGTCCTCTTCTGCCTAATGCACCTTAGCTAGAAAGTGGGCAAATTACTCCTTGGAGTCTTATGTATCCCACAACTTTGGAAACCCACCCTTTGGTACAAACCCAAATCCAACATCAAGATCCAGACTCTCCAAATTAGAATCTTCCTTAACCAAGTCAAGTTTGACCTATGATTATAGCAAAAGTTGAAGTCGTGATCATAATATTCGGCAGCATAGTTGGGAAGGGTCTTTTGGTAATCCTAGGAAACTTTGTACTCCTTCAACATAAGCTTCCAGAACTTGGATAAGTAATCCTTGCCTTTACCACTAACTAGAACTCATTTAAGACTTCTCTCTTAGCCTCAACTCAAGCATTTTTCAACTTAGTGGATAAGCTCCCTCTTAGGGCAGCCATTTACTCCTCAAGTTTCTTGTAGTCAACCTTCAGCTGAGTCATATGTTGAGCTTGGGAGTTGGAAAATGCCTCAACTTTCTCAGCTTGACTTTCGCCTTTGTCCACTAAACCTAGTAAGGCTGCATTTTTAGCCTATAAAAATATTCTTTTCACCTTCAAGGAAGGTGATCTTCTTGACCATCTCTTGAGCCTATAAAGATTTGTTAAACTCAAGATGGATTGCTAGCTCATTCATCTAGATGAGGTGCTACAAATTAACTAAGGGAAGACAACATAAATAAATCTATAAAAAAAAACAAGAAGAGCAAAGAAAATAGATAAAGATTGGGGTTTGCACCAATGAGGTATTCAGCACGGATTTGTGGATGAGTTGACTACAAGATAAAGTATAAACCAAGTCCACATCTCAGGGTGTCACGCTCATATGGACAATGTCTCGAGCAAGGTTTTTATTTTGGAGAATTGAGGATCCTCACATTAAGAAAATATTTAGGGTTCTCACGTACACAACAGGTTGTGAAGTTAGATTTGGTTGAGGTTTATGAGCACTTGGCGAGGGGGTGGATAAGTCATCCACTAAAATGTGAATGGGGCCTTGACCTCAAGGATGGGAATTTAATGAACTGGGTGAGGATGAAGCCTAGGGATGGGGAGGTAGGGATGGAGCTCGGGTAGGCAATATCTCCTAAGCCTTAGCTTAAGGAGTTGGGGTGGCAGGAGGGGTATCTTCTTCCCCCTTTGTTTTGCCCTTACACTTTTGATGTCAATATGTGGCCAGCAATGGTTCTTACATGATTTCACCTAAGAAAATGAAAAAAGATGAGTAGGTCGAATATAAGTCAAGATTAAATAAACAAATAAACTTGCTAATATCATCATAGTGATCTTTAAGTTAATGACTTAGACCAAAATAAAACAAAATGCCATGATGGATTATCATATTTATATATATAAAAAATTTATTTGAGGCATTTACCTTTTCCAAAATATCATTAAAGGGATGACTTTTCGGAAAAGGAGGAGAAGGAGGATGTGTAAAATGAAAAATAACTAGAGGGCCCCGTGATTCAAGTCTAATTTTTTAAACAAATTGACTTCCAAACTTTATTACTATTGGAAGGTAAATATTTCAAGCTTTTCATGCTTGGTTTTGGACTAAAATAAAAAAACACTAGGCTTAGGACACTTCAGATTACAAATATAGGAAAAAACTTAGTAGAGAGTTCAATTAAAGTTTGATGACATAAAATCAAGAACCCAGTTAGTGAATGAAATGAATTAGGAGTTAGTTGTATTAATATAATATTAAAAGTCCTAGCTACAATTCCGACTTGAGTTGACGTGAAAAAATAGGAATAAAGCTAATAGAAGTGAGTTTGTTAGGTTGGGACACTTCTCGGGGTATTTCAAATTCATATGTAAGAGGAATCTAATAAGTATCAAAATTGGATATAATGGAATCCTTACTACATCAAAGTGAAAAATTTGGGGATGAAAGGATTTATATAGAATGGAAGAAATGATTGTGACCATCCGTGTGTAAGGTTGTGTAATAAGTTGTCGGGATTAACGTTGCTGTTGGATGGGAAGCTTAACATGCACATTTATTAGATTGTACTCTGACATCAACCGTGCCTCGGGAATCTGAAAGGTCTCAACTGACTTGGTTGGGAATCTAAAAGGAATCTAAAAGGTCTCAATTGACCTATTTAGGAACTTAAAAGATCTCAACTGACCTAGAAAATGATCTGATTGGAATATGAAAGGTTTTGACCAATCTAGAAGATGATTTGATTGGGAATTTGAGATGTCTTGACCGACCTACAAAATGATTCAATTATAATATAAGAAATGAATTAAAAGATCTTAATTTATTTTGATTTTGTAATTAAATTCCTGGGTAACTATTTTGTAAATATTAAAGCATAATAAAAAGTTGTAATACTAAATTAGGTACATTACTAAATGATGTTATATCACCCCTCCTCAATAGTAGTTCAACTTAATTTTTACTAAACTTGCAAAAAGAGATAGTTTAATTTGGTTTATGAGTGAGGCTCTAGAGGATATTTCATTAAACAAAAATATAGGAGCCATGTTCTTAAAAAGGGTGCCTCATCAACCTGCCTTAGATGTCATGCAAAACCGACCTCGATAGAGGTTACTCCATAGGCTAATCGACCTCGATCCTTCTCAATAGAAAATTGACGCCAACTAAAGCTCTAGTCTAAGGTCTTCACATTGGCAAAGGATAGTGGGTGCCTTATAGTAATCTACTCCAAACAATTGGCAAAACCATGCTTATATCCTTGTTGAGTGTATTTTAGCATTATATCATGAAAAGTATGAGATCAATGGTAGTTGGCTAGTTCATCCTCCCTAAGCTTCTGTAGGTATTATTAACCATTTGGACTAGATAAATATTGTGACACCAAGCTACATTGAGCAGCTCGACATTGGTGGAGTTCTTTAACTTGGTGATAGTAATCTTCAATAATCTCCTTGTGAGATTCATCCAATGCCTTGCATCTTTTCAAATTGTCATCTAATTCCTGACGAGCACTGTTAGACTAAAGCTGAAGGCACTTCATTTATTCATAACCACTTTCAACTTTTTCAACAAGTTAGCATATTCCAATAGAAGTTACTATAAGCTATGTAAAGCTTTAAAGTTTTAGAGATTTTCTCATAGTAAAGAGAAAGGGAGGTATTCAAGTCCCTCATAAGGGAATGAAAGGAAGCATGAAACATGATGGGACTAGCCATAGTAAGGGTTATAGTCACATAATAAATGCAAGCATTACTCCTCTATTTATAGTTGATTAGTATGGATGGGTACCGGGGGGGGGGGAGTGATGTCGGTACACCTCATACATACTCTAACAAGTCTATTAAGTGGCTTGGTAGAAGCTAACTATAGCCAAGGTAGCTAAGCTAAACCCTTGGTTAGGTGGCTAGCCTAGTAATAGGTAGGGTAATGACTGTAGGCTATGGTGACTGCTTTATAACCGATCTCAATAAATAAAAATCCCAACTATCCAAACAACACAAGTAATGAGACATAATTACTATTTTGGGAAAGAACCCACATCAGAAATTATTGAAGACAATCAATGATGTAGTAATTTCAAATGCATGAAAGCTCTTATTTCTTTCCTCTCTAAAAGTCCACTTAACGATCAAGATCAACCACATTGAACATTAGACTTAAACTTGCAAATAAATTCAACGATATTTTCTTAACAATGTGATAACTTAATGTAACTATGATAAGGTTGGGATTCATAGCTCGGGACATAGCTTTTGAGAACAGGCAAGTTGGGAGAAGCATAAAGACGTAGCATACCGGTTTAAACCCGATATATCTGACTTGCATCATTGTGTCATTAGAGGATTCTAAGACATGCTATATACCCACTCTAATCCTTGATTCTACAAGTCCTGCAAAATCACTAGCATAATATTCATATTGGGTGATACGATGGCCGTGCCAAAAGTGAGAAAGCATGCTAGTTGGAAAATGAATTGGGATCAGAGATGCTGATGAAATAATCCAAGTTAGAAAAATAGCATAGGTGGATAAGAGGAGTTAATTTGAACCAATTTAGTTCAGTTGTGTTAATTTTGTTGGTTACTACTTCTTTGGTAGTTTTTTTTTTCCTAGTTGTAATTCTTGTATATAATTGCTAGAGATTAACTTCTAGTAGATAAGAATAAAGCTTACTAAGATAAACCTTGAAGTAACATCAATGACCAGACTCATGTTTCACTGTATGCCATTTGAAGGCTTTGTTTTGTTTTATCACTTGATCATCTTTCACATTTAATCTGACATGGAGTGTATGGCTAATTCTTGAATTACATTTACCATGGTACTAGAGTCATGGTGATTTAAAGTGAAAGACTTCTCTTTCTCTTATGAGTCCACAACTGATCAAGAAACAAGATAAATGGCATTATGCTCAAGAATTTCCATCAACTGGATGCCTTTTAGTCATGGAGCTAAGGATACTAGTTCTCCCTTTCACATTCATCCAAGAGACAACCACACACTTATAGTTATTACATTGAAATTTGATGGCATGACTGGAATAGGTCATTCACACTAGCATTATTAATGAAAAGTAAATTAAGCTTGATAGGTGGAAGCATAAAGGAATCACATGAAGTAGATGCTACTCATGTTGTTTGGTCACGTTGCCATGATATAATAGTCTCATGGTTCTTAAAATCTATGAAGCCATAGCTACCGTAAACTGTATATTACATCAAACATGCAGCAAAAGTTTGGCAAATCTTTCATAGGAGGTTCTCAAAGCCTGTCGATAATAGAGTATGTAAGCTACAAAGTGATCTTTGTAGCATCAGTTAATGATCAAGATTTGCAGATTCTTTCTATATAGATTTGATTAAGATTTGGGAAGAGTTGAGACATTATAGACAACCACCTCACTATCTATGTGACAGGTACAATCTGGACTGCTTTCAAAGGTATGTGGATTTTTAATAAAACGATAAAGTTTATAAGTACTTAAAATGGATAAATGAGACATATGTGGCCAAAAAACCACAACTTTAATAACATAGGCCTTTTCCTTCACTTGATAAACAAAGCCATCATAGTGGAGGAAGGATAGAGGAGTAACATACCTTCACATTTGAATTAGATTGAGGCCTCAGGATATAGAACACATCAAGAAAAAGGGAGAGAAGGCCAAAGTTGGCTTGCTCATACTGTGGGTGGAAAGGCCATGTCAAGGAGAAATTTGGCTTTCCTCTTGATTTTAAGTTCTCCAAAAACAAAGGAAAAGGCACTCAAATGACAACAATGTAAGCATCTTGTGAAGAGAATGAGGATGTGGCAATAAAAGGGGGATGAGGAAGGTTTATGTCTATCTCAAAAGTAGATTAGTAAGCTAGTAGCCCTATCGAATTCATAAAACGTTGGCAAATCCATGGAGAGATCTTCACAAAATTAGCTTGATAAGAACCATGGTTAGTTTAATTCAACCAATCAATAGCCACACTCAAACTTTGTAGCTACACATCCTAAAACCATCTCTTTTTGTCCATCTAATTACATCTTTAGAATATCACAACATGTCATCACATAGGTCTTTCACAAGGATTATGGATATTAGTGCAACTAATCACATGTATAAAAATCTTAGCTTTTTTCATTCCTTTAAACTTGTTAATAATGTGCTTGTTAAGTTACTAAATGGATTAAAGATTCCTATCACACAAATAGGATCAGTTCACTTGACAGATTCCATTGAACTATGTGATATGTTATATGCGCCTTCTTTCAAGCATAACCTACTATCAATAAGTAAATTGGTTAAGATTTAGAATAATTGCTTAGTTTTTGATCAAAAATGTGTTACATCTATGTCTAGTTACCATGGATGAGGATTGGATTAGCAAAGCTTAAGCATAGGTGATTCACTTTAGGACAAATAATAAAGAAGCCACTTCACATAAACTAGAAACCTCTTCATCATCCTGTTAACATTGAAAATATTCTAAGACAATATTTTGTATACACTTGCTCTAATGATACCTTAGACTTATGTCACTAAGATTAGTTCATGTATCCCATCAATTTTAAGAAAAGATACATACAAGCTTTCCTAACATATTTGTGACGCCATAAAGAATATGTGAAATCCCACCCAAGGCCAAGTAAAGAAGGCCTCCCTTTCCAGATCATGTAAAAACTAGTAATTTGATTTGATTCATATAGATGTTTGGGGTTCCTATTCTATAGTTGCAATTGGTGTTTTTCACTACTCAAAAATAATTGATGATTTTATAAGGTGCACAATGACGTACATAATGAAACGCAAAAATGATGTCTTAGATCTAATTCCATCCTTTCACAAACTTGTGCAAAATCACTTCATTGCCCAAATTAAGGTTATTTGATCAAATAATGCACCAGAACTAAGAAAATTTTTGTTCGTTATAGAAAATGGCATTATTCATCACTTTTCTGATCTTGAAACCCTTCAACAAATATGATGGTGAAAAGGAAGCACCAATGTCTTCTCCCATTATAAGAGCATTGCTATTCTAGGCATCCTTGCTAATAAACTTTTAGGGTAAGGTGGTGCTTATTACTACACATATCATTAATAGGTCTTAATCTATGTTGTTAGATTACCAAACACCTTACTAGTATCTCTTTGGTAAGGAATCACATTATAGTCAACTTAGAGCCTTTGGTTCATTGGCCTTTATTTCCACACTGAAAAAGGATAGGAGAAAGCGTATCTTTGTAAGATATCCAGTGGGAGTCAAGGGGTTCAAATTGTATGACATGGACACTTATGAAGTGTTTGTCTAGGGATCTAGTCTTTCATGAATATGCCTTTGCTTAAGGCAAAAGCTATTAGCCCTTGATTAATTCTCCTAATGTCATCATTCAATCAAGAATGCACCCCCTGAAAGTAAGTCTTATGGTGATGAGGCTATAGGCTAAAACCTGACCTACGCAAATTGATACATCACTCATAGATCAAGAATAACTAGAGCCAAATCTACCGAACAACCTTGAAGTGATTTGGAGATCAATGAGAGCCAAAAGAATATGAAAGTATCTTGAGGCTTACCAATATAATCCAGCCCAAACTAAGATCACACTGTGATCATCCCATTGCAAACCACCTTAGTACACAATAGTTTTGGCCCTGACTATCTTTATTTCTTAGCCAACTTAGACCATGTGACTAAACCATCAATCTATGCTGAGGTTGTGAAAGACTCTTCGGAGAAAACCAATCTCTAAAGAACTTCAAGTCTTAAAGGAGAATGGAACATGGGAAGTGGTGAGGTTCTAAAGGAGTTTCATTGGGTGAAATGGGTTTTCCAGAAGATGATCTTAGATGGATCAATTGAGAGGTACAAGACAAAGTTAGTTACTAAGGGATATAACTAACTTGAAGGTTTTGATTATCTTCACATTTCAGTCCAACGGCAAAAGCAAACCACTTTAAGGATATTCTTTGCACTTGCTACAATGTTTGAATAGAGTTTGAGGCAACTAGATGTCGAAAATGCATTCCTAAATGGTTTTTTAGAGGAGGAAGTGTTAATGAGTCTACCATTAGGCTACACTCTGAAGGAGATTAAGTGTGATAGATCAAAAGTGGTAGCATGCAAATTGAGGAAATCTCGTTATGGACTAAATCAAGCATTTAGGCAATGGAATTCCAAGCTCACACAAGCACTTGTGGACTATGGATTCATTCAATCAGGATGTGATTTCTCCCAATTCACCAAGGATGGAAAGAAGGGGGGAAGATTGCATTATTAGTTTATGTGGATGACATAGTTGTTAGAAGTAGTGATTAAGAGGATATTGAGAAGATAGTGGCTTATCTAGAGTGTAAATTCAAGATAAGGGGTCTGGAAATAGCTAAGTAATTTTTAGGTGTTAAGGTTACAAGATCAAAGGTAGGAATAGTGCTCTACCAAAGAAACTATGTATTGCTTGGATATGTTGAATGATTATGGCATGTTGAGAGCTATGACTCTTGACACTCCAATTGAAATGAATCACCACATGATCAAGGATGATGGAGAGCTACTAAAAGACGAGACATTCTACAATAACTCATTGGGAAACTAATCTTTTTTAACATTTACCAGACTAGATATAACTTATGGAGTACAAATGTTTCATGAGAAAACTAAAAAAACCTGAATCTAAAAGGTGCATTCGAGGTCTTAAGGTACCAAAAGAAGACTCTAGGGAGAGGAATTAAAATGCGTAAAGATGAAAACATGGAAATAGAGGTTTACGCAAATAGTGATTGAATGAGCTAACCAGATACAAGAAGATTAGTAAGCAAATGTTGTATCATTCTTGGAAGAAGCTTAGTTGGTTGGAAATCTAAAAAGCAATTTGTTGTAGTAAGAAGCTCCACCATGGTTGAGAATAAGGCCCTAGCATCATGTGCATGTGAGATTAGTTGGATCATAAGCCTACTAATTGTGGATTAAAACACAAGCATCCTGTGACAATGCATTGTGATAACAAAAGTGCACTACAAATCTAGAAAAATCCCATGCATCATGAGTTAACTAAACATTTCAATTTAGACATCTGCTTTGTAAGGGAGAAAATGCAGAATGGAGACTTGGAAGAGGTGTGGTACGTTGCAAGTAAGGATCAATTAATAGACATTCAAACCAAGAGACTTAACAAGATGTAATTTCATAGACTTATGTGTAAGATGAGTATAAGAATATCTATGGTCTTCTTGAGGGAGTGTCAAAAGTGAGGAAGCATGCCAGTTGGAGGATGAATTGGGATTAGAGATGCTCATGACAAAATCTAAAGTCTGGAATAGCAGCTTAGGTGGATAATAGGATTTAATTTGAATCAGTTCAATTCAGTTGTGCCAATTTGGTTGTTTATTGCTTCTATAGTATTTTTCTTTTTTTTTTCTAGTTTCAATTCCAATATGTAATTTCTGGAGATTGTGAGAATAAAGCTAATTAAAGTTAACCTTGAAGTTGCATTAATCACTAGATTCATTTTTCTCTTGAAGTGCCATTTGAAGATGTCAAAATGAGGGAATAAGGGATAGCTACATTTCCAGTGTCGATTTTAGTTGATGATAAGGCTCCAAGTCAACAATAGCATAGCAAGGTGGATGGAACAATTACTTTAGTTAGTGTGAATAGCCTGGATGGATTGTTTGTTAATCCTAGTAGTTGTAGTTAGTAGTTATCTAGTTACTTTTGTACATATAGTGGCTACTGAATAAAAGACAATTCAACTGATTCATTCTGAAACCAATTAGACCTCCAAGAAGTCTTCTTCATCTTTCTGATTTCACTTTCTTTGCTTGATTGCATTAGAATTATATGTTGATTTTGTGATCAGTTTAGATACTTTTCATAAGTTTTAACATGGTATTAGAGTAGCAAGAATGATTTTAAGGAGTTCTTTGACTACTAATCAAGATCATGGCTTTAGGATTAAGAAACTTAGTCAATCAACCGACCTTTAGTCAAGTAGCAGATGATCTAACCTCCCTCTTCTATATTCACCTTCTAGGCAACCATTCAGGGGTTTTGATCTCACTAGATCTTGATGGAACCAATTATCTGACCTGGAGTAGGTCATTCACCCATGCCATGTCAATTAGAAACAAGCTAGGCTTTGTGGACAGAAGTATACCAGAATCAGATGCAGGGAGTACTAAACAAGTAGCTTGGATGCACTGTTATCACCACATTGTCTCATGGTAGCTGAGGTCCGTGAACCCCTAATTACATGGTGTCTTTTTTATTCTTTTATTTCAGACGCAACTTATTATCGAGGAGTAAACTTGTTAGCAACCAAAACAACTTGATCTTTGATTCCAAAATGTGTCACATTTAGGTTCAATCACAATGGATGAGGATTAGGCTGGCTAGGCAAGGGATGGATTGTTAGCCTCGGAACAAAGAGCAAGGAAGCTATCACACTCAAGTCAGAAACCTGATCATCCTTCTGTTGTCTTAAGAGATCATTCTAAAAACCTTTTTATACATACTTGTTCAGTTGATTCCTTTGATGTTTGGCATTATAGGCTAAGGCATGCTTCTCATAGTCTAATAAGAAAGATTCACACTTCCAATCCTACCATATCTGTACTATTAAAAAAAATTTATGAGATATGCCCAAGGCTAAGCAAAAAAGGCTACCCCTTCCAACTCACATAAAAACTAGCAATAAAGCTTTTTAGTTGATTCACATTAATGTTTAGGCTCCTTATCTAAGGTTGCCATTGGTGGTTTCCATTATTTCCTAACAATCGTTGATGATTACACAAAGTGCACATGGACTTACCTCATGAACATAAAAATGATGTCTTGAAGTTAATATCATCCTTCTATAAACTTGTTCTCAATCAATTCAACACCAAAATAAGGATCATAAGGCCAAACAGTGTACTAGAATTGAAACAAACTTTCTTCTTTGCTAAAAATGGAATCATCCACCATCTGTCATATCTTGAAACTCTTCAACAAAATGTAGTGGTTAAGAGGAAACACTAGCACCTACTCACTACTACAAGAGCACTATTATTCCAAGCTTCCTTACCAATAAAGTTCTAGGAAGAAGCAATGCTCACTACCACCAACCTTATCAACACATTGCCTTTACAACCACTAAACTATCAAACTCCCTTCCAATGTCTCTTCGATGAAGAACCTAACTATGACTAGCTTAAAGTGTTTGGTTACTTGGCCTTTGCTTCCACATTGAAGAAAGGAAGAACAAACTTTGACACATGAGCTCGAATATGCATTTTCATATGATATCTAATAGGAATCAATGGGTTGAAACTATATGACTTAAGTACTCATGAAGTGTTTGTGTTAAGAGATGAAGTGTTCTTTGAACATGCCTTTCCCTATGTAAAAGGATTATAAGTCTCTAACCAATTCTCCTAATGTTACCATTAACCTTTTTATGATCTTTAATTTTACCTAGACATGTGTTCAGTTAAACCAAGATGTTTGATTAAACTGTGAGTCTCATTGTGATGATGCTGCAACAGCAAGCACATCAAACACACACACGGACAGCCCACATCACACCATGATAAACTTTCTCTTAACTAACATAACAGCCCTAAAGTGATCTAAAGATCACAAAGAGCCTAGAGCATACCTAAGTATCTTGAAGCTTATCAACACAACTTACCTTGTCCAAGTCAGCTAGAAACACCACCTGAACACTCCTTTTCTAATTAACTCAGCACAGATTAGCTATCGCCAAAGCATACCTATTTCTTGGCCAACTTGAACCACATAAATAACCCTTCAACCTGTGCTAAAGCTGTGAAGGAAATTCAATGGAGAAGACTAATGTCTGATGAGCTTAGGGCACTAGAGGAGAATGGAACATGGAATATGGTGACGATGCTCAAGGATTGGCATACAATAGATTGCATATGGGTGTATAAGATAAAGGCGAGGTCTAATGGTTCAATTGATAGACACAAAGCAAGATTGGTTGCCAAAGGTTACAACTAACTTGAACGTTTTGATTATCATGACTCATTTAGTCTAGTAGTGAAACAAACCACAATGAGACTATTTTGCTTTAGCTACAATGCATGATTGGGGACTGAGATAATTAGATGTCCATAAGGCTTTCTTGAATGGTGATATAGAAGAGGAAGTGTTCTTGAGCTTGCCACAAGGTTAGAATTTGACAAAAGAGCTCAAGTGCAACAGTTTAGAAATGGTAGCTTGCACACTTAAAAAGTCACTTTACAGGTTGAAGCAAGCATTAAGACAATGGAATTCCAAGCTCACTTAGACACTTTTGGATCTTGGATTTACTCAGTTAAGAAGTGATTGTTTCCTATTCTTGAAAAAATAAGATGAAGAGAATTGCATTGCTTGAGTATGTGGATGACATCTTGGTTGGAAGAAATGATCAAAGGGAGATAGAAAAGGCAGCGAAGTACCTTGAAAGGAAGTTCAAGATAAGCAATCTAGGAATACCAAAATATTTCCTAGGAATTATGAAATTAAAAATTTTCTGATAATTTAACATTGTAAGCAAAAAATTAGTTTCTATAAATTCTTCACACTTAATATGATAGTATATGGATTAAATTAGTTACGAATCACACTTAACAAAATAGTATATAGATTACTTTAGTTATGAAGGGCATTTAAAAATCATTAAAAAAAACTAAATAAAGTTTTGATAATAATATAATAGAATAGATATAGATAGTATAGATGCTCACCCTCCCCAAGGTCAAATTTAAGCATGTGACATAATATTTGATTGTCAAATAAGGAAAAATTTTAGATGAACCTATAATGAGATATTATTAATTTTATTTTATCTTATTAAAAAGTTTGAATTCATCATATGTGACAAAGATTATTACATTAAATAATCAATTTCTTTTGTACAATTATTGGGTGAATGCTCTCAGTATGACCAACCTATAGATGTATTAGTTGGGAAATGATACTTGGGCTAATTTATATAATGCGATATTATCGGGTTAGTTCAACGGTTATTGTTGCAAGTATTGTTGGAACAATTAAAGCAACACACATAAGCAATGGAAAATTTAACTAGATACATCAAAAATTGTTTATGCTATTCAAAAATAACCCTCTTATATTTGCAAAGCTATGCCCAGAAAAATTCCACTATCACGATTGTTACAACAACGAATAAGACAAGATAGACCCCCAGCACAATCACACTCACCTAAGCCAAACTCCTTTTAGCCTTCAATTCATCACCATGTTTATTATCTAACTCTCTTAAGTAGTAAGTCCTTTGTCTCTACCATGTCCAAGCCTCTAGTTGATTTTTTTTCAAGATATCTAAATCTATTACTTACCATGTTAGGAGAATTGTTGTAACAGATTTGTGATTCACTCTTTCCATATTTCTCAGTAGATCACAATCTTACCTTAATGATGAGATTTGATAATTAACTTTATATCTTACCATAAGTTGCATAGGCTTCAGATAAGGAAAGGTCAACTCTAGATTTTCACCATATCTTCATGGATTATGAAACTAATTTTATCCAAACCAATCATTCACAATCTTCATAAAATCAATAGAAAATCCAAAAATATCTTTAGATATAGGAAGGAGAATCCATCCACAACCAATAATGTAAGTAAGAAATATTTCAATGTAGGACTTGTTGCAACAAATTGCATTCTTTACAAAAATTTCACCAAAGTAAAATTTACCATGTCATGTACTAGGTATACACCCACTTAAGCCACTGAGGTTTGTGCCAAATAATGACAACTAAGTAAATCATGGAATTGATGACAACTAAGTAAATCGTGGAATTGACATTCTCTCTTGATGCTGATCGAGTTGAATGAGTTTTCCAAATTTGACAAAATACACAAATAAACAACAAAGAAGACAACAATTTATGTGTTTCAACTGGAATTAGCCTAAATCCACAGATAAGAATATGACGTTTGGATTATGTGTATTTTTTCCCTTCAATACAAGATTACCTTCCCTTTTATACTACTGAAATAATCTGTTTATCTTCCCACGATGCCACAATAACACTATCACATTACTACCCATAATTAATCCAACGATTATTCACATTGTGGGTCATTGATGCATTAATCCGCCAAGTTGACTCAGGCTATTCTTAACTAGAACCATCATTATTTATTTGAGTGCTCCCCCATCCCAAATGACTCAACTTGAGTCATAGAATGGTAAAGTGTTGTTCTACAACTAGAAGAGCATGACTTGGCTGAATTGTCTTCTTTCTTGTTTGTTCTATCAACCATGACCGTAGAACAAGAACCATATCATATCTTTAATGCCGTGAGATTCTAGGAGATATCAATGTCTTCTTTTATGGTGTGTTCTTTCCCAATGTCCCTGGTACTTCTTATAAATAGCAGAATCTATTCTTCTCTTTCCACTCCTTTTTCTATCTTCTTATTGTAATTTCCCTACTTCCTTTTATCCCTTACCACCATGTCTACCTTCAGTAGCCCTCAATTAATATCCATCTACTCCAAACTAACCAAATCTTAGGTTGGAGATACTGAAGAACTGAAAGCCGTTACCATATCAAGCACTTGGAAATTGACAACCTCAAACTAACAATGGAAAATATCAAGTTCAAGAAGGAAGTAGCAGATAGCAATCACTTGGAATTGATGGAAGAGAAGTTGTAAAGAGCTTACAAACAAGTGGATGAATGCCATTACCTCGGAGCCATGATGAAGGGACAACAATACCACATGGAGTAGGAACACCTAGCCCTTCTGGAATGCTTGTAGGTCTTGGCTGAGGGGAGAAATCACCATTCTCGAACAAGGGAAATCTCCATCTAGGGCATGCCAGAATTAGACTAGGGCCGCTAAGCCTTTAAATCTTTTTTCTAGGCTTGCCTCTATGATCACTTCCATTTTGATGCTCACTAAGTTGAATGAGCCAATGATGCTCAAATTGCCTTTTCTTGGAGCTTCTCAGCAAACCTTGTAGCCTTATTAGTGAAGGATGCAATCCTATGGCATCTTGACTCAGTAGAGGTATCCTAAAAAGCTGCTTGGGATAGGTGCCCCCTAGAATATTGGCTAATCAAAGACTTATCCTAGGAAGAAGATGATGACTGAAACCTCTTGCTCCTTACCTTCTTACTTCTGTGGCTCATCTCATTTTTGCTAAGTTGTTTATGTTTCCTTTTATTTTTTTCCTCTGTTCTCTTTGTACTTGTTCATTTGGTATGAATATAAAGATCTAGTACCTTTTTTCACCCATGTGTCTCGACTTTTTCTTTAAGGATAGTAAAAACCAACTTGAGTTGGTTGAGTAATGTCATAATAATTTTAAGTTTCAGCCAGTTGTGGGTCAAATCCTTTAAACAATGTGGCGTTGTGCCCTTGGTCGAGTGGGTGGTTGTGACAACAATGTTAGGTATCAACTAGTTACGGGTTGAGTCCTTTAAACACTGTAGGCTCATGTGCTCTGGTTACTTGGCTAATTAAGTAATAAATTATAGCAATTTGAGCTTGCACTCTCTTGGCTACTTGGCCAACTGAGTCATAACTCACAACAGGTTGGGATCTTGGCCAGTCACGGGTCAAGTCCCTTTTAGGTTTATGCCCTTTCGGCCACTTGACCTTAAATTACAACAATTTGGGGTTTCAGCCAATTGCGGGTTGAGTCCTTTCAAGGTTTCTACCCTCTCAGCCACTTGACTAACTAAGTCCAAAATTCAACAATTTAGGATCTCAGCTAATCATTGGTTAAGTTCGAGGCCTTGATTGCAACAATTTGGGGTCTTAGCTATTCATAGTTTAAGTCCTTTCTAAGCATGTGCCCTCTCAAGTACTTGGCCAATTGAGTCATCAGTTGCAACAATTTGGGGTCTCGGCTAGTTGTGGGTCAAGTTTCTTCAGGCTTGTACCCTCTCGACCACTTGCCCAACTAAGTCTTTAATTACAACAATTTCAAGTCTTAGACCGTCACAGGTTGAGTCCCTTCTAAGGATGTGTCCTCTCAACCACTTGACTAATTAAGTTATTAATTATAACAATTTGGGGTCTCAATTAGTTGCAAATTAGGTTCCTTCTAAGCTTGTGCCCTTTAGGCCACTTGGTTGACTGAGTCTTTGATTACAACAATTTACGGTCTCACCCAGTCGATAGATTGAGTCCTTAGTTATAACAATTTGGGATCTTAGCCAGTCGTGGATCGAATCCCTTCTAGGCTTATGCCCTCTCAGCCACTTGGTTGACTGAGTCCTTAGTGACAACAATTTGGTGTCTTAGCCAGTCACTGGTCGAGCCCCTTCTAAGTTTGTGCCCTCTTAGCCACTTGACCAACTGATTACTTAATTACAACAATTTGGAGTCTTGGCCAATCATAAGTCGAGTCCCTTCCAAGCTTGTGCCCTTTCGACCATGTTGCCAATTGAGTCTTTGATTATAAGAATTTAGGGTCTTAGCTAACCGCAGATCGAGTCTCTTATAGTCCTGTGCCTTCTTGGCTACTTGACTGATTAAGTCCTTAGTTATAACAATTTAACGTCTTAGCCAGTTGTAAGATAAGTCCTTTCTAGAGTTGTGCCCTCTCGGCCACTTAGCATACTGAGTCCTTAATCATAACAATTTGGAGTCTTAACTAGTCGTGGGTCAAGTCCCAACTAAGCTTGTGCCCTCTCGGCCACTTGACTGATTAAGTTCTTAGTTATAACAATTTAGGACCTCGACTAGTTAAGGGATGAGTGCTTTCTAGGCTTGTGCCCTCTTAGCTACTTGGTTGACTGAGTCCTTCGTTACAACACCTTGGATTCTCGACTAGTTGTAGGTCAAGTCCCTTCTAAGCTTATGCCCTCTCGACCACTTGACCAATGAGTCCTTAGTTATAACAATTTAGGGTCTCAGCCAGTCATAGGATGAGTCCTTTTTAAGCTTGTGCCCTATCGGCCACTTGGCTAAATGAGTCCTTAGTTACAACAATTTGAGGTCTCAACCAGTTGTGGGTCAAGTCCTTTCTAGGCTTGTGTCATTTCGGCCACTTGACCGACTAAGTCCTCAGTCACAACAATTTGGGACTTGGTTAGCTGTGGGCCAAGTCCTTGCTAAGCTTGTATCCTCTCAACCACTTGGCCAACTTAGTCCTCGATTACAACAATTTAGGGTCTCGACCAGTCGTAGATTGAGTCCTTTCTAGGCTTATGCCCTTTTAGCCACATGATTGATTGAGTTCTAATTTATAACACTTATAGTCTTAACTAGTCTTTAAATATGTCATAAATTCTTTCAAAACAATTGGAAAAGGGTAGGATAAGTTTGGAATGGAATTCTAATCAAACTAGGGAACTTTAGCTCAAATTAGTTATCGATCTGGTGCTCAAGACGATTAATATTAGCTTCGTTAGATATATCACAATGTCAATCTCAACATTCAGATCATAATTCTAAAAGGTTAGTTGGCCTCTGATTTTACAATCACTAGCTGTGCAATCAATTGCAACTTCTAGTGATCGTAATTCTAGAACGTCTAATATCATCCTATTGATTGACCATCATTAATGATCCATCTGAAATCTGCATGATTGATCCTGTCTCTACTATAATCAATTTAAATGCTATCCCAAAGCTACTTGCTTCCTCATCTTGCACCAAATTTTTTCTATGAGCTCTTCTTTGACTTTCAAAATCCTTTTTAAATTCCAAAACTCCTTTGAAACTCATGTTAGAGGCTCTTCTTAACTTTTTGAATCATATGAACTTCAACTCGTGTGCATGAACCTCCAAATAACTCTCGCTCTGACTTGTATGAGAGGTAGGAAAAATGTGTGTGACATTGAGAATATTCATAAATGTTGTCCATTTACTAAATAGTGCTTCTCTTGTTAAGTTTATGATTAAGAATGGGGGCATCTTTCCAATTGAATTATGTAGCCAAAATTAGTTTTTTAAGAGTTTCACCCATTCCTAATACAGATATAATGAATATACTATGCATAATTAGTTTTTTTAAAAGGTTTCTTGCCATGTTTGACTGCCGCATTTGCATCCATCAAATCAATTCTTTCAAAATTTGCATTCTCAATTAGTATAGATATATAACATATAAATTACACAATATATTCTGCCCAATCAAGGACTATAATATTGGTAATTTCAAAACTTTTACCCATAAATTTATGGTTTACTAGGATGAGTTTGACCCAACCAATTTGAAATTTCACCATATTTTTTTGTATTTATATTTTTAATTAAATTAATAACAACATTGTATATATTTGATTATAATCACTTATCATCACTAGATTACAATTTTAATATAAAATCTTGTTTTGAAACAAAATTTTTGAAATTTGATTTGAAAATATTTTTATTCTAGTTTAATTAATTTTTAATCAATTTCAGAAAAATAACTCTTGTTACAAAATTTAATTTTAAAAATGGGAAAAAGAATTAAAATAAATTTAGAATTTGATCTCCAAGATATGCTTTTAAAATATATTTAATATAAAACAAAATTCCATAAAATATTTTTTCTTGACTAATATCATAGCTATATAACATAATTATTTAATTATTTTTTGTAATAAATCTCCATATGTAATAAAAATAATATTTTTTAATTTTAGAAATCAAATTGTATTCAATATTAAATGAAATAAAAAATTCAAAATACATAAAAAATTAAATCAAGTAAAATAAAAGTTATTTTTGAAAAATAAAATTATTTTAAAAATTATTTGTTCATGTTCACTCCAACTTACACATGAAAATTTCCTTTTGTATATTTTAAGCTAAGAAAAAAAAATCCCTTCACTTAACATAAGCATGAGAATTTAGTAAATACTTTTGACGACAGTCTGTGGGATGTAGGCCTTCACATGAAATAAACAAGCATGATCACGATGATTCTAATTGGTTTATTCACCTGATATCGGCATAACGTTATACGCCTATAAAAAGTGCACAATCTTGGATGCGATCATTGAATGGATACCGTAATGTAATTTGCGCTTAATTTTGAAACCAGAATGCTGACTTAAATGGAATAAAATTTGGATTCCCTGTCATGCATGATTTTCTAGCAAATAAAAGGAAAGTAAAGTTAGGTAATTAGATGGCAAAAAACACTACAAGAAACTTAGGGCACACCCATCTCATTTTGATTCTGTCATGCTTGATTTTGGGATGGCTTTTATGCACCGTCTTAGAGCCGTGCACATTGTCCCAATTTTGCTAATTTATCCTTGAACTTAGAGCACACAGGTCTCATTTCTACATATTCATTCACCCTTTGAATATTCAAAAACACTCTAAATGCGGCTTCTTCACTGAGATTCAAGGTTATAAGTCCTTGTGCAAGGTATTTTGCTAATTTTGATATTGTTATGCCTTGTTTACACACACACACACACACACATATACATATATATGTTGGGAATGCTTTTCTTTCCCTTCTTTTGTAAATTTTGATAAGTGATAAATATGTGTTGGTTCAAAATTGAATCCATGGAGGGTTTAGAATAGAGAATATTTAAGTCATGACATAATAGTACCCATGAGACGATTATCTCAATGAGTACCAAAATCCATATATTAAGACATCTGATCTGTAAGATGACATTCATACCAAATTATAAGCCATTACATAAATGCAGCAGAAAATAAGAAATGATACTAAGTCGGCTACAATACTTATACTTAAACATGGCACACTACTCATATTTGACAACTTTTGTTGTAGTGTAGAAGTTAAAAGGTATTATTGGAGATAGTATCCAAAAATATTTATTAGAATAAAACACAATGTAATCTTGACATTATGATGAGGAGATAATTATCAAAATACATGATTTAAATTATAATTAGGATGAAATAATGAATTTCCAGGTAGCATGCAATTTATAAGTATCATTATTTGAAAACAACCGAAAATGTTGAATTTTAGCAGAAGCACAAAGCTAAATGGAATGAAGAACTCCATGATCATAGACATGAAAAGCTTCAACAAGACTCACAAGATCAGCGAAGAAACTAAATTCATTTAGTTATTCACCTAGTGCAAGAAGTAAAGGTATGCTTATATAGCACTATTCCATTAGTTAAGTCTTTAACCTACCATTAACTCACTCCAACTATATTACAGGTAATTAACTATCTGTTATGCATTTAAAGTCTAGTTTTTAAGTCTTCAGCTCATCAAGTCATGACTTGGAACAATTGTCTCGAGAGTCAAAAAGTCCTCAACCAAGCTGTCATCCTTCTTCCTATTGTTCACTTTAATTTATAATGTAAACCTGTTTTCTCTCATATTTCATATCCTTTGATCCTTAGCATGCTCATTTTGACAACCCATCCCTCAAGATGAGTGTTTGTATGTTGGCAACACTCATCTTTCCTAGTAATTTACTAAATTGACTTGAACTAAGTCCCTTTGTAAGAAGGCCTACTAACTGCTCACTTTCTCCGATGTGTCTAACTTCAGTTATTCCTTCTTAGACCTTCTCCCTAATGAAGTGTAGATCTAGATCAAGTTTTTAGTCCTCTCATGATGGGTGAGATTCTTGGTTATTTGCGCTGCACTTTAGTTGTCACAGTAAATTGGAACAAGTTTAGGACACTCAACCATCAACTCTTTCATCAAGTTTTGAATCCATAATACCTCACATATAAAAGACGCTAGAGCCCTATATTCTACCTCTTTGGAGCTTCTTACTACTACACTTTGTTCCTTTAACTTCTAGCTTATCAAAGATCCACCAAGTGCAACATGGTAGCCTATGACTAAACTTCTAGTATCATAGCATGCTCTCCAATCATTGTCCGAGTTTGATGTTGTCTACCTTTCTCTTATGGATCCCATCCTGGAGAGGATTTAAGATATCTTAGGATCTCGTATGTTGCCTGTAGCTGACTTCTTCCAAGGTTGTTCATGAATTGTGAAAAAATTTGCTCTACACAAGTAATGTCAAGTCTAGTAAATGTTAAGTATACCAACTTTCCCAAAAGTTTACTATAGCAAGTTACATCCATTAGGGTGTCTTGGTCTTCCTTTTTCAGTCTGTTACTATAATCTATTGGTGTACTAGGTGGTTTTGCTCCCATTAGCCCATATGGTGTTAAAAGGTCTAAAACATATTTTCTTTAACATAGAACGAGTCCTTCCTTTGATCTTGCTATCTCAACACTAAGAAAACACGTTGCTGTTCCAACATCTCTAAACATAAATTTGGAACTTAGGTATTCCACAACTTTGCTCACCTCAACTAGATTTTTCCTATCAACCACCAAGTCATCCACATATACTGAAAGAGCTACTTTGTTGTGATCTTTTGATCCTTTAATAAGCAATAAGTGGTCTAAGCTTGAATGTGATAGCCCACAATAGCCTAAGTAGTTGGGACCCAACATTAAGCCTTACCACCAATTCTAGGTTAGAATCGATGGACCTAAGACCGAAGGAGAATGCTGGATTGTCGCCTTGACCCAAAATAAAGTGAATAATGCTAGGAAAGAAAAAGTTATTAATAGCCCCACCAATAATTTAGGAACATGCACCTTATCCAACTAAGGTACTATTCACCCACTTGTCCTCAAGAGAGTTATTGGTCACTTAGGAATATAGGATTTGAGACCATCTAAATGTCGAGAGCTGCACCCATTATGTAAAATGGTCCTGGCAAGAGTAAGGAAACTAGAGGTGCAATGGTAGAGAAATAAGTGTGGTGCACCAGAAGTGAGGAGGGGCCTTACATTAATCACGGTAAGAGCTTGAGATTCATTGTAGGGAATAGAAAATGTAAGTAGGTCTCAATCAAGGATAAATATTGCACGCAAAGACAAGTGATTAACCCAACCAACCTGAGTAGACTAGAGTATTCTCTAAGTTTGAATTAGGGTCGAATTACCATCGAAAAAAGACCAAGTTTAAGAATATACCTAAAGTACATGAGGACTTAGCATTATAAAATTTTCAAATACAATTTGAGTTAGTTAAGGCCTTATGATTTTTGTAAATTGCATGAATCTAGAATTTAGGCTTTAATTGGATAGTGGTGATGAAATATATAAATGACATTTTAGGTTTAATACCTTCAAAGAATAACAACATGAAAAACAACTACAGATAGCCTTATAAACGTTAGAGAGAAACAACCTTATGCTAAGTTCAATGAATGTAAATTTAGGACAAAAAATAGGTTGCCTTGGGACATATTCATCAATTATAGCCTAACCAAGGCAAATCAAGCAGTAGACGTTCTCACATATAAGAGGAAATGGAAGCATGGTAGCGATACTAGTAAGACAGCTTGACTCGCTGCATCTAGAATTGTGGAATTAACAAAATTGGTATTGACTAATTTAGGTACTGAGCCAAAAGTGTAGGAACTTAGGAACAAAATTATACAAGCGGCATACCAATCCTAATACTCGAATCACCCAAGAAGTACAAAGATGTACTAGGATTTAAAATGAAATATCTAGTGGACTAGGATGAAAAAAGATGTAGCTAACTTTTTCGGTGAAGTATTTGACGAGTTAAAGAAATAAGGCCGAATACTAAAGACCAAGAGGCTATCTTTAGCTATGGGAGATAGCTAAATGGAAATGGGAGAGTATCACGATAGACTTTGTGGTGGGAGATAGCTAAATCGAAATGGGAGAGTATCACCCTAGTTTTTCAATGTTTATTTCATCCATAATAACTCCAAAGATGCATCTGCTAGTGGTGTTTTTCCTATCATCTGTATTATTGACTCAATTAGCATTGCTATGTCTCTCCAATTATGATATTCTTTCCTATCCTGCATTACTCTGAGTTGGACTACAAACTTAAGCCAAGCACGTCTGAAGTAGGAACATAAGAGTACGGCAAGAACCACATAAAATCACGACCCAACTTAATTGAAAACTCATAGACTTAATCGAACCAGGCCCTAAGTAGGCTAGGGAATTAAGTTAAACGGTGAAAATGGCAGAAAAATGGGAAAAACGAGCTAAACAATTAAAGAAAAGTCAGACCAGAATCTATCGCTAGTGTCCGTGTTGAATTTCGTGACCGTGAGATACAATTTCGCAATCACGACGTGTGTGCACGCAGCCGCAAGTCAGGCAACAAAGTGGCCAGAGGCTACCAATGCCATAATCGCAACCGCGGTCACGAATGTCGTAGCCGCAGTGGGAAAAACCCATGCTCTCGAGGATAAATGCGGGGAATCCAGAAAATTTTATGAACGAACTCGTGAACGTGACATCAGGAGCTGCAACCGCGATGGCGAGAACTGTGACTGCGACTGAAGGATCGCAGAATTTCCGGTGAGGTCCGCAAAGTGTTTCTACAACCACGTAGCCTCCATGCGCGACCACGATACACTGGTCTGCCACCACAGAACCCCTCTGCAGCGAACATATAGTTTATGTCTCGGAAACTGTTACTCCTATTTTCGGAACTTCGAACACCTACCTTCGGACAGTAGTACTCCATTAAGATTAATAACAATATATTGACCACTAAATTGAATAGAAAAAAAAAAAAGGAAAACTAAGGATGAGAAAAAATTAGTCAATTAGGCATAAACAATGAAAGAGGTCGACAATCTCGGACTAAGGAATTATGTCACCCACGCATAGAAACATAGCCACTAAGGGAATTAAAAGTCAAACTGAGAGACATTGAAGATGTTAAGAATTAAATTGCTGTTAGGGTAATGAGAATTTAAATTATTGAGATCTCGAACTAAACCGACTACCCGTAAAGTTAGGAATTACTATTCCAGCTATGCCCTTAAAGTATGCTCCTCGAGTCAACTCAAACATACAAATCCCAAAAAATAGACTATGAATATGTATATTGTTACAAAGAACAAGTAACTAGACAATTATCTCATTTCCTAAGAATTTGCCACCAGTGATACTTAATAACAAAAGTGGAATAGTAGGCTCAATAAAAAGAGTCCCCAACTTCTTATTCTTTGCTCAACATGTGATCTAATGGATGATTTAAGATTGCTTAATTTGTTCACATTTATGAGTTAACATTTAAGTTTTATTCATCTGATTCCTCATAGTCAGATTTATTATATTTGAGTGAACAAGCATAACATTACAATCTCAATGTGCCCTATCATTTGAAGAAGAATCATTTGTCAACAAGTTTTGAATTATGTCAACAATTAAACAAGGCAAGAACATTAATGGTGTATCCTTCAGTTAACCGTTTATTTTGCTTAATATTGGCTACTCTTGTAACCAAAAATTATTCAAACAAGCATGATAGCTTTGGGGCTAGATTCACCCTCATATGTAGCTCATAATATGCCACATTTATATCTGATGTACTTTTCTCACATATTAAGAACATTGTTTCTTAAATAAGTGAATTGGTACACCTATAATTCCTAATCTTGATCAAATTTTATCCAGTCAAAGCACACTTCTTCAAGCACATTATTTCTCAAACTACATTTACAAATAGATCAAATTTCATCCCATCAATATCAATCAGCCAAGATCCCATAAGCATTAATCCCATGAAGAGCACATTTACGTCTCCACGAATTATTTTGTGCGTCTCCATTTCGTGTATTCCTTATTGTGTTCCTACGTGGTATTTCATCAAACATTTTATAGACACTTTTTGTAAACCTAACTACATATAATTTTGTGGCATAACATCTATCTGAAAAATTCGACCAAGCATGAATATGGGAAAATTATCTTATTCCCTCAGAAATTTTATTATCAATTTCAACAAATTTCATGGAAAATGGCACTTGTTAGTAAAACCCCAAATTCATAATTACAACTACAAGTTTAAGGGCAAGACATGCCAATCAAATCATCAACTAACAAAATAATCACTCAATATACATTTAGATTGCCATTACAACACCAACTGCCCTAAAAATCATCTCAAGATTCAATCATGAAAAAAAAAATCCAACGGTCAAGCAAGAACGTGAGCTTACAGATGATAGTGTGGGTTTGATGTCTTGGATGAAGTAGGGTTCACTCCTCCAGATGATAGTGTTGAAGAAAGTGGGGCTGCGTCTAAGCGGAATATGCACGGGACAACGAGGCAATGTTGTTTAGCATTGAGAATGAAAAATTTTAAATTGGAGCAAGTGCTTTTAAATTGAACTGGGCGGACGTCGCGACGTGCAGCGGGACAAACATTGCAATCTACACATCTTCCTCGGAGTTGCGACGTTGTGCATGACCCACAGACAGGAACTAGCGTCGCCCGTAACGTCGTGACGCCGCGGGCAACACCCACACTGGGAGTTAGTGTCTCACATGGCGTCGCCACACTGTGTGTGATGCCTAATATAGTCAGCAAGTCGCGACGCCACGCGCAACGTGCATTTTGAGGGACATATATGTGTGTGTGTGTGTGTGTACCATAAGTTTTGTAAAATCAAGTAATAAAACCACAATCCATGGAATGGTATCAATAAAATCAATCCTCACCTAAAAAAAATGTTCTCCCAGTGTTTGAATGGTGAGGAGATGGTTGAGTGTTTGCCTTTTTCAAATGAATGAAATGTTAGAGATTGTTTGATTTTATTTCGCGATTTGGAACGGCTTTGGGAGAGGTCATCTATGTCGGCTTTGGGACGGCAGATAAATCCGTGCCAAAACCGTCTCAAATCACTAGATAGTAGTTTTATAAATTCTTTTCCATAATTCTGATATGGCTTCGAGATGGTTTTGAACTTGATATTACCTAGCTATGCCAAAGACGTTCCAAAACACAGACAGCTTTGGGAAGGTTTTAATGTTAGTGTAGTCAAATAGTTTTAAGACGACTTTGGGACAACTTTTGAAATGGCTTTGAGATGGTTTTAATTTTAGTGTAGTCAAATAGTTTTAGAACAGCTTTAGAACGGCTTTTAGGGATGGCTTTGGGATGATTTTAATTATAGTGTGGTCAGATAATTTTAGGATGACTTTCAGACGGATATTTGGGAGCGTTTTGGGATGATTTTAGTTTTAGTGTAAACAAATAAATATGGGACGACTTTAAAATAGATTTTTGGGATCGAATGTAATTTCGTCCCAGTGTCTCCTTGAAAAGAAATAGGCTTCATATTCTTAACCTAAGGATATCGGAAGAAAGATCACAAGACTTTCCACTTGAAAGAAGAAGCTTGCTCTTCTGACCCAACCTTGCGTGCTATTTCTTCCACCCGAGTTCAGGGCTAGTTTAAATAAAGCACTAGCCCGAGGCTTATGTAGTGAAAAAGGGCTTTTGTGGCTCGTCTCCTCAACCGGTTGGTGCCACTAGGGATAGTGTTGTTTTAATTTATAATGCATCAATCTGATATGGCTTAGGGACGACTTTTAGAATTCGTTTGGAAAAGTCGTCCTAAAACTGTGCCAAATTTGGGATGGCATTTATTTAATTCCTGAAAAAAATTATCTATGACAACTTTAAGATGAATTCAGAGACTAAAGAGTAGAGCATTTCCAAAACCATCCCAATTTAGTACAGCTTTGGGATGGATTTGAAAGCATTTCAAATCCGGGACGGTTTTAGGACGGTATTTTTTCTTAGAAAAAAAAGGATTTTTGGGGCAATTTTGAAATAGCTTTGAGACGACTTTTTAAGGGCTATTCCAAAGTCGTCTCTAATTTAAGGTAGAATTTACCCGTCCCAAATTAGCCGTGCCAAATTAAACATTTTTGGTAATGTAATAAGACTCAATTTAATATTTTAATAACATTTTATAATAAAAGCAATATAAAACATTTAAATAATTCCATTCCAAATTAGCCATGCCAAATTAAATATTTTTTGGTAGCGTAATAAGACTCAATTTAATATTTTAATAACATTTTATAATAAAAGCAATATAAAACATTTAAATATTAAAAATTTATTGAAAAATTATGTAATAAAAGCAATCCAAACCTCACGTTACATTTTGGTTTTTTTGTTTTTTCCAAAGGTTTCAACCATGCATTCTCAAGAGATGTATAAAATATAATGTGCATAAGCTATTCTTCCCAATCAAGGACTAGAATATGGTAATTTCTAAACTTTTACCCATAAATTTATGGTTTAATTGGACTAGTTTGACCCAACCAATTTAAGATTTCACCTTATTTTTTAAATTTATATTTTTTAATTTAATTAATACCAACACTGTATTTATGTGATAATATTCATTTTGAATTACTAGATATCATTTTTGGAATTATATTTTATTATAATTTGATTTTTTAAATTTAATCTTGAAAATTCAATTTTAATGTAGAATCTCGTTCCAAACTAAAATTTTGAAATTTTGATTGGAAAATATTTGATTTTACTCAATTTTAGGAAAATAATTTTGTTACCAAATTTAATTTTGAAAATGGGAAAGACAATAGTAATAAATTTAAAATTAGATCTCCAAGATACATTTTTATATTTATATTAACTTCAACAAAATATTTTGTTCATGACTAGTATTATATCTATATAGTATAATTTATTTTTTTTTCAGAAATAGTCATATTAAATTAAAATAATATATTATCTTAATTTTAGAAATCCAATTTTATCCAATATTAAATAAAATAAAAATTTTTAAAATACATTATGAAAATTAAATTGAGTAAAATCAAATTTATATTAAAAGAATAAAAATATTTTTTAAAATATTTATTCATGTACACTCTAACTTACACATGAAATATATGGGTCTGAACACTCATGAAAACTAATATCCCTTCATTAACATAAGAGATATAGGTAATAAACATACTTATACTATTAATTTCAATAATAGCATACAGTCATTATATTAACCCATTACCACAAAAAAATATTCCAACTATTTAATCCAAAAATATCACATGTATTGTAACAATAACATGACATAGGGAGGAAGATTCAAAACTCTAAGTGGCATGGCACACTACTCAAGCCTCTCATAATCATCATCTACATCTTGATTTGGGAATTGTGATGGCTTACTGAGAGTGAAAGCTTAAGGGTAGTTTGCGTTAACCCAATTCAATAATTGATTTAATTGTCTTATTTCGCTTAAACCTCTCATCTGTACTTTTCTATTTCTCCTCGGCAATAAGCAGTTTTTTTTCTATTTGAAGTAATTTTTGCTCCATGTTGCGCAACTCTGGAGCAGGTGAGGAGTTTTGCGAGGTGGATCCCCTACAGAAATTGCGAAAGTTCTTAGCCTCTGATCCCATACCCGACCATCGGCCTTTCTTAAAGCTATCAAGAGCCGTTGCCACTGCATTGCTACTAGATGAACTGTAAGATGATTCTCCTTGTGTGGTTGGATCATAGAGGTATGGGTTCTTCATACACAAACCTGGCGAAAAATTATATGGTGTCACAATGACGGGCTAAGAAGAATATGTCTTGCCATTCGATCCATGCGGTGCAAATGCATCTGCACATAAACAGAGCCTTACATTGTGTGACTCAGCAGCAAATTCAGGATGCCTCTCATTAAAACTTTTCCACGCTGCCCCATCTGAGGGGTGACACATAGTTCTCTCATCAGTTGTATGTGCTGCATGCCAAATCATCTGGTCTACTGTTACATCTGATGCATACAATCTCTGCAAACGGAGAGTCAAAGGCAAATAATATAAGTGAGCAAATGATACCTTTTTTCCATAATTTTCGGTGCCAGACTTGACCTTATACCTAGGTGCATCACAAAATTTGTACTTATGGAGGTTATCATCAGAATTCCAATATAACATGCAACCAGCTAGATAACAATCTATCTTCTGCATAGGGAGTCCCAAATCTGTTATAAGTCATTTCGTACTGTAATAGTCTGCCGGCATTCTATGGTCATGAGGCAGGATCTTATCAAGCAAACTACATATATCATCAAAACAACTTTTTGACATACCATGGTCTTTTTTTATACTCACCATTCTTGCCACATCCGACAATTGAGAAGAATTTTCACATCCCTTATACAATGGTTTATCTGCCGCATTTAACACATCTAAGAATTTATTTGTTTAGCCTATGAACATCACCTGCTTCAACATGCTCTTTACCATCAGCTCTGTCATCACCATCATATATTTGATTTGAACCACTACCACTTGCTTCCCACGCATATAAGGCACCATGTTGCATTTGTGCATCATTCAACATCCTTTGCTCCCATGAAATCCTTTGATAATTATCTTCTCCTAGATTGTATTCACTCACCGTGATAGTCAGCTCAACTGGACCATTATTGTTTAAGCACTCATTTTCACCATGGCTAGCCCAATTGAAATAATTCTTTACGAAGCCTTTTCTGAGCAAATGTAATTTAATTTCTTTAGGCTCCAAGAACCTATTGTTTTTACATCGACAACGAGGGTACCTAATTTTAGAACCATCCATATAACTTTGTTGTTGTCTTGCCCATTGAACAAAATCAGTCACACTATTGACAAACTCCTCAACCAAGCCTCAACAACCAGGGAGGTTTTTGTTATACATCCATGCCCTAATATCTCTTAACATTGTGTACTATAAATTTAAATACAAATACAAGTTTAAATACAAATAAATACATTGTGCCCTAATATCTCTTAACATTGTACATTCATGCCTTAATATCTCTTAACAACTTGAGCACACACAACATAACAAAGGGAAAAATCTTCTCTACAAGATCCTCATCATCCAAATAAAAGAATACAATACACAATTATAGTCCCAACTCACTACTTCATATCCATACAAAAATTAATAGGATAATCACAATAACTAAATCACTAAAGTATTAAAAATCTACACAAATAATGACATTAACCATATATGTCAAAAAATGGCGGTTTATTAGCAAAGATACCTCTAAAATTAATAATATACCTTCAGAAATCTTTAAAAAAGCTTCGAGTACCGTTTGAGATTGGCTTCAAGGTGTTTTAGAGTGGAAAAATGCGTAAATGGCATCTGGTGAGCTCTAAGGGTAATTATATATATCTGTAATATTGGAACAGATTTGGAACGGCAATAAATGCCATTCCAAATTTGAAATTTAGAGTTTGGAACGGCACTCCTGATTCAAATTTGGAACGGCAATAAAAAATGCCGTTCCAATATCAAAGTTGGAATGAATTTTTATCGCTGTTTCAAATTTCAAATTTAGAACGGATTTGGAATAGTAATAAATGCCATTCCAAATTTAAAATTTGAAATTTGGAACGGCGATAAAAAGCCATTCCAAACTCCTTATTCAAATTTGGAACGGCAATAAAAAAGGCTGTTCCAAATATCAAAGTTGGAACGGCATTTTTCACTATTCCAAATTTGAATCAGGAGTTTGGAACGGTAAGAAAAGGCCATTTCAAACTCCAAATTCATAATTTGGAACAGCAATATTAAGCCGTTTCAAAATTGGAACGGTATAAGAGAAGCCGTTCCAATTTTGGGACTACTTTGGAACGGTTAATCAAAAGCAATTCTAAATTTGAAATGGCAACAAATACCATTCCAAAATTGGAATGGGGTTTACAAGGCCGTTCCAAAATTGGAATGGGTTGTAATGCCGTTCCAAATTTGGAATAGATTTGGAACAGTTAAAAAGACTGTTCCATTTTAGAACAAATTTATAATGGAGTCATTGTATAATATCATTTACATCCCAAATTCGTGCCAAAATTATGTCAGACAAGCACGTTCTTTTGGAACAGCTAAAAAACCGTTCCAATTTAACTACTTTCTAGTAGTGAGAAACATACTTATACGTTGCCAACCTTAATTCGAGGAGATATGCGTTGATGCTTGTTAGAATTACCTTCTCTGAATAATATTATGACGATGAAGTATATTATTTAACAAGGTTTTGTAATTAAGTTGGTGTACTTCCATCTATGTATATGTCTGTGGGTGAGTGTGTGCGTGCGCGCATGTTTATTGATTTTCATAATGGGTTTTAAGGAGTTTTAACTTAATTATTTGATTTAAAAATATAATTTTAACTAATCTGTAATTTTTAATTTACCAGATAATTTTATTGATCGTTTTTATGAAAAAAAGAAAATCAGTTTCCTCAAGGGCAGTGGTACTTGCAAAAGCCAATCATGGCCCCATGAAATGGATTTCTAATTAAAGTGGAAACTTTTAGTAAAGTAATGGCTCCATGAAGTGGCTGTTATTATTGTCGAGTGATGGCTCCAACACACATATATATATATTTATCGAAAATTTAATAAATACTTTTGATGACAAGTGTGTTGGATGTAGACCTTCATATTAAATAAACATCCATGATCACGATGATTCTAATTGGTTTATTCACCAGATATCGACATAACGTAATACGATTTCAAAAAGTGCCCAATATTGGACGCGATCATTGAACAGATACCGCAATGTAATTTGCACTTAATTTTGAAACCATAATGCTGACTTAAATAGAATAAAATTTGGATTCTCTGTCATGCTCGATTTTGTAGCAAACAAAGGAAATTAAAGTAAGGTAATTAGTTGGTGAAAAAGGCTAAGTACTGAAGAGCAGGAGCAGCTAAGTGGCGGCTGGGATGAAACTGGAAATGGACAAACAAAATGGCCGACACGTTATCTTTAAAATTAATAATATACCTTCAGAAATCTTTAAAAAAGCTTCGAGTACCGTTTGAGATTGGCTTCAAGGTGTTTTAGAGTGGAAAAATGCGTAAATGGCATCTGGTGAGCTCTAAGGGTAATTATATATATCTGTAATATTGGAACAGATTTGGAACGGCAATAAATGCCATTCCAAATTTGAAATTTAGAGTTTGGAACGGCACTCCTGATTCAAATTTGGAACGGCAATAAAAAATGCCGTTCCAATATCAAAGTTGGAATGAATTTTTATCGCTGTTTCAAATTTTAAATTTAGAACGGATTTGGAATAGTAATAAATGCCATTCCAAATTTAAAATTTGAAATTTGGAACGGCGATAAAAAGCCATTCCAAACTCCTTATTCAAATTTGGAACGGCAATAAAAAAGGCTGTTCCAAATATCAAAGTTGGAATGGCATTTTTCACTATTCCAAATTTGAATCAGGAGTTTGGAACGGTAAGAAAAGGCCATTTCAAACTCCAAATTCATAATTTGGAACAGCAATATTAAGCCGTTCCAAAATTGGAACGGTATAAGAGAAGCCGTTCCAATTTTGGGACTACTTTGGAACGGTTAATCAAAAGCAATTCTAAATTTGAAATGGCAACAAATACCATTCCAAAATTGGAATGGGGTTTACAAGGCCGTTCCAAAATTGGAATGGGTTGTAATGCCGTTCCAAATTTGGAATAGACTTGGAACAGTTAAAAAGACTGTTCCATTTTAGAACAAATTTATAATGGAGTCATTGTATAATATCATTTACATTCCAAATTCGTGCCAAAATTATGTCAGACAAGCACGTTCTTTTGGAACGGCTAAAAAACCGTTTCAATTTAACTACTTTCTAGTAGTGAGAAACGTACTTATACGTTGCCAACCTTAATTCGAGGAGATATGCGTTGATGCTTGTTAGAATTACCTTCTCTGAATAATATTATGACGATGAAGTATATTATTTAACAAGGTTTTGTAATTAAGTTGGCGTACTTCCATCTATGTATATGTCTGTGGGTGAGTGTGTGCGTGCGCGCATGTTTATTGATTTTCATAATGGGTTTTAAGGAGTTTTAACTTAATTATTTGATTTAAAAATATAATTTTAACTAATCTGTAATTTTTAATTTACCAGATAATTTTATTGATCGTTTTTATGAAAAAAAGAAAATCAGTTTCCTCAAGGGCAGTGGTACTTGCAAAAGCCAATCATGGCCCCATGAAATGGATTTCTAATTAAAGTGGAAACTTTTAGTAAAGTAATGGCTCCATGAAGTGGCTGTTATTATTGTCGAGTGATGGCTCCAACACACATATATATATATTTATCGAAAATTTAATAAATACTTTTGATGACAAGTGTGTTGGATGTAGACCTTCATATTAAATAAACATCCATGATCACGATGATTCTAATTGGTTTATTCACCAGATATCGACATAACGTAATACGATTTCAAAAAGTGCCCAATATTGGACGCGATCATTGAACAGATACCGCAATGTAATTTGCACTTAATTTTGAAACCATAATGCTGACTTAAATAGAATAAAATTTGGATTCTCTGTCATGCTCGATTTTGTAGCAAACAAAGGAAATTAAAGTAAGGTAATTAGTTGGTGAAAAAGGCTAAGTACTGAAGAGCAGGAGCAGCTAAGTGGCGGCTGGGATGAAACTGGAAATGGACAAACAAAATGGCCGACACGTTAAAATGGCTTGCCAGCATAAGAATTAAAGCTTGTCCTTCAACTGTGTAGCGGTCCTGATAGGTTGTTTACTCCTTGTCCTGTCCTGATGTCCTTTACCAGTCCGGCCTTTTGAATAATTTGTGGCTGCGATGAATGTATCGTTGATTGTATAATGGTTATAGGCTTGGAATTAATGTTATTTCTAAAACAAAATTAATTCATTTGGCTGTCCGATGTATATCTCTTATTTTTAAAAATTGATTTTCAAAGAAATGAAAAAGATTAAGTTTAGAAAAATAAAAATTGATGACTGCTTTTGTGGTTTATAGTAGGTTCAGGTTAAGTAAAAGACAAGGAATTTTAAGATTTTGAAATTTATAAGTTCAGTTTCTAATTTGGGGGAAAAATGAATCAGAACTAAAGCTCAGAATTTATTTGTAGTTATGCCAAACATAGACAAAATTTTGGACAAAATTTCTTTGAAAACACGTCTTCCACAAACCTAGATTCATCTAATGGCAGCCTTAATGTTTTGATCTCTCATCATCACGGACTAATCATGTTTTGGCAACAAATTCCCTAAGTTTGGTTAGCAGTTGTGTTCTTCCATTTCACTCTATTGTACATTGATTACTAATTTTTTTTTTAATGACATCGGCTTATTTCGTTGCTTCACTAACATAAGGCACAAATGAATCTCGCAATATGTGAGCACTTTGGCTTCATGCGTGGATTGCTTAACAATATTTGGTGCGTGGGAAAATAGAATCAATTATAGCAATGAGTGGATAAACTGCCCTTAAAATGTTGATACGGATTCATTTATACTAATAAAAACACCTAATTAATTAAGTAATAGTCTTGAATATCATGTTAAAATCAGAGGGTGAGTTTGCAATCTGCGTGGTCCAAACTGCAACTTGCCCTGTGGCCAGGACTCCCACTCTGGAGAAAAATAGACCACTTCTTTGGCATTCACTGCTGACTTGTGTGTTGACCCTAAACTTATTATCTAAACAAATTTTAGTACAAGATAAATCAATGTCCAATAATGTGTGTCTATATATATATATGACGGGTAGAGTACGTATGTGTGTGGGTTTGAGAGTATATAATCTATCAATCTATATATACATAATTTGGTACGGACAGAAGTTAAAAGGTACTATTGGTGATAGTATCCGCAAATATTTAGTAGAATAAAACACAATGTAATCTTGACATTATGATGAGGAGATAATTCTCAAAATACATGATTTAAATTATAATTATGATGAAATAATGAATTTCCAGGTAGCATGCAATTTATAAGTATAATTATTTGAAAACAACCAAAAATGTTGAATTTTAGCACAAGCACAAAGCTAAATGATATGAAGAACTCCATGATCATAGACAGGAAAAGCTTCAGCAAGACTCACAAGATCAGAGAAGAAACTAAATTCATTCAGTTATTTACCTAGTGCAAGAAGTACGGGTATGCTTATATAGGACTATTCCATTAGTTAACTCTTTAACCTACCACTAACTCACTCCAACTATATTTACAGGTATAATTAACTATCTGTTATGCATTTAAAGTCTAGTTTTTAAGTCTTCAGCTCATCAAGTCATGACTTGGAACAACTGTCTCAAGAGTCAGCAGTCCTCAACCAAGCTGTCATTCTTCTTCCTATTGTTCACTTTAATTTCTGATGTAAACCTGTTTTCTCTTGTATTTCATATCCTTTGATCCTTAGCATGCTCATTTTGACAACCCACCCCTCAAGATGAGTGTTTGTATGTTGTCAACACTCATCTTTCCTAGTAATTTACTAAATTGACTTGAACTAAGTCCCTTTGTAAGAAGGCCTACTAGCTGCTTACTTCCTCCGATGTGCCTAACTTCAATTATTCCTTCTTAGACCTTCTCCCTAATGAATTAGGACACTCAACCTTCAACTCTTTAATCAAGTTTTGAATCCATAATACCTCACGTATAAAAGACGCTAGAGCCCTATATTTTTTCTCTTTGAAGCTTCTTACTACTACACTTTGTTCCTTTGACTTCTAACTTATCAAAGATCCACCAAGTGCAACATGGTAGCTTATGACTAATCTTCTAAGTATCATAACATGCTCTCCAATCACTGTCCGAGGAGACTTCCAGTCTGATGTTGTCTACCTTTCTCATGAGGATCCCATCCTGGAGAGGATTTAAGATATCTTAGGATCTTGTATGTTGCCTATACGAGAAGTAGATTGGGTGTGCCAAAAGTGTAGGAACTTAAAGAAAAAATTATACAAGAGGCGTACCAATACTAATTAAAGCTGACACGTTAAAATGGCTGACACGTTAAAATGGCTGACCAGCACAAGAATCAAAGCTTGTCCTTCAACTTTGTAGCTGTCCTGATAGGTTTTTTACTCCTTGTCCTGTCCTGATGTCCTTTACCAGTCCGGCCTTTCGAATAATTTGTGGCTGCGATGAATGTATCATTGATTGTATAATGGTTATAGGCTTGGAATTAATGTTATTTCTAAAACAAAATTAATTCATTTGGCTGTCCGATGTATATCTCTTATTTTTAAAAATTGATTTTCAAAGAAATGAAAAAGATTAAGTTCAGAAAATAAAAATTGAGGACTGCTTTTGTGGTTTATAGTAGGTTCAGGTTAAGTAAAAGACAAGGAATTTTAAGGTTTTGAAATTTATAAGTTCAGGTTTTAATTTGGGGAAAAAATGAAAGAGAACTAAAGCTCAGAATTTATTTGTAGTTATGCCAAACATAGACAAAATTTTGGACAAAATTTCTTTGAAAACACGTCTTCCACAAACCTAGATTCATCTAATGGCAGCCTTAATGTTTTGATCTCTCATCATCACGGACTAATCATGTTTTGGCAACAAATTCCCTAAGTTTGGTTAGCAGTTGTGTTCTTCCATTTCACTCTATTGTACATTGATTACTAATTTTTTTTTTAATGACATCGGCTTATTTCGTTGCTTCACTAACATAAGGCACAAATGAATCTCGCAATATGTGAGCACTTTGGCTTCATGCGTGGATTGCTTAACAATATTTGGTGCGTGGGAAAATAGAATCAATTATAGCAATGAGTGGATACACTGCCCTTAAAATGTTGATACGGATTCATTTATACTAATAAAAACACCTAATTAATTAACTAATAGTCTTGAATATCATGTTAAAATCAGAGGGTGAGTTTGCAATCTGCGTGGTCCAAACTGCAACTTGCCCTGTGGCCAAGACTCCCACTCTGAACAAAAATAGACCACTTCTTTGGCATTCACTGCTGACTTGTGTGTTGACCCTAAACTTATTATCTAAACAAATTTTAGTACAAGATAAATCAATGTCCAATAATGTGTGTGTCTATATATATATATGACGGGTAGAGTACGTAAGTGTGTAGGTGTCAGAGTATATAATCTATCAATCTATATATACATAATTTGGTACGGATGGAAGTAAAAATTAATAAACACTGTTTTCTATCTTTCTTTGAACACAGAAATAATACCAGAACGTGAAGTAGAAATATTTTGACAGTTTACGTGATGAATTTTTTAAACTTCACCCAACCTCCGAAGAACACAATCAATCAACAAGTAAAAGCAACTATAAAGTGAGTAACACTAGAATTGTAATGTAGTTTGATATAATCACACCTACATTTTTTGGGTTTCACCCGGTCAAAATGAGTTCACTAACATTCAAATGAGTTTTCACAAAAAACTCACTCAACTTGACTTCAACCTCGCTCAACTTCAACCTCGCTCAAGTTATTCTACTTCCTACAATCCAAGTTATCGACTAAGTACAATTCTACAGTAAGTTCTCTTTGCTAGAATCAAAATCTAACATCGCAAGGTCCCTACCCTTCCATCAAAGTGGACACTCCTTTAAAGGATCAGGACTTTTGAACTCAATTTCAATACAAGCATGAGTACAATTGACACTTCTCAAAAACATATAGGTTCAATACTCAAATCTCCAAGCTAGTTAACAAAAACCCTTCAAGACTTCACCAAGTCTGCCCAAACTCTCTCCTGGTTTGGTTCTTTTATTTCTCATTACTTTACAATTTATAGAAGCTCTACTAATAGCTTCTCATGAGAATAGACTTTTCAAATTCACTAGAATCCTCCTAATTTGGTCAATTATACAATTATTATATATGTTGGTTTCATGTTGCAACGCAAATTTAACTATCCCTTGGCACGTAATTCTATAGATCTTCAAACACTTAGAACATGGTTGAACAATCATACCAATCTTCAATTAATGTGATCTAATCGTTTTTGGGCGAGAATCTTCCTAGATAAAAGCAAATCATTCTTTCATTAGAATGATTACAATCTTCTTCCAAATATTTGTTCAAATCTTCCCACATTTTTACAACCATACTTGTTAAAAAAATATTATCAAAATAATAACGTTTAAATATGGTAATAATTTACTGACTTGGATTGCTACGTGTGTGCTACATAAATGCCAATACGACATAATGCCAACAATCTTTTCCTTTCATATTATGTGACACAACTCTTCCAAACTAATTAGAAACAACACACAAATCGATCATTGTGCAATCCCAATTTCAATGACTTGGTGCATAAGTATGTGTCCCAAAAATTTTAAAAACATTTAACTAAACAAAGCCAAACCAGACTAAGAGTTAGAACCATTGACATTATAACATCAATACAACATGACCAAGTGAAACTTCAAAGTAACCTAACCAATAGTAGAAAATATGGAACTAACCACAAAACTCCCCTTAATCGCTCAAATAAATACTTCCTTACCCCCATTGAATCATTAACTCCTTACTTCCCTTTTGTGATAAGAGCATAACAAGAGAATGCAAAACAATTTAAAATAATTTAGAAACTTTCCAAAACCATACCAACAAATCACTCATACACTCTCCCTCAGATATGCACTCACACCACTTCTCTTCAGTTCACACACTCTTCCCCTTTGTGGCACATAATGACAAAGTAACAGTAATAAGGAGGAAAAATAGTGACCAAAATTAGGACTATAAGGGTCCAACTTCATTAGCTAATTTTGGTGACGTTGCAATATCACTCTGGCATTAGGTTCATTAGAAGCAACTTACCCAATCACAACCTCTAATTTAGTGCATTGCTCATCATGTTGGGTTAAAGTATCGATTAAATTTTAGAGATTCACAACTTTCAATCTTTATGGAAATTCTTTGCTTTTACAACTGTAGTTTATGTGCATCAATGCGTCCAACTATCCCTTAAAATAGATAGTAATTTCAACGAGTTTGTTTATAGAAGTGGTAAGCTCATTTTCTTGTTATGTTGCAACAAATCCACCTTTCTTGCCTTCAAGGTCCTCTAATTGAAAAGAATAGAGCAACCAAATCTAGATAGCTTTTCTACCTTCTTATAGTAGACCTAACTACAAACATTCTACATAGATTTTGGCCATTTTCTCCATTATATTTTTCCATGTTTGAACAATAGGAAATATTTCAATGTCAATATCAAAGCCTTTAAGTTAAGGGCAGATGGCCAAGATTCAATTTTGCTCCCTGTCAAAGTCCTTGCAATCTAATTATAGTTAGGCACAAAGTCATCATCCTACACTAATTCTACCCTAATATCAGGTTAGCCCAATCTCTCTTTTTTAAATTTAGATGAGAACTTACATACTTCACCCTTCACATTGACCTTTCCAAATCATGGAGAATCAAGAACAACAGCATTACTATAAAATTCATGCATTAAAGTGGGTGCTAACCCTTCTACTTAGTCATTGAGTCAAACATATCAAAGTATTCCTCATAGCTTCTCATTTCCAATTGCCTTTCTCTAGAGAAATGTCTCGTAGTGTAGTATTAGGATAAGGTTTCTACCTTTTATGTATAGAAATGCCATTTGTAGGCCTTTTAACATAAATATTTGACCAAACTCTTAGTGATTTTCAAGTACTTTCTCCTAGGATAATCATGCTTTTCTTTAGCAAAATCTCTTCATATAGAAAATGTCTGGATGCACATTTCTTAGACCTTCTTAAACCACCAAGAACAGAGGACAAAGGTGCATTATCATCAAGTTCCTTCTCATCATGTTTCACTGGGGTTACAACATCACCTTTACCTCTAGTTTCTACATATTTCTATTGAATCTGAGTTTCGACATCCACCACATCATATATTTCATGAAGGCCACCACATGGAACCAACATCAAGGGTGCTAAAATCTGGTTTAGTCCCACTTTCAATGGGCATCTCTTTAATAGGTTGTTGCTCCTTATGTTATGCCTTTATTCTAACATTAAGGTCTGAAAAACCTTGACTTAAAAATTCATGCCCAACAACGCCTTCACCAAATTTTCCACTTGGTCTCCTTGAGGGATTTTGTTGTGAAGAAGATAAACAGTCACCCATTAAATGTTGAAACACAGAAATATCAAAAGCTTGGGAAGGGCCCTAGAACTTGACTATACTTGATAAGGAGAGAGAGTTACAATAAAGGCAAACTTTTAAACATTAAAAAAAAAGCTCCTAAAAGATTTGAGAGACTCCTAAGATAAGGAAAGAAGTGGGTGCAGTTACCATTTCAGAGGCTCACATTGTAAGGAAACCAAATCATGAAGATCTTCCATGATTCCCTCCAAATTTTAATTCTTCTGTTTCCTTCTTGGGTTACTATGCTTCTATGCTATGAAAAATCAAGTCAGAAATAGGCCCAACTACTTATTTGCTTATTGATTCTATGTTGTAATATAGTTGACCACCATAATCTTATTTTTTACCAATTCTCTAATGAAATGATACCTTATGTCAATTTGTTTCATTTAAGAATGTTGCATTGGATTTTTTTTCTGATATTTATTGTGCCTTGATTATCACAATTTACCAATAGCCTGCCTCACTGCAAACCCTAGTTTTTCAATGTATTTTTCATCCATAATATCTACAAAGATGCATCTGCTAGTGGTAGTTTTTCAATGTTTATTCCTTCATTCCTTAATAGTTGCAACTTCATCCTGATCAATATTGCAACATTCATCTTCATGTGTGTACTTCTTTATTTTTAAGGCTAGCTCCTTTTCTTTATTAGCTTGTTTCATGTTCATCTTGTATGCTTGCAAGGATCTCATGAGCTCATCCAATTTTATACTATATACTACGTCATGGACTTCTTTTATAACTACAACTTTTGTTGCCAATCTCTCAAGGAGTGATCTCTAGGCCTTTCTCACAAGCTTCAACTTCGAGTACATTTTTTGATGTTGCTAGATTTAGTTTGCAATATCGTGCAATTTCCCATTAAGATAGAGATCGTTTCATCTTATGCTATTTGTAGTTTTTAAATTATGAAGCTTGTATCTGCAACTTTAAAATCTTTAGAATGTTAGTCCCTTTGTGGACATTCTATACAATGTCCCAAGCTTCCTTATAGATTCATAGGTGAAGATTAGTTTGAATTATTCTTTGATTACTCTGATGAAAATTGCATTAATTGTTTTGGAGTTTCGAAGGGCTACTCGTTCTTCATCCATTATCCATTTACTTGCTTTCTTAGGAACCATATTTCCGTCATAATCTTCAGTAATAAGAAGGGCGACCAACAATGATAGAGAGTTATGCCTTCTCATCAAGTAATTTAATGAAGGCATAGATTAGAGCCTTCTAATATAGGTAATTTATGTTGACTAGTAGTGAAGGTCTGTTACTACTGCACCTTTTCTCATCATCCCACCACATAAACCCAGATCTCACCTACTTAATCAACCAAGTTAAAAATGATGACATGACTGTTATGTCACTTGTTGGTATGGATGGATGAAAAAATTGATAAACAACACTTTGTCTTGCATTTGTGTTGGAACATGGAAACAACACCAGAACATACGGTTGAAATTTTATGCAAGTTTGGGTGTCAAATTTATTAGAATGCACCCAAACTCCTAAGAATACAATCACTCAACAAATAAAAGCAACTGCAAAGAGATGAACACCATAATTATTTATGCAATTTAGTGTAAGTACACCTATATCTGTAAGGTCTTATCCAGTCAAAATGACTCTACTAAAATTCAAATGAATTTTACACAACAAACTCTCTCAGCCTAACTTCAACTTTTCTTGAGCTATTCCACTTCCCTACAACCTAGGTTCCTAACTGGGTGGAACTCTACAACAAATCTCCCTTACTTGAATCAAGACCTAACACCCTAAGTTCCCCCTTCGAACAAAGTGATCACTGTTCTAGAGGTATGCAAATTTGGACTTAATTTCAATACAAGCACAAGTACAATTGACACTTCTAAAAAAGACATAAATTTAATACTCAAATCTCACCAAGTTGGTTAACAAGGACCCTTCAAGTTGTCACTGAATCATGCACACACTCTTTCTAGGCTTGGTTCTTTCATTTCTCGACACTTGAACATTTGTAGAAGCCTTGCTAACAACTTTCCATGAGATTGAGATTTGCCAAATTCACTAGGATTCTTTTAATTCAATCAACTCTACAATTTTCATAGATGTTAGTTTCATGTTACAAAACAAAGTTGACTTTCCTGCACCTTAAATTTTGCATTCCTCCAAATACTTGAAATATAGTAGGATAAACTTGTCAGTCTTTCATTAAAGTGATCCAATCCTTTTTGGGTGAGAATCTTTATAGGCAAGGTCAACCTATCCTTCATTAGAATGATTATAATCTTCTCCAAATATTTGTTCCAATTTTCACATGTCTTCACAACTACACTTGTTAGAAAGATAATATCAAAATAATATTTTTTTTAAATATGACATTAATTTGGTGATTAAGATTGCCAAATGTACCATATAAATACCAATACGCTATAATGCCAATATATAATTAGAAATGATTTATCTAAATCAAATATCCAAATATCAATCTTGACTCTTCATACTGCTAAATATTCTTAATTAGATATTTTTGGTTAAGATTCAGAATTGTTATCATTTAAACTTAGGCCACGGTTTCTTCAGTGAATATGTATGTGTGTGTGTGTGTGTGTGTGATTTCCTGTTTACATTTTTATGTCATCATGATGGAATTATATGTATAGTTTAATTTTAAATTATAAATTTAATGCGTATTCTATTATTTCTTGGAAAAAAGAATAAGCTATACGAAGATATGTGGTGGTTTTTCAAGGGCATTCAAAGACGTTGTGCCATACCTTGACATTTGATGATAAGGCTAAGCATGGAAAACAAACTTACTTCTCAAAATATGAAAACACAGAGATATGTGGAGGTTTTCCAAGGGCATACAAAAATGTTGTACTATAACTTCTTACAAATGTAATTGACTAGATATCTTTTAAATATATCTATAATTGTATGCCTTCCAAAGTAAATTGAGGTCAAATAAGCAATAAAGATGCATTCAATGAAGATGGCTTGAAGAGTAAAAACGAACCCAAGAAATGGTGCATGGCTTCAATACAGACTTCGGAGGATAAGGAAAAGCTTAAAGAATGTTAGAATTACGATCCGAACCACCTTAGGTCAATCTCAAGGTGTCAAATTAATGTTGGAAGACTCCTTAGCATTCTAGAATTACGATCAAACGAAGGTCAACCGATCTCAGACACTCCTGATTGATTAGGGCTCCAAATGGCATGCACTAGATTTACGATTACAAAGGGATGTGATCAATGGTAGCTATCTACGATTGCAAAAATGGAGCCACAAAGAAGATGGTCATGCACACGGAAAATTGATACGACACAATCTTAGAAAGGTACAATTAATCCCCTTCCAAGTCAGATCCATTGTGTTGGGCGAGAAAAGCAAGTTTTAAATTGATTTTTGAATTTTTGGCTATTGGAGGCCTATTTGGCAACCCAGTCTGACAATTAAACTTGCAAACCTAGGTTTTATTGTGTTGCTACCATAAATAAATTTTGGAGTTTTTGTAAGAAATTTGGCTTATTTTACATCCTAATAGAAGAAGTTTCTTCTCCTTTTCATACTTGTTTGTTTTGTGAGTGCTTTTACCCAAAACTCAAGTACATATCAGGTCATTCAGTTTTCTTCTAATGGTTCGTGGTCAACATTCAACAATATGGTATTTGGTTTCTCAACTGAATTTTCCTTTGAGTAAGGTAAGGTTTTGTTTGATTAGGTTAAATTCAATCTCACCATTTATCCTTGTTTTATTGTTGTTTTCCCTAATGTTTTTTTTTTCAATCCTTGCTTCCGTGTGTTTACATCAATTAGTACAAGAGCCAGTTAATCGAGTTTCTTAATCCGGTTGATCAGTTGAAGTACCACATTATTGTTTTCTCCATATTTTCTTCTATTTTATCCTACCACCTTATTCATTTTCTCCATTTATTTGAAAAAAAAATCAAAAAAATCTAGATAGTTTGGGACTATTTCAATGAATTTTTAGTGATTTTTGGTGATTTTGATTCTGTGGTATTTTGGTATTATTTGTTGGGGAATATTGTTGGAATTTTTGAGATTTTTGGACAAAAAAAAAAAAAACAAAGAGAGAAAGAAAAGAAAAGAACAAAAAGGAGAGAAAAAAAGCACAAACAAAATTAATACAAGAAAGAAGAAAATAGTGTTTGTTGTTATTTTGGGGCAAACTTTCATCCAAATTGTGCGTTAGATCTATCCCAAGGACTCTCAAATCGATCACCCCATTAGGGTCACAAGAAACCTAGTTGCTGAACTATTGTTGCAGTGATCTAGCTTTGCCCAAATCAATCATGTTCCTAGCACCAGGAGTGATCACTGTCGCAATTTGCCTAGCACCTGGAGTGATCACTATCACAATCTTCCAGCGCAATCGCCATTACTACCCATAGCCAAATCAATCCAACCACTCTAGACTGATCCTTTTCTAATTTTTCTTCACCAAATCAATCACTTTGCATTCATATTGATCCTAAACCCTTTTTTTCTCATTTTCTACACTATTTTCGTTTTTTTGCTGGATATTGAACCTCAGACCCACCCCAAGTTTTTTGAGGCAATATTGAGTTGGGTTGATAAGACCATTTGAGTGATATTTAAGTTTACATTACTTTGAAAATTTCCTCGTACATACACTTGCACACACACACATTGATGTTGCCTAAAATTGTAGCTAATTATGGTGTATATTTAACTAGGTTGGTGACGTATATTGCGCATGATAATGTTAAAATTGTGTAAAATGGACGTTGTGTCAAAAAAACCTTATGATGGAAGAAAATGTTTAAATCATAGATGAATTACATTAAATCTTAACATGAATGCATCTTAACGAGAGTGACGTTAAATAGTATGATGCTGTGAAAATTTTCATGGTTGCAGGGATTAAGCAACAACTTTGGAAGGATGCTTAGTTGAGGTGGAATATTCAATTGACCAGAATCTTTGAGGAATAAAGGAAAAATGAATTGGCTCTCCAATGGAGTAAAAATTAGGTCGATCGGACATCGGACGAGGAGGTTACACAGAAAAGTATTAACACCACCAGAACATATGGAAACATTCAAAGTGCATGGTGAGAGCCACGATCATGGGAAGGTGTTCCACGGCCACGACGAGGACCGCACCATGCACTGGATTTTTTGCAGTTGGGGATGTGACAGCGGTTAAGGAAGCCACGACTGCAGTTGAGAAGGCTGCGATCGTAAGAGACGGCACAAGCAAATACGTTATTTTAGGAAATTGGATTTTCTTGCCATTTTCGTGTACCCACTAGATTGACCTAGTTCTCCCATATACAAAGAAAAATTTCGGTTGAAAATTAGGGGCGATTGCTGAAAAAGCTAGAAACTTGGACTTCAACAATCATTCAAGGACAATTGGTAAGAATTCTTGCGATGTTGAAGAGATAATCTAGTGTGCAATTGTTCAAAATTTTTAAGTAAGATTTTCTCATCATTTTCTTGTTTTCTTGAATGCTAAGATTATGAATTTGATTATTATACTTGTATTTATTTTCATGGATTGTTAGATTTCTACTCTAAGACCTTGTGTCGATTGAGGAATTTTAATGAATACGCACATGTGATTTTCTTTCGTTGTTCTTATTATTTGCAATTGTGATTTAATTGTAACTGCGTGGGGAATAACGAAAGTGAAATTTATGCATTAAACATTAATTACAATCGTAAATTTTATGGGAATAACGAAAGTGAAACCAGAGAATTTACATGGAACAAGTGTTAATATTCATATTCTCAACTTAAGTGGGACGTGGGAACATGCTTATTGGGTTGAAGCTTTGAGGTAATTCGAGCGAATGTCTCGAAAATTAAAAGACTAACACACCATGATAAGTTAAGTGAATTTGATTACAAACACATTTGTTATTCATTAAATCTTCACACTACACAGGAGACTAGGCCTTCTCACCAATGAATCCTCTTTAATTTGCGACTTGTTTGATTGCTTCATTAAGTTTATATTTTCTTGTTTTCTCTCATTGCTTCTATTCTCTCTTTTGCTCAAGACGATCTAACTAATACGTTCTCAATTATAACAATAGACACACAAACCCTCCTTGTGGATACAACACTGGTACTTACCCAGTACTAGTCATTATAAATTTAATTTTGGTGTGTCACAATGACATGCATCACACATTTATTCTCACATTTCTACTTCATCATGTCAAACAATGTTTTCAGAACTAGCTCAGATGGCCAATTCAACTAATTTAATAGGAGACTGATCTGGCGTCTAGTTTAGGTAATAGTTATAACTGAATATGATTCAAAACTGGACTAAACCAATTGAAACCAGTAAAAGCTGGCGAACCAGTTAAACTAGTCTAGTCGATTTATTAGTTAAAAAAGTTTTTAAAAAATAAACAAAAGAGATAATAAATGAAAAGGGGGAAAATGGTTAGATGATTGCAAATTTTGCTTTCCCCATGCATAAACAATGCAAGCGAAGTGCGCACACAGATTCCTTACTATGCAGGTCGTTATTATGTATATACCATAATTGTAGCTTTAGTTAATTGATGTTAACTCAACTTGTTTACATATATATATATATATATATATATATATATATATTAATCAATTATTAAAATTTTGAGTTAATATTTTAATGTAAATTTTTTTCACAAATTTTATGGAGGTCCAAAAATAAGGAAATATAATGAAAAAATAAAATCAATAAAATTATTCTCTTTTTGTGTCAAAAAATTACACTATTCACTTTCCAAAAATTTTATCTTGTTATTAGTCATTTTAAACCCTTAACAAATTAAAAATATGATTATATTATAAAAAGAATTTTTTGAGTAATCAAAATGAATTCATGATGCAGTTGTCTTTAAACAATAACTATTTATTTATGCACAAACTAGATTTTTAAGGGTGCACTTAATTTGACTTAATTATCATATTTAAATACAAATAGTGTAAATCTTTCTTCATTCTCTAATTTCTTTATTTTTCAAACTAATATGTTTGTCGTAGATAAGATTATTTATTGTATTTTAGAACTTGGTTTTATTTTTATTTAATAAAATAATGTATTAAAAATTACATATACACACACACACATACACATGGTAATATATATGTACATGTATCTATTGATTTACGAGTTAGCTAAGCAGCTTCGGCAGGAGAATCATATGGCATGATGATGGTGATAGAGGCCATCGGGGGAATATGCAAAGGCTTTTCTATGATGGTTGAAGGAATGCACGACCATCTAGAGAGGGTGGAAGCCTCCCAAACTACAAAGACACGGGATGACCCGTTGCCACATAGTGGTCAAGCTAAGGATCAAGAGCATGGACCAATGGTAGAGAGATGATCCTAAGACAATTATTTTGACTTCCATGATGATCCATATGACAAGCCTCCAAAGCAACAAAGAAGGAGGGTAGCAAATGAGGATAAGGATGAGCTTAAGTGAATCAAGCTTACGGTGCCACCCTTCAAGGAAAGTCAAATCCCGAGTTATGTCTTGAATGGGAACGATGTGTAGAGATAATTTTTTATTGCTTCCAATACACAAAGCAACAAAAATTGAAGCTAGAGGTTGTAGAATTCATCTATTATGCTCTAATTTGGTGGGATTAGTTAGTGATGAGCCCCAGAAGAGTTCAAGAGAGGCCCATTAGGACATGGACAGAGTTGAAAGTTGCTATATCACAAGGACCTATATCAAAGATTGCAAGGGTTAACACAAGGGTCCCAAATTTTATAAGATTATTACAAAGAAATGCAGTTATTGACGACGAGAGCCAACTTGAACTTGGACAAGTATAGAAGGCCATCAAAGTTAAGAAACAACTTAAGAGGAGGGGTGGAGGTAGAGCTCACTAAAGCACGATGGATACAAAGACCACTCCCCAGGATGATGACCAAGCTTCTATAGCTAGTACCTCTAAGGTCAAGGAGATGCTTAAGGATGGTGCACAAGCAAAGGTACCAGATTCCACCCCTAGTACTTCTCGTAATCATGATATCATGAGCTTTAAATGTCGGGACAAGGACACTATTCCACCCAGTGTCCAAATAAGAGGATGATGATATTGAACAACATTAGTGAAGTGCTGACAGATGAGGAAAAGAAGAGTAGGAGTGAAGGAGTCATTTGAACTAATAGAGGAGTTATTGAGGAGATGTTTAAAAGGGAAGGTATGCTTCACTGTACACAAGCTAGAAAACAGGTGGATGACTAGCAAAAGAGGAACATATTTCATTCCTGGTACCAGGTGCAAAGGAAGATTTGTAGCATGATTATTGACAATGGGAGTTGTACCAATATAGCTAGCACTATTCTAGTGGATAAATTGGGGTTAGTCACTGCAGTTCACCCTAGACCTTATTAGTTGCAATGGTTAAATGATAGTAGTTATGTGAACGTGACCAAGCGAGTATAATCACTTTTTGTGTTGGGAGGTATCCTAATGAGGTCGTGTGTGATGTAGTTTCAATGTAAGCATGCCACATCTGATTAGGAATGCCATGGCAATTCGATAGGTGGATGACTTTTGACGGTGTCCCCAATAAGTACTCTTTCCTGTTTAGTGGTCAAAAGATCACTTTGTTACCCGTAACCCCAAAACAAGTACAAGAGGATCAAGTTTATCTTCAAAACTAGTGCATGTTAGAATGAGACAGAAAGGCCAAAGATAAGGGAAAGAAGGAGTAGGTAGTTGGTAAGGACAGCCTCAAGAAAAATGACGAGTATTTTTTAATTAGGGAGTGAGATTTGGGGGAATTATGTGAGGAGAAAAACACAGTGAATTCATTGACACGTAAAGGAAGCTTAATTATTCATGACAAAGTCACACTTTCCCTCCTCGAGTACTCTATGCTTTGATTGAAAGAATTTGAGGATGCAACCCTAGAGGAATTAGTGTGTGGATTACCTCCACAACAAGTAATAAGGATCAAGTGGTCGTGCCGAAGCACCTAAAGACCCTAAGTATGCATGAAACTTGTGTCTCAAAGTTGCTTTTGACAGTAATACAATTGACTAGGATGATGAGATTTAAGCCTATATACAATTTGCATGAGCATGATGATGATTTTGATAAGTCGTTTACTATAATTCATCATACAAATCATAACAAATTATTTTCCTTCATTGGGAAATGGTGTGATCCCAAGTATTCATTGTGTAGACTTTTGACTGGGGATGCGAGCAATGTTGAGGTGATGAAATTTGGACATGCTTGTCTTCTACATGAATTTGGTGTTGTTTCAAATGTTCTATGTATTTTTATTAATCCCACAAGTTCATTGTTTGATAATGGAACATGTGCTTCTAAATGTTCGTGGCATGGGCTACTTGAGTGGAAGGAATATGATAGGTCGGGACACTTTGGTGTCACACAATAGTGATTTTCTTGCAGCGATAAATCCATTGGTTCCGGTTTAGCTAACATGATGGGCAGAAGAAGTTAGTGTTTGACTTGGGAGATTGGGTGTTCTCGCATTTTGAGGAAGAAACGATTGGGAGCTATGCTTGTAACGTAAGATCGCAAGGTGAGTGTGGATTTGTTACCCTATTTAACATTACTAACAGTTACTCCTTTGTTGCAGGTAACAAGAAGTAAATTCGATTGATGGAACAACCTTTACAAAAGGAGGGGAATGATGTAGCCTTGCTTTCGATGGTTTGTGGCCAACATTCCGTGATGTGGTGTTTGGTTCCTTAGTTGAATTTTCCTTCGATTTGCTCTGAGGGTCTACCCCAAGTGAGGTAAGTTTTTGTTTGGTTGGATTAAATTCAATCTTGCCATTTATCCTTGTTTTATTTTCGTTTTCCCCAATCGTAGTTTTCAATTCTTACTTTTGCATGTTCACATTAGAGCATCAGCTCTTTTCTTATACCCAAATTCCACATTTAGCATTCTGGTTAGGGCTTAGTTGTTCGGCAGGTCATTCGTGAGTAATACCTAAATTCAAAAGAGACATATTATAGAAATTCATACCTATGCCCAAATGTGCAACTCACTGGCAAGGGTTTTGGGTCAATTTATACACCCAATTTTTTGAACCAAACCCTTTTTTTTTTTTTTTTAAGGGGGGACTAGAAAGTATTTAACTAGTTTCTTTTTCCCTTATTCAAGAAATAATTTATAATCTATATCATGATTATTAGTTTATTAAATATTTAAATCTAACTAAATTTTTGTTGATAATTAACTAGTACTAAGAACAAAATAGTATTTGTAAGAGGCTAGTAAAATATTGCAAGCAACTATATAAAAATAAATTAATTTCAATTTCTATAAACAATTTAAATTAAAATGACTAAATATGTAAATACAACAAACAAAAAATAGCCATATTTATTTTCAAATATATTTAAAAATGTTATAAAAATTTGTTCAAGAGATTCACAATATCAATTTTTCATAAATTTATCTATAACTAAATTTTAATTAACAAATATACAATTTATTTATCATTAGAAGTAATTTGATAATATATAAGGATGATATTCCCTACAATAATTGAAATTTTAAATTTAAGTTGGCACTCGAAGTTCAATTGTAATAAAATTGTATTACTATTCAATTCTAGTTTAAAATAATTAAATAACAAGATTCTGAACATATCTCAAAGACTAGAAATTTTTATGACTTTTTAAATAAGAATTAACTATCACAATTATCTGAACAAGCAGAAAAAAAAATATTGATACAATGCATTCATTTTGAAATTCGCAAAGAATTTATACATTACTACATATTAAATAGTGATTAACGAGACACTCAATGAGCGTGAAAAATTATATAAATAAATAAATATGCTACAATATAAAATTTATATCATTTACAAAGTAAGAGAGAAATGAAAATATTTGAAAAAGATAAAAAAAATAGAATAAATTAAAACTATGTGATACTCACTCATTTTGTCTCACTCCTAAATCCAAAAACCAACATAGTAGTTTCTGTGAGATGGTTATCTCAATAGATATCAAAACTCAGAATATCTAAACATGCTAAACTATAATGTTCATTTCTTCAAAATTCAAATGGTAATTCTGTTACATACTTGCAGCGGAAATAAAGTGGAACTAAGCTATTACAAAGCTCCAATCTTGTTCGCTAGAAAACTAAAGTAAAACAGAACTACTCTATCATAGTTCCATATCTTATTTGCTCAAAAATAAATCAAACCACTAAATCTTCTAATTCTTTTGTCTCACCATCTCCATATATATAATCACTCTCGCTAGTGCTCTCTGCAAAAGAGACATGAAGGAAAACGTGAACGATAAGTCGCCCAATAAATGAATTCTCCTACCTTGTATTTTTATAGCATGTGAGCAAAAAGAAAAATATTATTAAAGCAAAAAGAAAAACATCATGCCACATTTCATATTCACAGGACTTTTCACATGTCTCACATTCTCACATATTCAACCTACTCATTTGTAACAAACTTTGTGTACTCTTTTCACTAATTAGGTCATTAGTCTATACTGTTGACCAAGAAAGATCACATGAATTATTGGTTACATCTGTTGTGAGCCCCAACACTAAAAATCCCGGCTGAGTAGTATCCTAATTCATTCTCTTGATTAGTAGGGTCATATATCAACTTCGCCCACTACCGGCCCCAATACTTCTACCTTAGTTGGACGAGACCTAATTTATTACCCAATTGATAGAGTTGGAACTCATACCACACTATCATTAGTTGCCAATCAAGAGAGGCATCCATTTATTACATGTATTTTGTTCGTATAAAGCACAGTTCAGAAATAGTTCGCAAAAATTCACATCTATGTTTCAAGAAAATGACATATTTTAATTTCACAAAAAAAAAGTCATGTTGAAATTTAGGCACTTAGAAAGTAGGAATACTTGCAAAGAATTTCAAGTGCATTAAAAATCTCATTTTTCCTTGAAAGCCAATTTCGAAAGCATTTATAAAAATTGATAAAGTGTAATCCACTTATCTATACTTAATTCTATTGCTTAATATTCTCACTAGCTAACGTCCCTTGAGTCTCTACTCAATCAAAATAATTTTATTCAATTCCCAACTCAATCGAAATTGCATTCTTATACCTTCAATGCATCCAACATGTCTTGACTTTAACTCCTTCTCAAACTTCAAACTACCTACGGATTGGGTTTTCTATTTGGGTTCACTTGTGTGATCTCTTTTATATTTTGTCAGACTTTATTCTCAATTATTCATGCATTTAAGCCTTAAAATGGCCAAAATCAGATTCCAAAACAAAAAAAATAAATAAATCAAGTTTTCTCTCATTTTTTAGGTTCTACGGCTGCAAACACATGGCTCACAACAGTAGAAAATGGTTCCACACTCGCGAGAAGAGCCACAGTGTATTCTGGAGTGGGCTGCGCTTGAGCTTCGTAACCACAGAAAGTCCTCTCATGACTGCGGTCAAGGATTTTGCAACCACGCCATCAACACCAAACATTCTGTTTTCCACCCTACCAGCCTTCTTGCCCGCAGACATTACAGCCACAACCGTGAAGTCCAACCTTGCAAATGCAGCAGTAGCCACAATGCATGTTGTCCCACACTGTGGTCCTACATCGATGTCACAGGCCAGTGCCTCACAAGTGCAAGATAAACTCTCATGACCTTGAAACGGGCCTACACATCACGAGATGGTTGGTTTCAAACTTACTCCTAATCAATTTTAATCCTTTTTTTTGATATATGAACATGTTCTAAGGATTCTTAGGACCTTTCAATCATTTTCCAAGTATAAAATTTTAATTTTAATAAGCTTTTCATACTTTCTCAAAAGGAATCTAAGAATTCACCCAAAATCAATGTATTTTCCTACACCTACTTCTACATCAAATTTATTATGCATGATTCAACAAATATGATCCCAATATCATGTCCTTTAGTCCTTATGTTGCTTATAATTTATGTGCTTTATGAACATAAGGCATGTAAAATAAAATTTCTGTTGGCATGCATGAATTCTAAAAGATTTGCACTAAAACTTAGTATTAGTCCTTCACACCCTTTTCTCTCCTCTTGCTCACTACTTGGCTTCTTCAAATTTTGATGCGAACTAAGCAAAACCAAGGATTGAAAATAGTTGGAAAAATGGGATCAAATAATTAAAATGGATGACATTACACAAAAATAAATCAAGTAAAAACTAATCTCGCTCAGAGTTAACTTTTGCAACAAATTGATTTTTGGTAAATAAAGAACCAAACACCACATCAGAAAGTGTTAGCCACAAACCACTAGAATTCACCTGAATTTCCTGATTTGTACTTGAGCTTAGTACAATAAATTCACACAAACAACAAGGAAAATGGAAGAAAATATTCTCTCAATCTTACATTCAATGACCAAAAGTTTGTATAAGACCCAAATGAAAGTATTTATAGATATACTAAGCGTCTGGAGAAGTAAAATGACAAAAATGCCCTCCAAAAAGTGGCTTCAATGATCAAAATTCAAAAATTAGTCAAAACTACATTCCTGCCGACATCACGATCGATATGCACTTTAAGCCAGATTGAGCATGATCCCTTTAAGTGCCTTTTCTAGTGTTTTAGATTTGCGATTGCATGATCTTGTGATCAAGCACATCTTTCCGGATCATAAAAATAGAAACTTGTTGTCTTCTACCTGAGTCGAACGTCTATCTCCCACTCAATCAAGTGCCATTGTGATCGCAATGTCCATTTTCTCTAATGTCAATCCAACTTGTCTAGATTGATCAGGGTTGGTCCAAATTTATTTTTAAAGTCCTTTGGTGCTTCTTAAACCTCCCAAGTTGAAATTTGATGCCAAGTTCCTTCCTTTAGTCCTCCCAACATGTCTAAGTGTCCTTAAACTCCTAATTAAGCATAAAATTGATAAGGACCTTCTTGAACTCCCAAGCACTTGATCTGGTAATGGGTCAAGATGGCAACTTGAGGGGGTCTCAGCCTTCGATGTCCACAAAATTTCTGTCTTCTTGAGAAGGTAGTTCCATTAACCTTAGGTCCCTGTCGCCTGCATCAAAAAAGGGCGAATCAAAGATATTAAATGTAGCGCTAACATTATACTCATTAGGTAGCTCAAGCTTGTAGGCATTGTCTCCAACTTTCTCTAAAACCTTGAATGGACCATCTCCTCTAGGATGCAATTTCGTTTTCCTTTGTTGTGGGAACCTCTACTTCCTAAAATGAAACCACAACTAATCACAAGGTTCAAATAAGATGTTCTTGCACCCTTTGTTGGCTTGTTGCTCATGTTGTTGGATTCTCTTATCCATGTTTTGGCACACCTTCGCGTGTAGAGATTTGACAAATTCAGCCTTCTTCTCGCCATTTATATTGACTTGCTCACTACTAGGTAATGGTAATAAATCTATAGGAGTAAAAGGGGTTAAATCCATACACAATTTCAAAGGGTGAAAATCGTGTCGCTGTTTGTATACTTCTATTGTATGCAAATTCTACTTGTGGCAAGCGTTCTTCTCAATATTTCAATTTCTTCCTACATATGGCACACAACAAAGTTCCGAAAGTCCTTTTGACTACTTCAATTTAGCCATCAATTTAGGGATGGCAAGCAATAGAAAAAAGCAATTTTGTTCCCAATTTACACCAAAGTATTTTCCAAAAATAACTAAGAAATTTAACATCACGGTTAAATAATGGTCCTTAGGACCCCATGCAAGTGAATAATTTCCCTATAGAACAAATTAGCTACATGGCTTCATCATCAATACTGCAATAGGGAATGAAATATACCATCTTTGAAACTCTATCAACATGAGCAAATTTGGAATCACATCCATTCCTACTCTTAGGAAACTCCAATACAAAACCCATTAAAATATCAATCAATGGCACTTGGAGTATAGGTAGAAGAGTATACAAACCGTATGGAAATGTATGGGACTTGGCCTCTCAGAACTTCAAGCACATGTCAATGATCCTAGCCACCTCTCTTCTCAAGTGAGGCTAATGAAAATGTTACCACAAAATGCTCATACACTAAAGTATCTCATCAAGCCTCCATTATGAGTTTCCCTCACTAACAACTCATGCAAAGCACATTTAGGCTCACATAATTTTCCATCAAGGTATAAATACCCATCATCTTGATCAAATCTATAATGTGAGGTAGTGTGTGTTAAAGCATATACGGTACCAAAATCATCATCATTTCAGAAGTTCCACAATTATTCTCAAACCCCAACATTTTTGTGCTTAAGGTAGAAATTAAAGAATATATATGTGATAAAACATTGGCAATAGCGTTATCCTTCCCTTTCTTATACTTAATCACATAGGGAAAAGTATCAAAAAATTCAACCCAACTAGCATGTCTTTTACTCAGATTACCTATGCTTTTAAGGTGATTCAAGGACTCATGGTTAGCGTGAATCAAAACTCCTTGGGCATTTGGTAATGCTACCAAATTTGTAATGCCTAGACTAAAAAATACATCTCCTTGTCTTATGTGGGATGATTGAGAGTGGCTCCTCTCAACTTCTCACTAAAGTCAACAGGCCTTCCTTTTTACATTAGCACAGCACCAATCCCAAAACTTAAAGCATCACACTTAATCTCTAACGTCTTACCAAAATTAGGTAAACTAAGAATGGGTACACATGTGAGCTTCTGTATTAAATTGTCAAAGGCATCTTGTCATGCTTTATCCCATTTGAACTTTTCATTCCTCTTGATCACAGGGGCCAATGGGGTAGCAATATTGCTAAAATCCTTTACAAATCGTCGGCAAGAGCTAGCTAACCTATGGAAGCTTCTAACTTCTCCAATGGTTTAGGTGTGGGCCATTCTTGAATGGCTTTGATCTTCTTTTCATCAACATGTATTCCTTGTGGAATAACAAAAAATCTTAAAAACACACAATGGTCTGCATAAAATACACATGTCTTAGAATTAGCATATAATTTTTCTTGCCTCAAGATAATCATTACATTGTGCACGTGTTCAATATGCTCATTCATGTTCCTACAACAAATCAAGATATCATCAAAATATACAGCAAATTTACCAATGTAAGAATGTAGGACATGATTCATTAACATCATAAATGTACTAGTAACATTAGTAAGATGAACAGGCATAACAGTCTAGTCATACAAACCAAATTTATTCTTGAATGCTATTTTCCACTTATCCCCTTCCCTCATCCTAATTTAATGGTACCCACTTTTCAAATTAATTTTAGAAAATATGCTAGCACCATGCAACTCATCTAACGTATCATACAAATAAGGAATAAGGTAACGATACTTTATCTTGATGGCATATATGGCTTGGCAATCAACACGCATACGCCACTCATGATTCTTTTTCAACACAAGTAACACCTTTACAGCACATGTGCTCATGCTTTCTCGAATTCATCCCTTTTGCAACAATTTTCTTGCTTAGCATTGAATTTTCTTAATCTCTTCTAGGTTCACCTTATACATAGGTGAATTTGGAATGGAAACTCTAGGCACCAAATCAATTTAGTACTCAATCCCACACATGGGTGGCAACCTACTAGGTAACTCCCCTGGAAATACATCTTCGAATTCTTACAAAAATAGAACAATAGATTTGGGAAGGGAGGATATGACATCATCAGAATGTATTAAGTTATCTTTATACAACAATAACACCATAGGGCTACCACCCTCACAATCTATCCTCACATCCCTCACTTTTGCTAACATACACCGATTTGCTCCCTCTTGCACATTCCCTCTTTTCTCTTTACTCAATCCCTCTCTGGCTCTCCTTTTCCCCTTTTCTCTCTTCTTACTATTCTTTTCAAGCTTCACTTTGTATTGTTTTTGCATGTACACTTGATCTTTATGGACTTGCTAAAGAGATGAAGGTGCCAATGTGACCTTTCTACCACCAAATGGAAGGTATATCGATTAGTGATCTCATCATAGGATACCCATCAGTCAAATTGCCAAGCTAACCCAAAAGGATGTGACACATTTATATTGGAATCACATCACACAAAACCTCATCTTCATATTCACAAATTTTGAATAGGACCTTCACTTGCTTTGTAACCATAACTCTACCTCTAATCTTCAACCATTAAAGTTGGTAGGGTCTAAGATGTGCAAGTATAAGCAAAGTCAACTTCTCAACCAATATGTTGCTAGCAACATTGGTACAACTTCCACCATCAATAATTATGCTACATGTTTTAACCTTAATTTAGCATTGATTGTGAAAAATATTCTTTTTTTGTTTATCATTCAAGTCTTCCTTAGCTTAGGTGCTAAGGACCCTCATGGTCACCAAGTTAATGCCTCCTTAATCTACTTGTTCAACCTCATCATCACTAACATCACGCTCATCAACTCCATCTTCCTCTTTAGTTTCGTCAGTGATGATCTCTCCCATGTCATTTAGAATCATGGTCTTCTTATTTAGACATTGATTTGCAAACTTTTCTCAACCTTATAACTTAAAACATAGAAGCTTACTATTACGTGAAGTACTAGTAGTAGTGGTGAGGTATGGTACCTTTGATTTTCCCTCATTAGGTGTTTTCTTTGACTTGGTTGCACAAACCAAAGGTTGTCTATCCTCCTTCATAAGAAAGTCCTAGGAACCAATGTGCTCGATGGTGCTCTTCCTCGACCCCTTCTTTTGAGTTCTTCTTTTGAGTTCCTTCTCAACCTCAATAGCCCTTTGGACCATCTCATCTAAGTCCACACAATGTTGCAACTTAACAACATCAGCTATATCTCAATGTAACCCACTCAAAAATCGAGCCCTGGTGGCTTCCCAATCCTTCACTACATCGGCCCTCATCATCGATAACTCCATCTCCTTTTAATAGTTTTCAACACTCTAAGATCATAATGTTAAACTTTATAACTTTTGGTAGATATCCCGATAGTAGTATGACGGAATGAAGCTTCTTCTCATAGCCACCTTCAATTTCATCCAAGTCTATATTAGTCTCTCACTGGCTATCCTTTGGCTTGTCACTATTTGGTCCCACTAAATCATCGTATAATCAGTGAACTCCACTATTGCCAATTTTAACTTTTGTTCCTCCATGTATCAGTAGCTATCAAACACCATTTCTACCCTTCTTTCTTATCCAAGGTATAGCTTTGAGTCAAATTTCCCTCGAAATGGTGGCACCTTGAGCTTATCACCCTTCAACTTATCTTCTTTATCATTTGTTGGTCTCCTATGTAGTTGCAGTGGCTAATCAAACAAATCTTCATTGAAGGCTGAATAATTGTCCAGTGACCCCCTCTTCATTCTTGGGTCAAATTCCTAGTCTCTAACTCAACCACTGTGTGGTGACAAGTCATCCCTAGTCCTTGTGGTTGTAGGCTTCAACCCTCTCTAACCTATCATGCATGCCTTCAATGGTCTGAAATATTCATTGTATCTCACCCTTAATGGCCTCAAGCATCAACTTCATGTCGTAATTTTCTCCGACTAAACCTACTTAGCTATTGGAAATATTGAAAGTGGATGGTGAAATAAAGTGTCTCTACGCAAATGGGTGTATGTACAATGAATAAAGAAAAATGAAAGTCACTCAATTAATCTTTCCAATCAAACGCAAGTCACCTTGAAAATTTTATAATGATTCCTAAACTCACAAACCAAAAAATTCTCAAAAATGGTGTAACAATCAATAAAAAATGGCTTTGAGATTGATCTGAATGCAAAAAGATCAATTAGATGTGAAGAAAACAAGGCAGGATCAATCTAGGTGATGGGCAATCAATTTGGATAAAGTCAAGAGGTGTGTGATCGTCCCTAGCTTGCGCACATGATCTTGGTAGGACTAGGTAGTGCAATCGAGTGGGTGGTCATGTGATTGATCATGAATCTTAAAACAACCCTAAGGTTTTGTGGATTCTTGGTGATGTGCTTGATCTGGCCTTCTTCCTGGATCAATCCGACACTAAATTTAGGTGAAAAGTTTTGTTCTAGACAGTACAATCAACACACAAAAATCCCATAGAATTACTCCTTTTTCATTTTTTTTTACTCTCTTTTTTTTGCTATTTTTTGCTTTCTTTTTCATTTTTTCCTTCTCCTTTTTTTTTATCCAAAACAACATAACTCCAACATAGAAAATAAATATAGAAAATATGGAGAAACACACAATGGAACCCAACCAACCAATCGAGTTTAGAAACCAAATTAAATTGGCTCTAATACCAATTGATGTAAAGCAAGCGGAAGGAAGGATCCAAGATGGTTGGAAAAATTGGAACAAATAATAAAAATTGATAACTGATGAGATCACACAAAAAAAAATCGAGTAAAAACTAACCTCACTCGGGGTTGACCTTTATAACAAATTGATTTTGGTTAACCAAGGAACCAAACACCATGCTAAAAAATGTTGGCCATTAACCACTAGAATATACCCAAATGACCTGATTTGAACTTGAGCTTAGTATAAATACACCCAACCAACAAGGAAAATAGAAGAGAACTACATTCGATGACCAAAAGTTATTGTAATAAAGCCAAATGAATGTATCTATAGATATAAGGTATTGACTAAGGGTCTGGGGAAGGAAAATGACAAAAATACACTCTAAAAAGTGACTCCAATGCTCAAAATTCGAAACTAAATTAAAATCTACATTCTCTCCTGCATCGCAATCGATCTAGGCTTTAAACAAGTCTAAGCGCAATTCCTTTAGGTGCCTCGCCTTGCATTCTGGATTTGCAATCACATGATCTCACGATCGAGTGTCTCACTAGATCATTAAAACAAAACTTCTTGTCATCCGCCAAGGTCAATCACTTGTCTCCTGCTCAATTGGGCTCCCCTGTGATCGTAATGTCAAATTGCTCCATGGTCAATCCGACTTGTCTAGATTGATTAAGGCTGGTCCAAATAGTATTTTCAAAGTGCTTTTTGGACCTCCAAAGTTAAAATTCGATGCCAAATTCCTTCCTTTGGTCGTCCTAACATGTCCAAATGTCCTTTAAATTTCCAATTAATTACAAAATTGGTGAGAGCCTTCTTGAACTAGTGAGCCCTTAGTTTGTGATGGGCCTATATGGCAACTTGAAGGGAACTTGGCCTTTGATGTCCACATCAAGTTTTGAGAATGAAAAGTATCCTTTTTCTCCGAGAGTTTTAGGGCCATATATATATATATATACAATAACGTAGGGTGTGTAGTTATAGAAATTTGGTTCCTCAAAATTTTGGCTAGAAATTCACACGAATTTTCTGTAAATTTACAATCAAATTTTCAGCCTCTAATCACCCAAATTTAGCCCCTTGTGAACATGGTAATAATTCTCCATCAATGTGCCAATTTTTGGTAAGGTTGATTGGCAAAACCACATGCTTATTCTCTTCCATACATTTATTAATATTTCAGCCAATATTTCACACAAAAATAATTAAACAAAATCAGGAATTTATCAATTAAGTCCTTCACTATAATTCCCAATAATATTTTGTAGATATTGCTATTAGGTCCCAAAAATTTTGGAACATTACACACTGTTATGTCATGAATGCGTATAAATAAAGTAATAATGTTTTTCACTATAAATTTTATATAATTCATAAAATGATGAATACAAATTAATTTTAAAAGATAAAATAAATTAAAATTGAGGGAAGTGAATGAAATAACTGAGAATTGAGAAAATCTAGAGAGAGAGAGAGAGAGAGATATTTACACCTAAATTAAAATCATTATGCTTCTTAAATTTTCTCTCTATATTTATCTTACTTTTACACAATTTTTAAAAAAGATAAACCTAAGAACACTCGCCCAAAAATGAAAACAAACGTAAATGGATTTTGGCTGGTCGAGCATATGTCCTATCCAAACTCAATTTATTTGTCTTAGTCTAGAATAGAGGGTTCGGGTCTGGTCCCCTTCTTCCTTTTTTTTTTTTAAAAAAAAATAGTTTGAGTAAAAATGAGGCCCGTGTAAAATGAACCTCTTATCCTGGCTTTGTCTTTTAGTTGAAAAAGTTTATTACTATCAAGCCAGCCAGGACGAGGGAGTTTTTCCAAATAGCTTAAGCCCATCGCCATGAGATGATTAAGCGAATAAAATTCTCAAGGAAATTGACACCCAAACTAACTCCTCATAAAATTTAACATGCATGCCTAGGAGCTCTCTCTATAAAAGCCACACTTCGTAAGCACATACTCCATTAATCCTGCAATCAAGTACTAGTTATCAAGCTCTTCGAGCAGCCAAAATTTAGATCTAGTTGTGAGCCTAATGGGAAGAAGTACCACAAAATGTTCTGTTGTTTGGGTGTTAGCTGTATTGCCAATTTTAGTCACAGTGCGGGGGACGTCAGAGGGTGGTTTTGAAGAGGAAGTGAGACTCCAGTGCGGGTTCGCCAGATACCCAACCTTGTGTTTACAAAGCCTGAAAGGATCAGGGTCGGCGGATCCGAATGTGAATTTCATGTCTGTCCTTGTTAGCAGGACTGTATCAGAGACCAGGCTGCCTGGCTCCAATTTCGAGATTCTCAGCTCCCATTTCATCTCCCAGGAAGCACTACAAGCCCGAATGGCCATCGGTATATCTGGTCCCTTTTCTTTTTCCCTTTGTATGTTTTATTTTTCTCCATTATTAATTATGACAAGATAGTCATGCCTTCGAGATTGTATGTATTTTTTTATTTGGGTTATTTTGTGTAGATTACTGTCACGAACTGATGAGGATGTCTGCCAAAAGACTCAACCAGGCCCTGGACGCCCTACACGGATCCCCGGAAAAGCACAAGGAGGACATTCAAACGTGGTTGAGCGCTGCTCTGACTTTCCAGCAGGCTTGCAAGGATTCTGTGGAGGATCACGTGCCATCAAATGTGTATATGAGAGAAATTTACAGGAGAATGGACTATCTTTCTCAACTCGGCAGCAACCCCCTGGCGCTGGCCAACCGAATCGCTGGAAACCCGCCCACGGGTCGTCGGGTTCTGGGACTAGAAAGCTTCCCCAGTTGGGTGTCAGCCAGCGATAGAAAATTGCTTCAGAGTACAGATATAAGAGCGAATGCCGTCGTTGCAAAAGATGGAAGTGGGAACTTCAAAACTGTCTCTGAAGCCATCAATGCTGCCAAGGGGGGCCGTTTCGTGATATACGTGAAATCTGGAATTTATAATGAGAAAATTGATACCAACAAGGACGGGATTACCTTGATCGGCGACGGGAAGAACTCTACTATCATCTCCGGAGGTAGTAGCGTGGGCAAAGGTTCTAACCTTCGAGGATCTTCGACTTTTAGTAAGCTCTCTCTTTCGCGACCACCCCCCCCCCCCGCCCCCAAGTTGTCTGGTACCGTTGGTTAGTTTATTTTAAGGCTATTGGCAATGTCTACTTGAACTTTATCGCCTGTCTAACGAATCAACAAATTTAGTAAGCAAAATTCCCTTGTACATCGGCAATATTCAAACTAGTATTAGCATGCTTACAAGATGGAAAAATATGCAACTGTTTTAATCAATTGCCCCCTCATTATTGTCGGAAGTGAGAATTTGAAGGCAAGTTAACGTTCCTTTGGTGTTTATTAGAGACTTACAAAATGTTTCACAATATGATTGATCTCTCGGACTAGTGACCCGACCCATATCAATAATCTTGCTCACGGTAAAAAGTGAAAATTGCCTTGATCAGACTAGGAATCAAACTTGACTTGAACCAAAAATTTCCACAACATCCCCTCCAAACCAGTATGAATTTTGTGCCCTCATATTGAAGGTCAACTTTCATGTAAGAATATTTTCGTGTAACTGCTTACTGCCACTCCTGTTCGTTTACATCAGCGATTACTGGCGATGGATTCATTGCTCGGGACATCGGCTTTCAGAACACGGCAGGCGCCCAAGCCCAGCAAGCTGTGGCTCTGACCGTCGCCTCTGACCACTCGGTGCTATACAGATGCAGCATCTCCGGCTACCAGGACACGCTCTACGCCCTCGCCCTCCGCCAATTCTACCGCGAATGCGACATATACGGCACGGTGGACTTCATATTTGGCAACGCCGCTGCCGTATTCCAGAGCTGCAATCTGGTCCTCCGCCGCCCGCGCTCTGGCGACTCCTACAACGTTATCCTGGCGAACGGCCGCACAGACCCCGGGCAGAACACCGGTTTCTCTGTTCACAACTGTAAAATCACCGCCGGGTCGGATCTCTCCCCCGTCAAGAGCTCGTACGAATCGTATCTGGGCAGGCCCTGGAAAGAGTATTCTAGAGCAGTGGTGATGCAGTCCAACGTGGACGGGGCGATCTCTCCCGGAGGATGGATTGAGAGGCCGGGGGTCGGAGGTTCCACGTATAAAACGCTATATTTTGCGGAGTATGAGAACATGGGCCCTGGAGGGGGCACTTCTGGCAGGGTGAAGTGGCCGGGATTTCATGTCATCGGGACGCCAGAGGCTACCAAATTTACTGTGGCTAATTTCATTGGTGGGAATTCATGGCTGCCTTCCACAGGGGTCACCTTCGTTTCTGGGCTTCAATGATTTAATGGTTGCTCCAGTCCAAACTTTATGGAAGCTAGCCCAGAGTTTGACTTAAACGAAGGCGAAGAAAAGTCCGCAGCGTAATAATCTGCAACAAGTTAGTTTTAGAAGCAGCGAAGATAGATTTTACTAGATTATTATTCTGATCTATCTTTTGCTAGTTCTTAAAATATATATTTGTGATCTATTATAAAAATGAATTAAGCATGTATATACGCGATTAATCAACGTAAAAAAGAAGCATTCCTGTGTTTGAACTGTCATGAGATGAAACATTGTTGTGCCATGAACTTAAAAAATTACTTAAAGAATAAATTAGAGGAGGAAAAAGTAGAGAGGAGAAAGACTTAATAAATTTCTATTATCTAGTTAATCTAACACCTTTACAGTAACTCTCTCGTCTAAAAATCTTTATTGTTCTTTTTTTTCCCTCTTGTTATTAGATGCAAATGAATCACAACACACTCCTATTTATACTACTTCTCCGTAAAGAATGAACCGTAGTGATTAAAAAAATTTAATAGTCAAGATTAATCACCACCTAATCACTTTGCCTAACTACATGACCTAATCAATCTAACACGACTTTGGACACACATTGTCTAAATATATCACTAACTTTATACATCTAGACATTATTCCAATTTTCTTACATATACATCTTAGAAAAAACAATTGCTAATACAATACTAATTTATTTATAACAAAAGTTCTTGAAAATCAAGTTTAATTTCCAACATGCCCCTTAAACTTGATTTTTTTCATCCCAAGTTGATAGCACAACTTTCTAAGTACTTCTCTTTTTAGGGGTTTTGTGAAAATGTTAGCAGCTTACTTATTAGTCTTTACATTATTCACTTGAAGTTCTTTTTTTACAATACATTCTCTTTTGAAATGAAAGCAAGTGTCAATGTATTCACTTCGATTATGGAACGCAAGATTCTTTGCTAAAGTGATCTCTAACTTCTTGTCAACATTAATCGTTGTCACATCCTTCACATTAAGATGAAATTCCTTGAGTAAACTTCCCTACCACAATGCATGGCAAATACTTACTATGGTTGCTACATACTCAGTTTCACATGTTGACTAAGTTATAATTAATTGTTTCTTTGACACCTAAGTGAATGCCGTATTTCTAAAATAAAATACAAATCCACTTGTACTCTTTTTGTTATCGAGATCGCCAAGCTAATCACTATCAATGTATACCTTCAACTCTAAGTTTCCAAACACAGGATAAAACATTACATATTAAATAGTTCCTTTGATGTATCTGAGTATCCTCTTTGCAACTTGAAAATGGTAACTTAATGGAGGTTCCATATAGCGACTAACAAAACTAACTACATAGAAGATATAAAGCCTTGTGCATGTTATATACCTAAGGCTTCCAACTAAACTTTTGAATAAGGTGGAATTTAATTGATCTCCAACAATGTACTTCGACAACTTCGTTCCAACTTCAATCAGAGTGCTAATGGGTTTGCAATTTTCCATGTTGAACTTCCTTAGCACTTCTATGGCATAGCTCTCTTGAAAAATAAAAATGTCATTATCTCGTTATTTCACTTTTATTCTAAGGTAGTAAACCATTATCCCAATTTTAGTCATCTAAGGGTCCTTGGCTATTGTCTTTTTGAAGTTATCAATCATCTTAGAGTTACCACCTATTAAAATCGGATCATCAATATAATGACAAATCATCAGTACATCATCATTCTCATTTATATTGATATAAAGAGCATATTCATGAGGGCATTTTTTTAATCAATTTTTTTGAAAATATTAATCAATGCGGCTATTCCAGACCCTCGGTGCTTGCTTCAAGTCATGAAGTGCCTTTTTCAATTTAAAAACTTTATCTTCATGCCCTCAAACAATGTAGTCTTTAGAATGTTCAACATATATATGTTCTTCAAGAAAACCATTCGAAAAGGCAAACTTAACATCCATTTGATGAATTTTCTACCTATTTTGTATTGTCAAAGCTATCAAAAACCTAATGGCTTCAAGCCAAGCAAATAGGCCAATACTTCATCATAATCAATTCAAGCGCATTGGTTGTATCCCTTATCAACAATCCTAGTTATGTATCTTTCAATCTCCTTTTGAATTTCTCTTGATCTTGTAAACCCATTTCACACTAATAGGTTTATGTCCCGTTGGCATTGTGATTGACTCCAATGGATTGTTCTTCTTATTAGCTCCAATCTCTTCATCCATAGCTTTTCTCTATTCCTCACTCTTTGATGCTTCTTCAAAATTGAGTGACTCAAAATTGGCAAAAAAACAAAATAAGTTCTAATTTTGATTAAGTTCAAGAATTTATTCCCATGTCCTTATTTCTCGTTGTCCAACAACATTTTCATTATCATCGAATGACATGGAATATCTTGAACTTGAATCAGATTGTGGGGTTGATTGTGGTGACGTTGTAGGATCCATTTCATCATGATTTTGATTTTTCTCAATCTCAATTCGATAAAATATAAATTGTTCCTTGGATTGTGAACTCCATTCCCACAAACTCTTCTCATCAATATCTACATCTCAACTGACTATACTTTCTTTCCAACAAGTTCATGCCACTTGCACCCTTTGAATTGTCAATTATAGTTGGTACATATATACTTTTCACGTCAATCATCAATCTTCTTTTTGGGCTGCTTTGGGGGTGTGGACTTGAGCCACACTTCCAAATTTTCTCAAGTGAGACATTGTTTGTTTATATCCACTCCATGTTTCCTATGGTGTCTTATTGCACACACTTCTTAGTGGACAATAATTTGACAAGTAGACAACACAATCTACTGTCTTTGCCCAAAATTCCTTAGGCAAATTTTTACTCTTGAACATGCTATGAACCGTATTCTTGATAAAGCTATTCATTCTTTCTACCCCTTTATTTTGCTATGGTGAGAATGGAATGGTCAAAGGTCTTTGAATGCATTGTTATCACAAAATGCCTTAAATTCTTTTGAAGTGAACTCAACACCTCGATTGGATCTCATTGATCTAATCTTATGGTCACTTTGCTTCTCTACTAAGCCATAAACTTCTTAAATGTTGAGAAAGCCTCTGATTTTTATTTTAAAAAATTGACTCAATTTTTTCTACTATAATCATTAATAAATAGTAGAAAATACCCATTCTTTACAATTGTTGCCAGCCCAATGAGTCCATACACATCATTATATATTAGTTCTAGTGGCTTCTTAGCACATAACATTTATTTTTTTAGAAAACTTTCTTGATGTTATTTTCTAATCAAACACCATTCATATAATTGATTTGGTTGATTAATTGATAGAAATACATTCACCATCTTCTTTGTTGATAGCTCTTTCAATCCTCAAAAGTTGAGATGTCTAAGCTTCAAGTGCCACATCCATGATTAATCTTCAAAGCAGACCTTTAAACATTTTATCATATCAGTATTGATGCTCATTAATAATATTTGATTCTTAGTCATTAGGAAATAAACCAACAAACTTCCTTTATCATCTTTCAAGTAAAGGCTTTGATTTCTCAAGTGGACATCATACCCTTTCTCCATTAATTGTCCCAAGCTAAAAATGTTAGTTTCATACTTGGAACATAGTATACGTCAGATATAAATTGGTGGCCTCCATACTTTAGGTTGATGAGGATCTTTCCTTCAACGTTTTTGGGAGTTTTTGAAAGATTGCCAAAGATAATGCTTTCTATCACAGATTCATCCATCTTTACAAAAATAAGCTTATGGCTGAACATGTCATTGCTAACACCAATATCAAGGTACCAAATGTGAGTTGCCTCTCCTTTTGATTGTTTATGTGCCAAGAGGATCTTGTCTCCAACTTCATTTGTTTCTTGTACAATAAAGGACTTTTCCCTTTTATCATCTTAACACTCATATAAATTGTGTCCATGCATTTAACAACTGTAAAATTGTACCTCCTTTCTATCTTGTCTTTGATTGTAGCCACCTCTTGCTTGACCATTTGAAGATTGAGACTCGCTTGACTCAAAAGTTTAGTTTTGATCATGTTGGCCTCCACCACTTCCTCAAACTTGAGCACGTCCATAACCTCATCCTCATTCATGACCATATCCACCCTGATGTCGATGTGCATCACTTTTCTTTTCTCTAATGCTTATTTTCATTTAGAGAGCTTACTCAATTGATTCTTTATTTTTATTTTTTTATTTTTTGATTTTTTCTTCATGTTCTTGGAATTTCCTGGTAAGCTCATTAATGGTTAAAGTGTTGAGGTCATTAGACTCCTTACTTGCTACAATAATATGATTACATTTTTAATCAAGTAATGTAAGTATAAATTTTTTTTTCTACAACTCGATTGTCTATCATCTTCTCACCTTTTCTTTCAATTAGATTTGCAATCATGTGACCTGAAAAATATAGTCAAACACTTCTTTAGGGTCTTTCATTTTCTAAGCCTCAAATTCTCGTCGAAGTGAAGTTGAAACTTCTTTATCTCGTTAATACCTTTGAAGTCATTTTCCAGAATATCCCATACCTTCTTAGAAGTAGTGGCTTGGGTAATTGTTTCAAAAATTGAATCATCTATATTAAGTTTGATAAATGAAAGTGTCCTTTGATCTTTCACTTTTACCTCTTTCATGACCTCCATATCTTTGCTTGTGGTAGCCAAATCCTCTAATACTTAGAATTCTTCTTATATGATATCCCACACATCTTGTCCATCAAGAAATGCCTTCATTTAGATACTCCATTTTTCATAATTTTCCTTTGTGATTTTTAGAATTAGAAAGACTCCATTAGCGACGACTAACTTAACAAGGTTCTAGCACCACTTTGTTGTGTGGTGAGTTTACAAAATTACTTAAAAATAAATTAGAACAAGAGAATGTGCAGAGGAAAATACTTAATAAATTACTAATATCTACTCAATCAACACTTTTCAAAAACTGTCTCTTCTACAAATCCTAATCCAGTGTTGTTTTCCTTCTTTTTTCTTTTTTCTTCTTTTCCTCTTCTTATAAGATGCAAATGAATCACAAAATATCCCAATTTATACTATTCTCTATAAAGAATGAACGGTGGTCACTAAAAAATCTAATGGTATAAATTAATCACAATCTAACCACTTTACCTAACCACATTACCTAACTTCTCTATCACATAACTTTGAACACATACATTGTCAAAATATGTCACCAATGTTATATATTTAGACATTATTTTGATCTTCTTATATACACATCTTAGAAAAAACATTTGCAGATATAATACTAATTTATTTTTAACAAGAATTCTTGAAAATCAAGCTTAATTTCCAACAAACATCACCTTTCAACCACGACACAATTGATACACAATGCATGGCGAAAGCAAAATGATATTTATATAAGCTACATAACTATTAATTCAATCTGATACTATCTGTAGAATACATGTACACATACTGTCACACCCCTAAAATTCGGTATGTGACAACATGAGTAGGACTCTTGATGCTTTCATCTCAAGAATATCTGAACCAACATGCATCGATACATCTAAACCAAATCATTTGAATAAATAACAAAACTTAATATAATTCCATTCCTTACACTTAAAACAAATAATCCCAAATACCACTATTATGGTGGAAGCATTTAACTATTACATTGCTTATTTTCTAATACAGCAAATGATGAGGATAATATTCATGATCTTCAATTTCTGGGCATGGCATCTATCAACCCCAAATGTATTCTTTAGTGCAGTCACCATTTGTAATATAAATTTTAAAGTCATGAATGAAAATCACCTAGTAGGAAGGTCTAAATTTTCTTTTATGGGATGTAAACATAATCAAAAGTATTTTTTCAAAGCATTTATCAATTTTGAAATTAAAATTCTGTATGGAAATAAATATTTATTTAACTTGTTAAACTCATTGATCATATACTTGTAATTCAAGCATTCATGCATCATTCCACTGGTAATCGACCACCTGTCTCAAGCCCTAATCTTCAACCCTGATTAGGCAATATCCCAATCTATTTTTCAATTGGTAAGGTCACATGGTCAATTGCTTGCACTTGCCATAATCACTAGTTTTTAACCCCAGTCAAGTAGTAACTCAATCTACTATCTCGATTCGTAGGGCCGTACACATTTGTTAGTTGTGCCTACCGTGAGCCCTAGTGCTCAACTCCGACTAGGCAGTATTCCAATCTATCCTTCCAATAGGTGAGGTCAGAACTAACAAATATTCTTAACACATATATACTTTCTTTCATAAACTTTTAATTTCAAAAGGGGATTCCATTCAATCAACATTAGAACAAGATTTAATATGCATACATTCAACAGTATTTCACATAAAATATTGTCATGATCATGCTCACATCCAAACCATTTGGTAAGAAAATTTTCATAAGCACAGAGTCTAATCATGGAAGTAATAGAATTTCAGGAAATTCATAATTAAAATCAAACCTTTTCATAATAATGTGAAACGCATGCATACATATATGTATGCATCTATGGATGTATGTATGTATATATATCCTTTGCATAATGAAACAATCGAAGATTTATGTAACAAAAATTTATTTAAAACAATTATAAAATGTCAAAAAGGCAGTTGCAAAACTCACAGGTAACCAACTTATATAGCAAAAATTTATTTAAGTGATAAAACTATTTAACAAAATAAGGTAGTTGCGAAATTCACAGGTAGCCTACTTACATGATAAAAGTTTAACCTATACGATAAAGCAATTTTAACAAATAAAGCAAATGCAAAATTCACAGGGTAACCCACTTAATTAGAAATTCATGTCACCTATACAAAATGTTGCACGATATCAATCCAATGTTTCTCCTAATCAATCAAAATGATTCTCATTTAATCTCAACTTAACGGAAAATTAGTATCTTCTATACATCCTAATCATGCAGTTCATGGAATAATCATTTCCTATTCTGGCTTTAAAATTTGTAATAGAATTAGATTTAAATTTCTTAATTTAAAATGTTGTCTATATTAATTTATTGGATTGTTATTTCTACAATCCTCAGATGCCGATTTTGAAGCTTTCTATGATCAAAAAATGTAACGAATAGTTGGAATTTTCATAAAAATATAAATCTGTATATTTTTCTTGTAGTTTAAACTCTCAGTCAATGTATAAAAATAAACTGTATTGGTATACTCATATTTCTCTATGATCTATATATGGTTGGAAAGCTCTATAAATCTAATTTAATATGACATAAACCATGATTGGTTTCGGCCTCCTACAAAAAGTTATGGTTATTAATCTAAAGTCAGTGCAGAATTAATACAGTAGTCCTGAAGCTATTTTTCATTCAATTTAAAGAATTAAATGCTTTATTCTAAACTGAATATTGCAGTGATCTATATACAGACAGAATGATCTACGGATCTAGTTTAATATGCACTAAACCAGGATCAATATGGGGTTTTTTACAAAAAGTTATGACCCCTACACTAAAATTGGGCAGAATTAAAATTGGCAATCCAAAAGTTGCTATTCAGTCAATTTAAAAAATTAAACTATATTGATGTAGGCAGAGGTTTATGGTGATCTAATATGGTTGAAGAAATCTGACTCTTTTTTAATATGCAACAATCCTTCTGCAATTTAGGGCTTTCTACAATAAAGTTATGTAGAATGGAATTTGCATACACAGTATGCCACAATTGGTCTTTCTTGCTTCGTTTTTCACCTTTCTTTGGAAGAAAACACCTCAATCCCCTGTAAATCCTAAGCCCCTTACTATGACGGAATTAATCTTCTTTCAAGTGTATTTAATGATTCCATAACTTTTTCATGAAATTCCATCAGTTTAGTTGTGAACATCAATCTATGAGATTATCCTTCTCATACTAAACCTATGTACAAAAATCCAACATAAATTGTTGAAGGTTTTATCTACATACAGTGGGTTTCTTAAGAAATTAATAATAATAATAATAATAATAATAATAATAATAATAATAATATGTGATTATGGATTCAATCATGCTTTAACAGTCACCTAGATGTGTGTGTGTGTGTGTGTGTATACGTTTACATATTCTCATGCTTTTCTCTCATATTTCCTTGAACATGCTCATTACATGACTACAAGAATCCTACACAAATGCTTACACATATGTATATATACTAAGAATTTAAAGACTTATGGAGTCTAGACATAAGGGCGAGAGCAAATCCGAATGTTTACCTTTTGCAAGGGTTTAGTAAGTCTGTTTGCCTCTCTTTTGCTGCAAGCGTCATCCTACCAACAACCTCCCATTCTCTTCTTAATCAACCAGTTTCTCTTCTTCGCCAATCACCCAAGACTTGGAGAATCGGTGGGTGGCGTAAGTCTACTTTCTCAAAAGTGCCTTGCTGGATTTTTTCTTTTTCTCTTTTCACACAATACTAGGGGCTAATGAAGAGTGAAATTTGTTTCCTCACCTCCTTTCTTTTCTTCCTCTTTCTTAGTCTCTTTCTACTCTCTCTCTCTCTTTTTCTTTTTTCTCAATGGAGAATGCAAGTGTGGGTGTTAGAGTTTTATTTTGGATACACTTTGATTATCATGCACCCTCTCAATTGCCACTTTTAATTTCTCCTTCACTTCCCATGCTTAGTCAACCTCATTAATGGTTGTGTTGAACATAGGAAGTCCCTCCCCTTGACCGTCCTTGGAAAGAGACAAGCTGCTACCATCTCTTGGCTTTTCATGTGACAGGAACAACTGTTATCATATTATATATATATATATATATATGTATGTATGTATGTATGTATGTATGTATGTATGTATCTATGTATTTGAAAATTTTGGATATTACATCCTCTCCTACTTATTAGAAGTTTTATCCTTAAAACTTACTACTTCTTACTCATCAAATAGATGGGGTACTATTCTCGTATGTCCTCTTTTAGTTTCCATGAAGCCTCTCTCTCTCTGTGATTAGACTATTAAACCTTCACATAAAAATAACTCTGGTCCTCAAAATTTGTTCATTTCGGTCCACTATTCTCATTGGAACTTCTTGGTAGCTTAAATCTTCTCTTATGGCCAAAGGTTCAGTTTCCAAAATGTGATTGGGATCCAGTACATACTTTTGTAGTTGAGATATATGAAACACAATATGCACCCTAAATAGTGTTAAGGTAGCGCTAGGCAGTAAGCCACGTCACCCACTATATCTAGTATCTCAAAAGGCCTCACAAATTGTGAGTTTAACTTCACAACCTTTCCAAAGCATGCTATTCCACGTGTAGCCTACACATTGAGATGCACCTTTTTTCCCTCAAAACTATAACGGTCACCATTTCAGATTTACCCTACTCTTTTGTCTATCTTGTGCTTCCTTAAGCCTCCTTCGAATGCTTCCCACTTTCTCAACCTTCATTTCAACCAATTCATGCCTTATCACCCATTTTCCTCCTACTTTATCCCAACAAATGGATGCGCAACACTTGCATCCATACAGGACCTTTTAGGGCACCATTCCTATGCTGCTATGGTGGCTGTTGGTATACATGAAGTCAACCAAGGGTAGGTACTTACTCCAATTTCCTTTGAAATCTAATACATGTACTCTAAGCATTTTTTTTCAAGTGTCTAGATTGTTCTTTTTGACTATCCATTAGCCTAGGGATCATAAGTCGTGCTCAAGTCTACTCTCGCTCTCATGACCTTTTGAATACTTCTCCAAAATTGTGATACAAACCTAACATCCCTCTCAAATATAATGCTGATTGGAGTTCCATGAAATCTCTCTATGTTATAAACATACACTTTAGCTAGCTTATCTAAGGTGTATCTTGACCGAATCGAAAAGAAATGAGCCAACATGGTCAATCTATTGATCACCACCTTTATGACATCATAACTTTGTGGATTTCGAGGTAATTCCACCATAAAGTCCATCATGATGTCCTCCAATTTCCATTCAGCTATCTCCTATAGCTAGAGATAGCCTCCTAGTCTTCTGGTATTTAGCCTTGATCTTTTAAGTTGTCATACATTTCACCAAAAAGTTAGTCACGTCTCTTTTGATCCTTGTTCACCAAAAATCTTTTTTTATTAAATCTTAGTACATCTTTGTACTTCCTGGGTGAACTGAACATTTGGACTAGTGTGGCTCCTGCATAAGTTTGTTTCTTATCTCCATCACCTTAAGCACACTAATCCAGCCTCTCATGCACACAACATCATCATTTCCAACTTAGAACTCTTATAGTTGCCCTTCCTTAGCTTTCCCCTTAAAGGATTTAAGCTTAGAGTCCATGTCTTGAGGCCTCTTAACTTCCTTATAAATTAGAGGTTCGGTGTTTAAAGTAACAATATCAATTCATTTGATTCTATAATTTTAGATGTAGGAGTCAAACTGTCTTGCTAGCATCACTTCCATGCTTCCATTTCCTTTTCTACTCAGAGTACCTACCACCTAATTTACCTTGTCTGGATGGCAATTGATGAATATGTCCCAAGGCATTCTCCTTTCTAGCCCAAATTTACATTCGTCAAACTTAGCATAAAGTGGTTTTCCTCTAAATCCTATAGAGCTATCCATAGTTGTTTTCCATGTTGTCATTCTCTTAGAGAATTAAACCCAAAATTTCATTTATATATTCATCACCATTGTCCTATTAAAGCCTAAATTTAGATTCATGCAATTCATAGAAATCATAGGGCCTTAACTAACCCAGGCTGTATCTAGAAATTTTATGATGCCTAATCTCAAATTTATCTTGGGGATGTTCTTATTCTTGTCTTTATTTGATGGTAATCCAACTTTAATTCAAGGTTAGAGAATACTCTAGCCCACTCATGTTGATTGAGTAGTTCATTTGTCTTAACATGTGATATTTATTCTCAATTGGAACCTAGTTAAATGTTTATTCCCTAAAATCAATCTAAGGCTCCTAACACACATAAAGCAAGGCCTCTCCACGTTTTCATTGCACCACCCTCATTTCTCTACCATTGCAACTTTAATTTCCTTACTATTTCTAGGGCTATTTTACACAATAGGTGCAGCTCTTGTCATTCAAATGGTCTTAAAGGTGATTGCCAACTCTCTTGAGGACAAATGGGTGAGTAGTACCCTAGTTAGATAAGGTACTTGTTCATAAATTATTGGTAGGGATATTACTAACTTCTGCATTAAGAACATTATTCACTTTCTTTAGGGTCTAGGTGATTATCTTAGCATTCTCTTTTAGTCTTAGGTCCATCAATTTGAGCCAAGAATTAGGGCTAGGGCTTGAAATTAGGTCCCAACTACTTAGGTCATTACAGGCTATCACTTCCAAGCTTCTTCCCTTAATGCTACTTGGCGATGGGGAAACCGTGGTTAGTTTATTGTTCCAGGATGATGTAACAAGGGTATTGCATGGTACACCTTAAACAATTGGCCATTTATGACGTAACGGAGATTTCTTAATACCTATTAATAAGTACTAACGAGTGTCTCATGGTCACATAACATACAAGAAGTAATAAAAAAATAGTTAACTAATAACATAATAGCGGAATCTTACATTATTCCAATATTGTTATACATCAAAATCTTATTAACACCCTTATTTCTCCAACAAGCCTTCATCCCTTTCCTTGCTAATTCTGTACCCACTAAGCTCTTAAAATCCCTACACTATGCTCAACCCACACTCTCTCTTTCGAGCTCCTCCTCAAGGACCCTCTCCAACTTTGGCATCAGAGCACAAATCATTCTGCATAGCTCGTTAACCTCATCAAGAAGGTCGTACACCTACGCTGTCACCACCTCTTCCATCTTCTTTGGTTCAGTTTTCTCACACTCATAGGCTGCCTACGGTCACTATGCTTCTTCTTGAGGTGTGCAAAGACAACTTTCATTTCTTCATTTTTCCTTATAATGTTTTGGTATGCTTGTCACCTACTCTCTAACTCTTCTTTCAATGTCTTATTTTCAGCCTCAACCTTTTCTTTAGGGCATGGGCCAAGGTCCACATGAGTATGTCCCCTATGCATGCTAGGTCCTCTCATTATCTATGCCACAAGGTTATGTTTTAGCTAGTGCTTAATTGAGTTTCATCTTATGTATAGCTTATGAGTACTAAATACGAAATTATCTAAGGTCATGATGTATGCCTTGACGGTTCGTGTCCTTAAAGCCGAGTCGTAAGTTCAAAAGTCTTGTGTATCCAAAGATTTAATCCTAGGTTCAGTCTAAATCTTAGAAGTTGTCGAACCCGGAATTTGTCTAAATTTCAAATGTTAAATAGCTCAAAGTTGAAAATTTAAATGTAAAATTAAAAATAGTGGGAAAAAAATAGCATATATGCTGAAAGAAAATTAAATTATTGAAACTCAATTCAAATTGATTAAAAAGGGTTTAAATTAGGGATGTTGATGAGTTTGAGTTCAAATAGCAATTTAAATTTGATAATTATTCAAATTTAGCCAAACTCAATTTTTCAAAATTCAAACTAAAACTTAATTTTGAACTAAATAAAGAAACTAAACTCAAAGAAAATTTTAAAATTTAAAATTGAGCTTAATAAGATCTAACAAAAATTTTTAATCTAGTTATTGGGTTTGAGTCTAGCAGTTTTGTTTATTAATACTTATAATTACAATTTGTGAATAAAATTTTTAACATTTGATAAAGCTTTGAATAAATTTAAAATAATGATGTATTTAATATGTTTATTTAGGAGTTATTTTTTAATATTTTAAAATTTTGGGGGTTAATTGCTATTTACTTAAACAATATTAGCCCACTATTCAAATCCCTTTGTCAAATTTCTTACAATGATATCTTTTTACGTTATCTCAAATTGTGAAGATTTTCAACAATTTAAATAAAAATTATAGAGAAATTCAAAGAACTCTACTTGTTTACGACTAATTAAAATTTTAGTTTTTTTTTTTTTTTTTTTTGTTAGAACTTTCTCCTATGATTATCACTAGTACATTTTTATAGCATTTTAAATTAAGTATAATTTTTTGATATTAATAAATGTTGGAAAAGAATTAAATATAACTAACAATGATTTAGTTTTGTTGGATGAATATCAATTGAAATTATATAGAAGATATTATGTCATTGATTTGTGTGAAGGGGGTATTAGTATAAATAAAAAATACATAGCTTTTAATAAAAATTTTAATTCTGGGTATTTTGGAAGAAGGAAAAATAATCACATTAAACAATCCAAGGTAGTAATCACATCACTAAGTTATCTTATATTTAATTCATATTAGTGAACGTATATTATATTATCCTAGGATTAAGTTATCATTTAAATAATTCTTAAGAAATTAATCATATCAAACAAAGTAAACAAGCCCATACTATACTATTTTATATTTGAATTTATTCTTTGTAGGTAGCGAGTATGCGCTCAAATTTGGCACAATTTCTTTTCAAGATAAGGAGAATGATGCAAGCATCGAGCCTAGGCAAGAGAACCAACTAAGGATGAATAGTAGACCAATTACTTTAGCTAAGGCCAAGAAGTTTAAAAAAGCCATGGCTAAACTTGTCTAAGATATTCAAGAAGAGATTGGGCACCTTGGGAGGCTTTGAAGGCCAAAGGGGGGCACATGGCCCAATTTAGTGTGTTATATGAGTGAAAATTGGTCTACTCAATCAATTGTCCATCAAGTGCACATCAGCCAAATTAACATCAATGATCCATTAGAATGTGTATCTCAATGTAGCAAACAAATCGTAAGTCCAGCAAAAGATGTCAAGACTAGCTAAGACAGATCAAGCCATGTCAGATTGATCGGCCTAAATCTCGATCAATTGCATGTTTGCTTATAGAGCAAAAAATTACCTTGTTGAAGAGATTTTTTTTCTTCTTTCTTAGGATTTTTCCCTATTGTTTTATACAAGTTTTTACCCATATTTTGGCCAATTCTTTGGTCTATAAATAAAAGTTCCTTGAAAGACTTTGGAAGCCACCTTGATTATTGATTACTAAAATTGATATTTTCTTGTTTTCCTTGAATTTAAGCGTTTCTCAATTCTCATGGTTAAAATTCCAAATTAAGTTATTTCAAGTCATTATTGAAGCATATGTAACATATCAACTAACTTGGCATGTTGGTTGTGGCTATTTTTGTACTTGGGTTTCTCCTATTCATTTTGTTTAGGTTGTGAATTCAATGGCTTGCTAAAGAGGAATCCAATAAGATTCAAGTTCATGTTGCCATTTTCATTCTATGCTTTTGTGTCGCATCATGGGAAGACTTGCTTAGATCTTTTATTTTAGATTTAAGAGAACAGGGAAGTAATACTTGCCACTTATTACATTTTTATATCATGGTAGTTATCGCACTCAGTTGGCTCCATTGGCTCCATATGTGACCTTATGTAGAACAAGATTTCCATCAACAATTTTTTGTGATAAAATGAGTGAGAGAAGGGTTATGGATCCTAAATTGATAAAGTTGAAAATTGAAAAATAGAGTAAACAAGGAACAGGCTTTAAAAGGATCGATATGAATAAAAGAGTTGGGCAGGTATGAGGAAAAGGCCACTACAATTTCGAGAAGGTGATAAAGTGTACCTGAAGATATCAACTCACAAAGTAATGCGCTTTGGGATGATAGAAAAATTAAATTCAGGTATTGTTGGAACTTCTAAAATATTAGATTATCATATAGCTACCTCATCACAATTAAGAAAGTAAGTGCATGGACCAAGTCATGTTTGCAAACTAGAACCCTTAGCAACAAAAGACAATTTGAATCCAAATGAACTTCCACTAAGAATAATTAAGAAAGTAAATGCATGGACCAAGTCATGTTTGCAAACTAGAACCCTTAGCGACAAAAGACAATTTGATTCCAGATGAACTTCCACTAAGAATAATAGAGTGAAAGAAGCAAAAATATTCAAACTAGAACAATCCCCTATATCAAGGGGCAATAGTCCAACCAAATTGAAAATGAAACATGGGAGCTAGAAGAATCAGATGCGTCTTTGTTATCCGCACCTATCCAATAGACAAGATACACCAAGTATCAAGAATTAAACACACTATAAGAGGGAGGATGTGATACCTCAAATATTTTATTAAAATTATCCACAAAATATCCTAACTAATTTGACTTGGATAGGAATTTTAATAATCTTTACGTTAAAAATCAAATTATGAATCTTAACCCCATAACAATTCAAACATTCTATTTCCATCTCTAGAAATCTAAAATTCCAAAAGACTGACGTTCAAATCCCTTTCAGAAACCTAAGTGCTTTAAATGATTAGCATTCAATCTTTTTTAAGAATCCTTAATATTCCTACAGACTAGATGACTCTATAAATAAACAATACAAGACCCTCATATTAATTGTGTAACCTCGGTAAGATGAAGATACACTAAAAATATATTCCACGGATTTTTTAGATTTATATTATTTGGATATACTAATATTAGTCTATCTTTACTAGAAACGATTGTACCAAATAGAGATATCCAAGTTGTTAGACCACTTATTATTGGGTTGAGATTGTTGCCACTAATGTATTTGAAGATGAATTCATAATTTTTAACATGAATATATAATGGATTAGATGTTATAGAATGAATAAGTTGTAAATCATAAAACCTAGTTTATAATAAGATTATCTAATTATCATTCTTGTATACATAACAACAAATAAACTTCCACTTATTTCAGTCTATTGATCACATATATACACAAGTACACGTGCAAACCTCATTCTCCACTGCCAAAACCTTAGCTGAATAAGTCTTAAACCTTTCTTCAAGGACTTATCCTACAGCTCCATGATTAAAAACAATCCTTGTAATTCAAGTAAGTAAATGTACTAAGTCAAATATTAAAATCATAAGAAATTTCAGTTTATCTTAATTATATTACTAAAAGTACGACGTTACTTGATGATGGTTGTACCATATGGCTGTAATAATTGAACATGGCTCGCTACATCTTTATAATAAAAATTGCGGCAAAACATAATAAGATTCCAGAGTAAATCCAGACTTTAAGTTCTGCTAAGTTAATGTTTTAAGTGTAGTCAATCGAGTTAGCTTACATTAGGACACTGCTTGGATTTGTTACTATAATATATGTAGGTACTCAATATATCCACATATATCAATTCATGTTGTCTGCTACGACTTATCAGAACAAGAATTCTCAGTTTGTCATGACATACCTCTCACCATTTTATAATGACACTCAACTATGAAAACTGGAGAGAATTAATTACTATGGTTGTGATAGGAGCTTGAGAAGCTAATAAGACGTTATTTCAATTGTTTAGTTCAAAACACTTATAAATATCAATGAATCAATTTCAATTGAAGAACTATTATCGTGTACTGAAGCATTAGGAATGAAGATTCTTTCTTGTGTTCATGGCTTCTGTTGCAATCATTTTGAATTTTTCTTGGCACCTTGCTGCTTCTACTATGTTTGAAATGGCACCAAAGCCATAAGGGTCCCATCCGTCGTTACTTTCATTGATCTTTCAACATCTGTCAGCATCAATTCTCAGCTCAATGGAGTCATCATCTGGATTTGTGAATCCCGTTATTCAAACAACATCTGCCTTTTGATTGAAGAACCAAATTAACATTACTTTATTCATGCTTTAGATAATCACTACACTATCATCACCCATCAAGACCTCACAAATTCAAATTATGAGAAAGATCACGTTATGGAAGGCACAAGGAACCATAGTGAGCCTGGTATATCAAGAAAACGATTAAGGAAACCCCATATTGAGATCTTTCCAAGGAGTAAAAATAGATAAGAAAACACAACGAAAGGCCCCATGATTCGTTATCATAGGAGAGACACTCTATAAGGGATCATACATCCAACCCCTACTCAAATGCCTAGGAATGGATAAAGTCAACTATGTGCTGCAAGAGACACACGAAGGATGTTGCAGACCACATATAAGAGGAATGAACTTAGTAAAACAAACCATGACAGCAGATTACTCTTGCCCGATGATGAGGCAAGATGCATGAAGTTAGTAAAAAAAGTCCATAAACGGTAACTTATGAAATGGGCACTATGATGTGGACATCCTGAGACAAAATCCCCTCAAGTTACCACCCAAACCCGTCACAAGAGCAAGAGCCCGCAGGTTCAAGAATGCCTTTGCCCATTTGATGGTTGATTGGAGGTTTAATGATTATTCATGCATGTTGGAATGGTTCAAGGACAGGTTGTGGCATCTAATTTTAACTTGAGAAGCTTAAAAAATGCCAAGGAACACTACAAGCATGATCCGAACCAACCCAGATCAAGCCAGGTCACTCCAAATCGACATTGAAGAGTTCACGAGGGAGCTAGGAGGGATGTGAGTTAGGCTCTCCATAATTATGATCCCCCAGGGACACAATCGATCACAAGGTATTGCAATATTAACTACAAAATGCATAAAGACAATGTACTCAATCCGGCATAGTGCGCACTCAACCACATAGTAGGCTAAAAGTCACATTTTGACCCATGATTTAAATTTGACCATTTGGAACCCAAATTTTAGGGTTACTTTTGGCATTTCACCCCTTCCCCAGTTAGTTTTGGCTTATACTTGCCTTAAATACATTCATTGCTCATTTTGTACAAAACTATGTTCATTTTACTTGAGAGTGTGTGAGTGAATCAACAGTTCCAAACTCAAGTCAAGTCAAGTCATTTTGGTGCATCCCGGTGATTTGTAGCGCCAACATTTACCAGCGTGGTGTTAGGTCTTTCAATTTCACAATTTTGATTTGTTGCAAAGGTCTACCTCTTCTTACTCAATTAACTATTATGTAATCTCACCGATTATCCCTTTATTTTCCTTGTTATCTTTCTTGTATTCATTTTTCATAAATTTCTCAAAATTTTCCCAACCATTGTCGGTCCTTGTTTCCAACAATTCATATCAAAGTGATATCAAAGCTAACTCAATTGGGTTCCTAAATCTAATTAGTTGGTTGGATTCCATTTTTGTTGTTTTCCATATTTCATCCTTTCGCTATTTTTTTCAAAAACCCAAAACTTCAAAGAAAAAAATCTGGACTGTTAAGGCTTCTTCAGACAGATTCTAATTTGGTATTTGATGGAAATATTTGTGAAGTTGTGGTAATTTGTTGGAAATATTGTGCTATAATTGTTGGTGATATTTTGTTGTGATATTGAAGTATTGTTGATACTGTTTGGTTGTTGGTGTTGAAGTGCTGTTGAAGATTTGTGGTTGAGAAGAGAAAAGAACAAGAAAAAAAAGAGAGATAGAAAGAAAAAAAGTGGAAGAAATTAATACAAAAAAAAACAAAAGGAGGAAAGGAGGAAAAAATTGTGGAATTTTGTTGTTAAAAGTTGTTTGGAACAAATTTTGCCCAAGCCTTATTGTTAGATCAATCCCCAGAAAGCCCAGATCGAGGGGGACACAAGAACTCTCCCAACTTTGTCGTAGTTTAAACCTCACAATCAATTGTGCCTACAACTGCTCGAACGCGCTGCATAAACTTGCTAGGATCGCACCCACCATTACATGATCGCGCACCTCCCTTACTCGATCAATCACCCTACACTCCCAAATCGATTGCCCAGCCACTCTTTCATCCCAAATTGATTCCTTCGCATCTAGATCGATTTCAAACCTAATTTCTCAATTGTACACCATTCCACATGCATTTTTTAGGTTGTTGAGCTTAGGAATCATTTCGAAACATCCAAGGCAACTTAGTTTGAATTGGTAAGAATTCTTAAGTAATTTTCATTTCTTGTATATTTTATATATATATAAAAACTTGCACACGTACACTTTATTTCACCCTTTTCCTTTTAAAATGTCCAATAGTCAAGCAAGCTCAATCAGAGAAAACTATGACATGAAATTGATGCTTGAACCCGTCCGAGGTGAGATGCAATGGATATCCTAGATGGTTAAAGGAATTCATGACTAGTTGGAGAGGGTTGAGGCCTCTCAAACTACACAGACAAGAGATGACCTGCCTCTACATGGTGGTTGGATTAGGGACTGAGAACGTGGCCTAAAAGCTGAACAGAGATCATTGGACAATTATTCAGACTATAATGATGACATGTTTGAATAGCCACCAAAACAACAACGAAAGAGACCAGTACACAATGATGAGGATGAGCTTAAGAAAGTTAAACTCCAGGTGCCGCCATTCTAAGGAAAATCCAACCCAGCGCTTTACCTTAAATGGGAAAAGAGGGTAAAAAAGGTGTTCAATTGCTACCAGTACACGTAAGAGCAAAAGATGATGCTAGCAATCATTGAGTTCAACGACTAAGCTTTCACTTGGTGGGATCAAATTGTAACAAGCCAAAGAAGAGTTGGTGAAAGACCTATTAGGACATGGACAAACTTGAAAGTGGCCATGAGGAGGAGGCTCACTCCATCTCATCATTATAGGGACCTTTATTAAAGATTACAAGGATTGACTCAAGAATCCCAGAGTTTTGAAGATTATTTCAAAGAGATGAAATTGTTGATGATGAGAGCCGATGTCATGGAAGATCGAGAAGGCACCGTCGCTTGATTTTTGAGTGGGTTGCACTGAGACATAGCCGACATTGTTGAGTTGCAACATTTTGTAGACTCGGATGAGATAGTCCAAAAGGCCATCAAGGTAGAGATACAACTTAAGACGAGGGTTTAGGGAGGAACATTAGCAAGCACATCAAGTCTTAGGATTTTCCCTAGGAAGGAAAATGGTCGTCCACATCTAATGCACCCAAACTAAAAGAGGCACCCAATGAAGTGGACATCTAAAGTAGCTCATCCTAACACTACGACTAGCGCTTCATGAAATAAAAACCTTATATGTTTCAAATGCCAGAGGCAAGAACATTTTGCAAACCAATACCTAAATAAGAAGATCATGATCCTCAATGATGTGGGAGAAATTATCACTGATGGAAGTGAAGGAGAAGGAGAAGGTGAATCCGACAAGCATGGTGATGATGATGATGATGACGTTAAACAAGTTGATCAATAAGGCATAAACCTAGTAGATATAAGAGCCCTTAGTGCCCAAGCTATGGAGGAGAACATTTTCCACACCTGGTGCTAAATCCAAGGTAAAACTTGTAGTATGATTGTTGATGGAGGTAGTTGCACCAATGTTGCTAGTAACACTTTGGTTGAATGATTAAGTTTGCCTAGCATTGCCCATTTGAAACCCTACCGGCTTCAATTGTTGAATGATAGTAGTAAAGTTAGAGTCACAAAACAAGTGAGGGTTCCATTCAAAGCGTGCCACAACCTTTTAGGGTGGCCATGGCAATTTAACCAATGGGCGTGCCATGATGAGATCACCAACTGTACACCTTCCATTCTAGTGGTGCGAAGATTACATTGGCACCATTGTCTCCCAAATAAGTCCATGAAGATCAATTGTATTTGCAAAAATAATATAAATTAGAGCTTGATAAGAATAAATTAAGAGGCGAGGAGAAGATAAGAGTCAAATAGAGAGACAATGAGAAGAAAATAGAGAAAGTGCAAGCGGGAGCAAAGAGGTGTATGATAACAAAAGCGAGGGATGTAAGGAGAGCTTATGAAAATGAGAGTCCTACAGTATTGTCATTATACGAAGAAAGCTTGATGCTTTTCAATGTTGTCACATCCTCTGTCCTTGATTCCATTGTTCCACTTTTGCAAGAGTTTGAAGATATATTTCCAGAGGAGTTGCCTAGCAATTTGCCATCCATTCATGGGATTGAGCACCAAATTGAGTTGATGCCCAGAACTTCAATTCCAAACCAACCTACATGCAAGGTGAACCCAAAAAAGGCTAAGGAGATACAAGGCCAAGGAAGTGAGTTACTAGATAAAGGATGGGTTCAAAAAGCATGAGCTCTTATGCCATACTAGTATTAATTATGCCTAAGAAGAACAATGAGTGGCGAATGTGTGTAGATTACCAAGCCTGCTAAGCCATTAACTTCATCACGGTAAAGTATCACTACCTATTCCCCATTTAATGATATGCTGATGGGTTGCATAGTGCTAGTATATTTTCTAGAATTGATTTAAAGAGAAGATACCATCAAATTAGGATGAGGGAGGGGGATGAATAGAAAATAGCATTTAAGACTAAATTTAGGTTATAAGAATGGACTGTTATGCCTTGTAGCCTTACTAATGCCCCTAGTACATTCATATGATTGATGAACCATGTCTTACATGCATATGTTGGTAAATCTGTTGCTCTATACTTTGGTGATATCTTGATATATAGTAGGATCATAGATGAGCATGTTAAGCATGTGTAACATGTGTTGGTTACATTGAGGCAAAAACATTTATATGCTAACCTTAAGAAGTATGTATTTTATACAGATCATTGTGTTCTCTTAAGATTTTATGTAAGTTCATAAGGGATATGAATTGATGAGGAGAAGATCAAGGCCATTCAAGAATAGCTCACGCCTTAATCTACTATGGAGGTTAAGAGTGTCTATGGGTTAGCTAGCTTCTACCTCCATTTTGTGTAGGATTTTAGCACCATCGCTGTCTCATTGACCGCTGTGATCAAGCAAAATGAGAAATTCAGATGGAGCAAAGCACAACAAGATGCTTTTGACACCCTAAAACAAAAGCTCACATATGCACCCATTCTTTGCTTATCCAATTTTGGTAAAACATTTGAAATTGTGTATGATGCTTCGAGTGTAGATACCAACGCCGTGTTGATGCAAGAAGGGCAACCCGTTGCATACTTTAGCAAAAAGCTGAATGGAGCCACCCTCAACTATCCAACTTATGACAAGAAATTGTACTCTTTGGTTTATGCCTTGCAAACTTGGCAAAACTACCTAAGACCCAAAGAGTTGGTGATCTACACCAACCAGGAGTCCTTGAAGTACCTTAAAAGCCAAGGTAATTTGGGCAAAAGACATGCTGGGTGGGTTTCTTTTGTTGATACTTTTCCCTATGTGATTAAGTATAAGAAAGGGAAAGAAAATGTAGTTGTTGGTGCTTTGTCATGTAGGTGTACTTTAATTTCCACCTTAAGCAATGAATTGTTGGGGTCTGAACATATTCATGAGATGTATACAAATAATGATGATTTTGGTGTTGAATATGTCTTAACTCACACTACCCCACATGAGAAATCTTATAAAGATGATGGGTACTTGTACTATGATGGAAAATTATGTGTGCCCAAATTTTCATTACATAAATTGTTGGTAAGGAAGGCTTTTAATGGAGGCTTGATAGGATACTTTGGTGTCACCAAAATAGTGAGGAACACTTCTATTAGTCTCATTTAAGGAGGGACATGTCCAAAATCATTGACCGATACATGAAGCATTAAAAGACCAGTCACGTACAGACCCCTATGGTTTGTACATTCCTTTACCTATACCAAGCTCCTTAGACTAACATATCTATAAATTTTATGTTGCGGTTGCCTAAAAGTAGGAATAGATGTGATATATTTGTTATTATTGATAGATTTTCAAAAATGGCATATTTCATTCCATGTCACAAAACCAATAATGCAAACCTTGTTACTAATTTGTTCTTTAGGGAAATTGTACACTTGCATGAGGTCCCTAGGACCACTGTTTCTAATTATTCTCTACAGGTTGTTATCCCCAAAGTGATAGCCAAACTAAAGTGGTCAATCAAACTTTGGAAACTTTGTTGCCTGCTATTCTTAGAAGAAATTTGAAATCTTGGGAAGAATACTTGCCACACATAGAGTTTGCATACAATAGAAGCATAAACATAGCCACACAATTTTTACTATCCGAGATCATGTATAGGTTTAATCCTTTAACTCCTATGGATTTGTTTCCCTTGCCTAGAAGTGAGCAAGTTAGTGCAGATGGCAAGAAGAGAGCTGTATTAGTAAGATCTTTACATGAAAAGGTGCACCAAAACTTGGAGTAAAGGACATAACAATACAAGCAACAATCTAACAAAGGGCGCAAGAAGATCCTCTTTGAACCCGATGATTAGGTGTGGGTTCATTTGAGAAAGGAGACATTCTTGCAACAAAGAAAGATAAAACTACATCCTATAAGAGATGGTCAGTTTCAGGTTTTGGAGAAAGTTGGGGATAATGCCTACAAAATCAAACTACCCAGTGAGAAGAAGGACCTAATACTATGGAACAACCTTCTTAAGAGAAGATGAATGATGTTAACATCTTGAGACAAGATTCTCTCAAGTTGCCACCTGAACTCATTACAAGAGCAAAAGCCCACACATTCACGAATGCTCTTACCCATTTAATGGTTGATTGAAGGTTTGATGATCATTCGTGCATGTTGGAATGGTCAAATGTGAGTTATGGCATCAAATTTTGACTTGGGAAGTTCAAGAAATGCCAAGGAACGCTGCAAGTATGATCCAAACCAACCCAGATTAAGCCAGGTCACTCCGAATCGACATTCAGGAGTTCATAATCAAGTCGGGAGGGATGTGATCATTTGTTGAAAGTTGGGCTTTCTATAATTATGGTAGCCCAAGGACACGATCGGTCACAAGGGGTTGTGATCGTAACCACAGAATGCATGAAGATAGTGCGCTTGATCTGAATATCTTATCTGTTATAGAAACTTAACAAAGCGAAAATGAATTTTAAAAATTATATTAAAATTAAAATAAAAAAATAGCGAATTGGAAGACATGAAAAAATAAAAGAAAAGAAATAAAATTATATTAAAAATAGTAATGTAATTTATTATCAAACAACTAAAATCGTGTCTTTAAATTTAATTGGTAAAAGAAGAACTAAGAAACTTATAATAAATTAGAATTAGAAAGTGAATAGATGAGATGAAAATTGAGAGGAGGATGAAAAGGATATATGAAAAGAATCAAGAGTGATTGAGTAATTACTAAATATACAATAAAATTTTCTTTTTTACTTAATATGTGTCATGTATATTAATTAAAATTATAACTAATATTTAAAATCAAAATCAAAATAATTTAAAATTTGGAGAATTTTGACAGAAAATTAAATAATCTAATAAATTAGAAGAAAAGGAATAAAGAAAACGATAGATAAATTAAAAAAATTAAAATATGAATGTTGAGCAATTTAAATGCGTATAACAAAAAATCCTTATTTTCATAATAATATAATACTAGTTTTTTGGCACATTTGTTGTGTGTACAGTTTCAGAAAACTATTTCATTAGATAAAATTGCATGAATAAAATTATTTTATATTAACTGGTATAATATACTTATATTATTGCATTGTATATTTACATAAAGCTAAAAAATTTACTTGATAAGCAATAAGAATACATGTTATCTATAAAAAAACAGAAATAGAGATATCTAAAATTAAGAAATATATTAAAACTTAAAAAAATAAAAAGAAGAAAAGTAAGTAAATTATAAGTAAAATATAAAAATAAAATATTTCAAAAGATAGTGAAAGTAAAAAAATTCTATAAAAATAAGAGATCAAGATAATTTGTTAATTCCATTTTGAGAACAAACAAGTAGTCATATGATCCATATGTTATTATTAATATTATAAAAATAAACAATAAATTAAAAGGATGGATTAAAGGAATGAAGTTATTTTTGTGACCACACTTTCGACATCCAAAAGGTGACCCATTATCTTAGATATATAGTATTAAATAGCAAAGAGGAAATGTAATAGTACACTATTGTTGCACCAAAAAAGAAAAAAATGAAGCATATACATTAATCAACGTTTTAAAACAACTATAAATTATGCTTGAAAGCTGTTGCGAATTAATTTAAATAATTAATATATAAAAAGTAGCTGAAGAAGATGCTATAACTTTATAAGATCATTTAAAATTAGAAATTTCTAATTGACTTATTTTTTAATATCTTCACACATTTCTTTAATACTCACTCTATTACAAACCAAACATTCTTATAACTAATCTTATCATTTATATTATATAAAAAAAAATTCTCTTTTTCTTATATAATTAACTATTTATTTTTTAATCATTATAAACGTTCACGATCAAATCAACATCCATTCTTATAATTTTTTTATTCATATTTTTTTATTATCATATAAATTTATATATATTATCACATCTTTTAATAATTATTATATATTAAATCTATATAAAAATAATTTTCCTCCTCCATCTAAATTTTTCAAATTAAATATATTTTCATCCCTAAATCGAATCACGTCAATTATCTCTGCCGTTCTAATTCGGAATTAAACATAGCCCGGATTTTTTATATTTCAAAAAAATTAATCACACGTCTCTATCAAAACCTAAGTTCATAATTATAGATACCTCAAATTAGGATCTGCAGCTATGGTCCTTTTTGGTTGGCCAGTTTCGTGTCAAATTTTTTTTCTTCTTTCGTCTTCCCCCGAATTTGCACCAAAACTTACTTTTATTTTTTTGTAAAAATTGTTCTTCAGAGCATTTTAACTCTTAGTTAGACTAAATAAAAGTAGTGACTAATTAACATAGAGAGATGAATAAATATTGAAGAACAAAGTAGGACAACATAAATTTTCAACTATATTTTTATCCTTATTTGGTACCATATATGTGTGAGGCATATATTTTTCGTTTGAATAGTCAAGCAATACATTAGTGAAAGAAGGTAGAAAGCAAGCAATGCACATATGGCATGTTTGGTGTAAACTTCATGCTAAATATTTAAAATTTTTCATGAGCAGAAAGCAATCAAGCATCAAGATTATTACCTAGTACCTACCAAGGGAAGGTTTTTTTGAATATTTATTTTTATTTTTTACTTCGTCTATATATAAAAACTTTAGGATATTATTAACTGTGTGTGGAATACATTAAAATTATTATTAAACAACTCTGTATTCAAAATTATTTTTTTCGTTTTATTTCATTAAATCCTTTTTTGGTCAACAAATCATTTGTAAGGCGAGGCATAGAAAATTAAGTTTATGTTACTTTTTGTTGTATATGTTAAAAATTATAATTTCTAGGCGGTGAAAATATATGTCATATCATATGTAATATATAAGAGCACATCAGAATTTTGACTGCAATTATACAATTTTGACCAAAGTCTGAATTCTCAAAATTTTGGAATTTATTTATTTTATAATTCTATCAACTTATTTAAAATATAATATAATCATCGATCTGTGCAATTTCCTTTCTTGTGCTATAATTTATTTAGGTTGAATATATTATAGAATAATTAATTTGCGAAAGCTTCTTTTTTGTGTAATTAATTTAGAGTAGTTGTATTTTGAACGAATTAATTTGCGCAATTTCCTTTCTTTTGTTATCATTTGTTTACAGTAAATATATTATTGAATTAAAGTTCCCCCCTTTTTAATCTAATTAGAGTATATATGTTGTAAAAGAATTAATTTTTGCAAGTTTCCTTCTCGCATTATAATTTATTTATAGTAAATATATTACAGAATAATTAATTAGTTAAATTTTGTAAATTGTTATGAAATTTCCTTTCATAGGTTGGAGAATGGATTGGATAATGCCGATTTTGTCCTCATTCTAAGATCACTCTCTTTATTCTGTCCTTCTGATGTTGTAACACAAGTTGATTTTCCTTCTCTAATGCCAACAATTATATCCATTAATTTTAACCATTATTAAATACCATAAATTTAAAAAATTTATAAGACTTGACAAAGAAAATTATGAAATAATAAAGAAGAATTATATGATTGTGAATTCAATTCAGAACAATAAATTGCCGTCTACTAAATTCAAGATAAAAAAAATGGGAAAAGAGAATTTAACACTAAACAAAATGTTACATTTTTATCAGTTCTAAGAATACTAGTATTTTTATTTTTGAAAACATATTTATAATGCATACTCAATTGAGCATATTAAAATTTGTAATTATCTTCATTAATATTATTAAACACCATAAATTAATAAATTGCGAAAATTGAGAAAGGAGATTTAAAAAATAATAAAGGAAAAATGATTCTGAATTATATTTAGAACAATAAAATTTCCAAATTAAAATCCATAATTTAAATGATTCAAGGCTAAGTAGAAAAAAAGGAAAAAAATATATTACATGCTTAATTAGGTCTAGTTTCTCATATTTAAATATATACCGGTTAGGAAATCACAAAGCCTCACGAAGGAAACTTAAAATTTAATCTAGAACAATAAATCTACGAGATTTAAATCTCAACTTTAGGAAATTTCAAAATTCTAGGCAAGGGAGATTGGAAAGAAAAAATCAGATTTCGTACTACAGTAAAATATTATATATTTAATCATCTTAAATTTGGCATAACTAAAAATTCAGCAATTAACAGTTCACAAAACTTAACAAAAAAGATTAAAATGGTAAAAGCAAAACTAAAATAGTATGAATATATTTAACTTAGAATACTAAAATTCCCTCGTTAAATTAATAATTTGGAAAATCAAGGAATTCGATAAATCAAAACTAAGAGATGAAAAAAAAAAAAGAAAGAAAAAGAATAATGCAGTAAAATCACATATTATATTTAATTAATTTTCATTTAAACTAGGTAAGGATATCCGTTCTTGTCCCATAAAATCTACACAAAATAATAGGAAGATAGAATTCAGGGAAGTTTTTATATGAGTCAGAAAGTCCATGTAAAAATGCATTTGAAAGTAAGTGTGAAACTAAAATACAAAAAGTACGAACTAAATGTTGGCTAGCAATTGCATTTTGGAAGGTATTTAATAATAGGGAGTTCTGCCAAATTATAAATATATTCTTATGACTGATATTTTATTTTAAAAGGTATATAGTAATAGGGAGTTTTTGTATAAATATATTTGGAAATTCATTTTCTTTTTCATTTGTAATACTTTTAATTTTAATTCTATTTTTTCATGATCATTTCTTTTCATTTATATACGATGATAATCACAGTATTATATCATGCATTTATTTCTGTTACACGAGTACATAATTTTATTAAGCTAAAATACTTATTGTAATTTTTTTTTATTTGAACAAATATAATATTATGGATCCAATTGATACAATGATATTTTTAATCTTTTTAATATTTTCAAGGAAATATATTGCCATTCACAAAACTAGTATTATTACCAGCGTAAAATTTGTGCTATGCACTATATTTTTAATTTTAAGATTAATAATTTACAAGAAGGATAAAAGAGTAAAAAAAAAAGTTAATAAATGCATTTTTGGGTTTTCTATTTATATGTACCCAAAAACAGAAAGATGTTAACTAATTATTGCATTGATTTTGGAAGAGTAAATAACATAACTCAGTAAAATATTTGTATTTATATATAAAAAAATTAATTTCATTACTTTCAGATATTGTTTAATTATGCCCATTTGTAACACTTTTTAAGGATATTTCTTAATAAATTTTTTCATGTATTCCTTTTTTTATTGTTAATGTATGTTATTAAAATTGGTGTTCTATTTTGTTTATTTATGTTTTTAAATTCAATGAAAAATAAATTAAATTATCATTTTACACAAATATCATCGAAATGGTTAACATGGTTACCATAAAAATAAATGAACCCAATCCATTTTACAAGAATTTATCATGATAATTTGATGAAAAATATACACTTCTATATAGAGTTTAGTATAAAATTTTTCATCTTAGTCTTTTTTAAATTAATAGTTTTAAATTGAAAATATCATGCATACCATGAGTTTTACACTAGCTTTAATAATTGAGAACCTCAATCTTTTATTTATATTTATAAAAATTCAAAATTTTGTAATGGCTGAAACATAATTTATTGGAGATTAAAAATTGTATTTTTGAACTTGAGTTAAAATTACTTGATCTAAATTTAAGATAAAGTCTGCATAATCGTCCTCACATAATATCTCAATTTAAAAATATTATCTAAATTAAGGGATTTTTACCTAAAATAATACTTAAATTTAGGTCATATTTATGGAAAATTTTCTTTTATACTTGTACAATAATTATTCTGCAATTTATTGGCCTATCAAAATTTTTAGAGAAGAATAAAAAAATGATAAAATTGTGAGGAATTAGAATTTGATCAAAATCAGTAACTACGAGTGAACTCTGCTGTACATTCTAATATACCCTTAAAATTGAACGATAAAATTTTAATTATAAATTTTTTGATTAAGAAAATTAAATTTTTGGGATGGCTGAAAGTATGATTTGTTAGTGAGTGAATATCTTTTGTACTTGTTTGGAAATGAATTTTGCACAAATTTAAAAAGAAAGATGGGGTTTGGTTCATACATTGGAATCGAATTCGGATTCAAAATCATTCAACTTGGTTCAATACATTTATTTGATTCGGTATAAGGAACGTTTATCATTAATATAATTAATGTTTGGTTCGTTTGGTTTTTCAAAATATGATAAATTTTTAATTTTAACCTTAAATTGTATGAAATTAACAAATAAACAATTGAAAATAAACCTTGCATGTGTAAATTATTTATAAATTTTATAGTTTTGTTAATTACAATATATTATAAAATTTTAATATATTAAATAACAAAGATAAAAATATTAAAAATTAGATAAAAATAAAAATGAGTTGAAAGAAAATTAAATATCAAAGAAAAATAAACGTGCATCAATTAGAACCATGGGAGGTGTTTCAATAGTTGTTACAGGAGACAGCTTCGATCCTGACAAGTACCCCGGAAAGCTGACGTGGTATCGTTAATAGCGGCATCTGCTGGGGGATTGATCTTTGGCTACGACGTACTGATCATACTTTGCTGTGATTTGAATAGCCAAGTAATTTCTCTTTCCGATGAGAAGGCACGCCGTGCAGATTTCATATTAATGGGTGGATTCGTTTCTGCTGTTACCTCTTAGGTGGGGCGACATCAATGGCTCCGTTCTTGAAGGAATTCTTTCCAGAAGTTTATCACAAGGAGGCGTTGGACGAATCCGCAAATCAATGCTGTAAGTTCGACAGCAAGACGCTGACGCTCTTCACGTCATCCCTCTACCTGGTCGCCCTCATAGCCTCCTTCTTCGCGTCCAAGATGACGAAGACATTCGGCAGGCGGAAGTCGATGATGCTGGGCGGCCTGATATTCATGGTGGACGCCATCCTCAACGGCGCCGCAGTGCATGTCAGCATGCTCATCATCGGCCGATTTTTGTTGGGCATTGGTGTCGGCTTTGCCAACCAAGTAAGCAATACCTAAAAGTTCGGCTTTGATTTCCATGTACTCTTAAAGACGTCGGTTCTGGCCACGGGCAGTCGGTGCCGCTCTATCTCTCGGAAATGGCTCCGTACAACTACAGGGGCACATTCAATATCTGCTTCAACCTTATGGCCACCATCGGCAACCTGGTGGCCAACCTCTTCAACTACTTCTTCGTCAAAATCCCCGGGGGCTGGGCCTGGCCGGCTTCCCCGCCGCCATCATCTTCTTCGCCTCATTCTTCCCGTCGGACACCCCCAATTCCCTGGTGGATCGGGGGCTTGAAGCCGAGGCCAAAGCTCTGCTGAAGCGCATAGGGCCGTGGCGGATGCTGCAGCAGCAGCAGTGCTACAGGCCGCAGCTGGCGATGGCGGTTATGATCCCCTTCTTCCAGCAGTTCACCGGGATTAATGTGATCATGTTCTATGCGCCGGGGCTATTTAAGACCATTGGGTTCGGAAGCGATGCGTCGCTGGTTACTGGACTGGTGAACGTGAGCGCCACGTTTATATCGCTCAAGTACGCCGACAGTTGGGGTAGGAGGAACTTGTGCCTCCCCGGGGGAGTCTTAATGATTATCTTCCAGGTCCTACTGATAAGATAAAAATTTTAAGGGTTGAATAGTGCACACGATTCAAAACTCGAACGATTCAAGTAGTAATAATAATAATGACATGTGCAGGCGACAATAGCGGCTCTGATCGGAGGGGAATTCGGAGTGTCGGGCGCGGACAAGGAGATCCCAAAATGTTCGCCACATTGTTGGTGGTATGCATATGCATCTACACTGGGGTGGCTGTACCCCAGTGAGATTTTCTCCCTGGAGGTGCGGTCGCCCGGGCAGAGCACGGTGGTGGCCGTCAACATGCTCTTCACGTTCTTAGTGGCCCAGACCTTCCTGAGGATGCTGTGTGTCACGAAGTTTGGCCTCTTTCTTTTCTTTGCCTTCTTTGTGTGGTGGTCATGACTCTCTATTGCTATTTTTTCATATCCGATGTTAGGGGTGGAATCGAGTCGAATCCAACTCGAATAGTAATCTACTCGAGCTCGACTCGAGTTGTCAATCTCAAGTTCGAACTCGAGATCGAGCAAAATTTTACAATTTGAGCTCGCTAGACTTGAAGCTCGAGCTTATCGAGTCAAGCTCGAGCTCGAGTTGAATGCATTGTAAATTATAAATTATTTTTAATAAAAAAAAATCGAGCTCGAACATCTCCATAAAATACTCGAGCTCGACTTGATTAGTATATCGAGTTAAGCTTTGATCGAGTTGCTCGACCGAGTCGAGTCGAGCTACTTGATTGACTAACACCTCTACTCGAGACCAAGAACATTTCCATCGAGGAAATGACGTTTGTCTGGAGAGAGCACTGGTTCTGGAAGAGATGGATGGACGAGCATAAACAGCAACGGTCGTAGACTTTTCCACAATATGCACTTTTTATTATTGCCCATTTCTTCCCGATGGCTCTAGATTGTGTTGCGGCACAGTAGTTTTTCCCCCAAGGGAGAGCACACATCCATCTCCTCGGATCCTTCACTTTAAAGTTAAGACCATTAAGCTTCGTGCAATCTCAATTGGCCACATGGCTCTTAATATCATGGCCATTTCGGGTTCTACTGAAGAAATGCCAATAGATTATTGTACGTGGTCGCATGGCAAATGCGAGAATTTGCACAAGCGAGAAGCCAAGTTCTCATTCATGAAGTTTGCATACATGTACGAAGCAAATTATGTATCTATAAACATGTCTATGAATCTGTAGCCACTAGGCAACCCTTTTAGGTTATAGAGAGGACATTAATCAATATGCACAGAAATCCCCCTAAAAATATACATACATGTCACAAATTCAACATTTACCCACTACTTTGAACTAAGGATGTTACTTTTCCCAGGAATCAGAGCAGAACAAATACATTCACCAAGTCCCAGAAGCATGTTGTGAAGGACTCTTCAAAAGCTTATGTGCAGATGAGCCCCCAACTAGCATCGCAGTTTGGAGTAAAGGTCTCTAACAGCCACATACAATGGTTCAGCAGCCTTTGGTCTGTCCACATTTCCAAGCAGGATATCGGCTGTAGTTAGGTATGGATCACCATAAAAACAAAGATTTGTATCCATTCTAGTGGCAACAATGTTCCCTTCCAGCGAGACCCCTACAAAAGCACCTGGCGGCAATCACATTCAAACACATGGTTCAGTATTCAGACATACTTCATCTCCAGTGGTAACGAACTCCAGAAGATGCCTAACCAAGTACCAAGTACACGTAAGATCCCGTTTATAAGAACATAAACATTAAAAGTTATGAATTACCAATACACGGACATCTACTAACCATAAATAACCTGTATTTGATTTGAGGTATCTTTGCTGCCCTTGCCCCCTAACCTCGACTCATTAAGTTGCTTTAACAGTATTTGTAAAAAAAGAGGTTAACCAATATCCTTCAACATTTAGGCATCAGGTAATTTATTTCACAAATGGAAACAACATGATTTACATTTTTCCTTAACTAAGCTTCGTGTATTTGAAATTTATAAAACCAGTGGTCAAAAATGCTCCAACTTCTATCATTCCTAGTATATTTCCCAAAAATCCGACGGGTAAATGACCAGACAAAAACCATTAACAGAGCAGTGACAGAACAAATGGCTCACCCAAGTCCCGCTAAAAAGTGCATGACTGAATTTATATAAAAGAAGTTACAAATATGACACAATAACATGACTTAAAATGGTGACATTTTATAATTAACTGGGAGAAGAAATAAAGTATGACCTCCAATGAATGCAAGTAAATAATAATTGGTTAAATATTGCTTCTAACATTTTCAACAAATCATCATTTCCGGATGCATGATATATAAGCCATACATGTTATGCATGTATATTCAAACGGTTTTTCCTTTAGTTGAACATGTTTTAAAGGATCAGACAGTTATGCAATACTAAAAAACAAGTTCTTAGAAATGTCGAGACATCGTACCATACAACTTGTTTAAAAATGAACCACAGACTAAAATATACAGTCAAGTCAAAATAAAACTATTTCAAAGATGGACAAGCATATTTTCAAAACATCATACCTTTACTGCAGCTATAAGTGTAGCAGATGCCAGAACCTTTTTCCCCAGCTCGCAAATCTGCCTCGATAACTCTCCCAACTGGTCCTGCTGCAGCACTGCAACCCACACCAAGGGAAAAATGCATGCGACTACAAAATGTTCTCACAGCTTTCATATCATGCATCACAATTATGAAATCCATGAGTTCGCCCCCAACCTGTGATTATCAAAGAAAATGAAAATTCAGGCCAAAAGTTTTTCAATTAAAAGAAAAAGTATCACGTCACACAGCAGTAGTTGGAACAAGCTACTCAAGGTGAAACAAAAAATGGCTGCTTTGGAGAAGCACAAGAGTTTTGTTCTAGATATTTCAGCAAAAACAAAGAAGAACCAAAGATTATCTCAGTTCCTGGCAAGTTACATAAAAAACTGTAGACCAAAAACCTGAAAACTAGCCACATACCTGGGCACCCCATCCCAAACCAACAGAAGCTATAGCAGATGGTGCAGACCATGACCCATCAGATCTTCGGGCAACAACCAAGCCAGTTCCAAGTTTGTAAGCAAGTAGCACCCCAGCCTTAGCAACTGTCAAGATAGCTAAACCTGTGGCTCCTTTCAAAACAGCAGGAGGAATGGACTTCTCAGGGTTCAACCTAGCAACCTGTCCAACGCACTATTTAATTTCACTTCTACATATTATGCTAGCTCCCAGTTAACAAAGATAACTTCTCATCCAATAACAATAGCCAAACTGACAGGACTAATATAACAAAACCTTTTAAAAGCTCTACATATCACTTGAGATCAATTACCAATAAAAAATACAAATAAGGTTGCTATTAGAATTAAACAGAGCAATCGGCAAGAGTTGGACCTGGCAATAGCTTCTCAATGTATTGGCTGACTTGTATATTTCATGCTCCATGGACAAACCCACAGGGAGATTCAACCACCCTCTTGAACAAGTCCAATCCATCACATCATGCTTTGCAGCTTGCACTGCATTGCTGATGGTATTGATCAATACACCTTGCAGTGGATCAAGCCTATCATAGCAGGTGTCACACACCCTCTGTGGATTCCTCTCCCTAAACTTAGCAGGCAATAAGCACCTCCCTTTTGAGCACACCCTACAGAAAATACCTCCACAAAAGCGGCAATGGTGTCTTCCACGAGTCAAAGCTGTAAAAGGAGCATTACACTGCATGCAAACTGATGTTGAACTGTCTGGAAGCCATTCTGGCGGCTCAGCTTCCAAGACCTCTTTGTAAGCATTATAATTAAAAGCATTTGGCTCAAGAAGTGGGGGAGCACTTGGTATGTAGACTGAAGAATGCAAGAAGGTCTCTCCATTCTTTGCAGATCCAAGGAATGAGACATTCGACCTTGGCAATTGGGAAAGACTTCTGAGACCAGAATTATCTTTATTACTCCCAGTGAGAATAGCAAATATCCCATTCATTATATTTCTCAAGTTCACCTCGGGCGGGCCATTTTGTGGCACGGATGCATACTGATCCTTCGCACAGTCATACCCTCTATCAATAAAATCTTCAGAATCAAGAGATGATGGATACGATACTTTTTGATTCCACACCTCTGATTTCTGCCCTTCTTGCACTGTCCAAACAGTATCATCAAAGTCATCCACATAGGCGAGCTTGCGATTCTCTTTTTCCAGATTGGAAAGTGAAGCGTACGAAACTTTCCCTTCTGATGCCGCCATAAATCAAAACCCACACAATGGACAAAGAGATAACTGGAAAAAGATGCAAAGACATAGCAAAATAGAATGAATAACCTAATATTAGAAATCGTATACAGGTAGATACATTTAGACATATGGAAACCATGCAAATATTCTGACGCATCATCTCCAACACAAAAACAAAGATAAATAACTAAAGTAAAGCCATGCAAACGCCATTCAAAATAAATCTAAAACGACATACACTTAAAGAAATCAAAAGATCCTGCTATATGAAAAAAATAGAAAAGGAAATTTCGAACCATTACAATGACGGCAAAAAAGATCAAATTATGAAACCGTAACTGATACTTTGAACTCAAATGCAGCGTAACAAATCAAAAATTAGAATACCTGAATGAAAAATTCAAAGCGCACATATCAACATACAATAACTGAATTCAAATGTTTGAAAAATACATAAAAAAAATAAAAATAAAACAATAAAAACAAAACAGCAGTTACTTACCGAGGCAAAGACGCGATTTCGTATGATTGACAGGGCTTGTTCTATGTTACCGAGATGACAAGGAAAACTGAATAAAAATACCAATCCAAAAGTACCGGAATGTAACGATGATGGGAAAGGCGAATCAATGAATGATTGAAGAGAATCTCCGCAAAACTGAATTAATCTATGCCCATGGTATTGGGATTTGGCAATTCGGGCGAGGTTTTGATGGATGCGTATGTGAACGTGGATCGAGCTTCCCGTTTTCAGCTGAAACGACACGTTTTCTCTTCGTTTCCGTGAACTTCAATTGTTATTATTTCAATAATAAGAATTTTTTAAATACATTAATTAATAATAGGAAGATATTTATATGGACAAATTTATAATATTCTTAAATACTAATTTATATTATTTACAAAATGAAAGATATTTAAAAATAAAAAATAAAATAAATCAAAATTGACAAAAGGTCACTGAAAGAGAAAATATATTGAATCAAAATTAAAGAAAACGAAAAAATAAATCAAGGAAAGTAAAAAGAAATAAATAAATAAATAAATAATGATACTTTAGTAATTGTATGTTTGATAATTAAAAAAAGGTTTATACCTTTAATTTATACAGCTAATGAAAACCATGCACTGTTTAATAATGTATAAATTATGAAATTATTATATTTAAATAATATAAGTAGAATTGTTTAACATAAGAAGTTTTAAAAAATATTTAAAATAAAAAAACAATGAAAGTTCGTAAGAAATTGAAATTCAAGCAACTTCGAGAGATGTTTCGAATAAAACTAAATTTAAAAAAATAAAGAAAAAACAGTTAAAATGAAATGAAGTAAATTTTGTATTTTTACATTTCATAATAAATAATATCACATTATTGATAGTATAATATAGATATTATTACTTGTAAGGCAGAAATATTAACTTTGGTGCCCAACAATAAGTTTAAATACACTCATATTTTCTTTCCTTTTTTTTTCATTTTCATTCTCTTTCTTATTTTTTCCATTTCCCTTTTGTCTTTGATTTTATTGTTAACAAGTTTCCATCTTCGTTAGATAAATTTTCTAATATAATTTTCATTTCTGTACCATTTAATTTTTAATTTTTAATTATTAAATTATAAAAATATAATAATTTATATTTTTTATAATATTTTTATTTTTTACCATTTTATTCATACATTTCCTCTCTCTTGGCAAACAAAATTTTATGTTTTATTTAACACATAATTCAAAATACTGTGATAACAATTGAAATTTAAGTCTGATAGTAGAGTACTCTTTCAATTTTATAAGCATATGCGTCGAGCGTACAAAATACTAACATCTAGGTATGGATATTAGTAAGTGATAACAATGTAATTATTAGGTCGTAGATTGAAATTAATAGTTTATGTGCATATTCTTGCCTAACAATGTGATTATTTGATACTACATTGAAATTAATTGTTTATGTGCATGTTGTTGCCCCCATGTATGGAGTACTGATAGTAATTAATTACTAATTACGAATTGCGGATTAGCTTCATGTTCCTAAGTATTTGTGACAAAACTTATGCACTTATAAAATATATGATTTGGTAATTATAACAAATTATAAGGTTCCGTTTGGAACCCAATTTTTAACCATAAGACCACATTTCAAATTTCACACTAACAAATATATCATTTGACAACATTTTTATTTAAATTCAAATTTAAAATTTACTTCTTTTATATATATAATTAATTATTTATTTTTTAATCATTATACCTATTCACAATCAGATTAATATTTATATATATCACATGTATATACTCGCATTTATTGTTTTTTATATACTATAACATAATTATTATTTTTATAAGCTACCACATCGTTTAATTATTATTGTATATTTTATACATATATTTAAATAAAATATATTATTCATCTTATTAAAAGATTTTTTTTAAATATACTATTTATATCAATAAAACTTCTATTAAACATCATATTAAATAAGACCCTCTCTCCCAAACATATATATCAATACCTGCACGATAAGATAGGCTTACTTCAGATAGATTATGTGCAATGGTTGACTCTTGCTGAGCTTGCAGACCCGTATTGCTGGATTGAGCCATGTCTAGAGAGTTCAACACCCTATATGCTTCCTTATTTGTTCTTAAGTCAATTTCAAATTCTCACTTCTTTGTGCTTCATCGATCCCTAGAAGCATATTAGCAGACAACTGATGTGCAATTACTTGAGAACCTCTTCTCTTTCTCTTTGTGAATATGAAGTTTAGAGGGAAATCAATAATTCAAAAATACTTGTCTTTCGTGTGTCTTCTCTTTTCACAATGAGAGCACACTTGTTCCTAACATATCTCCAATTTGTTTGTTGGTGCTATCAGTGGAGATGCATTAGTCAGGTTTCTTACATTGTCAACTATTCTTTCAGCCTTATCAACTACAATCGCATTGCAAGTTTCATTAAAATAAAGGAAGGCTCTCTAGCTTTGCAATTGAGACCTATTGGCAGAGTACATGTCATTGAGTCCATTAAGAAATTGGTACACCTTATTCTTCTATTTCAATTCTGCATATTTCTAGAAGCACTCATCACCGTGAGCTCAGACTAAGTAATTATGATGCTGTGGTTGTTGCTTGGATGAATGAAATAGGGGTAATTTGGATTATCATTAGATGTGTTTGTGGCATTGTGAGTTAAGTGATGAACTGACTTAGAAGAGGACTCCATAAATTCAAAAGATAAAGAAAAAAAAGGGATGGAAAGGGGAAACTCTCGTATGAACAAAGGAAGCATGAATCTATTGCTTTTTTTTTCTTTATGGCCCTGATACTATGTTGAAATCAAGAAATAGTCATAGAGATCCTTCAAAAGACTCCATGGATGATCAGCGTCAAGAGTGAATAAAACTCTCATTTTAGATAAGTATAAACAACAAAAAAAGTAGTAGAAGAAATGAAAGTTGGACTACTGCTTTCCCACAAAAGTACTGTTACATTAATTTTCTGAGCTGTTGTAATCTAATAATTTTCCTTAATTTTTAATCAGTTAAATAACTATAATTTATAATATTTACAACTTGCTTTTGGTCAGTTGAGCCAACTACAGCTCAACTTCCACCTGATTTAGTTACACTACTTTATAATTGCATGTAAGTTAAATAATTAATTGTGTTGCATCCACCTGAAGGTTGATTTGGATGATTTGTTGGATTTCATAAGTTCGACATACATATTTATAATTAATTAATATGTATACACACACACACACACATATTCGCATTAATATATATTTATACTCTAAAAATTAATTATTATTCCTATATATTATTGTATTATTTATTTATTATTATATAATTTAAATATATATCTAAATAAATCAAAAATTTTAATTTACAATTAAACATACCATTCATCCTAGCATAATTCTTACCAAATGTCATTTACTAGCAAAAGATATGTCCCAAACATAGCCAGAGTAATTGCCGTTTAGTTTGATTCAAGATAAATATAAACACAATAAAAGTCTTAGAAACATGTAAATGCATTAATTTGTTGACATATTATTGATTTATTTATTTACACGTGCAAGTTTATTTTAGTATTTCGCAATTTATTTTATATTAGTAAGTTTGACAAATGTATATCATAATATTAAAATCACATTGTTTTATTGGAAAATTACCTCCCACTTCTAAATAATTTTAACCTTAATTTTATAAAGCCTTCGCTGCATTAATTCATTGATTAATCATGTTAATTCAATACGAATCATTTTTCACCAAAATTAGAAGAAGTGATTGGAGAGTGATGAATATCTAGCAAAACTTGATTGAAACTGTGAGTTATTAAACATTAACAATACCCTTATAATACATCATCATAAAAGCCAACATAACCCTACCTAACTGGATATCGTCCCATTTTTCTAAATCATTTATATCGCTCATTTGCCCCATTGCACTGGTTCTTTTATCACATAACCAACAAATTCTGTACCAACATTTCTTCCAAGAAATAATACATTAAATGGGCCAAAATTGTGTCGTAAAATGTTGAACCATGTTTAACCTATCCAAGGGCATTGTTTTCCATTCACTAGAACTATGAACAGAAAATGAGGTGCCCTTAACGTACAATGTAGTGTGAATGTGTGCATATTTTATTCTTTCTACTGAAATAGTTTAGTTATGCCATTGAAATTGTACTCGTAACGCTAGTAAACTTGGGGTATTTATTCTGGCTAATTTCCATCTCTTGCTTGTTTTAAATTCCTTCTCAGCTAAATCCAGTTTACAGCTAACTAGATATAGGATTTTAACCTATACATACTCATAAAAAAATATTCAAATTCAAATTCAAATTCAAATTTAAATTCAGACTCATATTTAATATAATATATAATATTTAGGCTCATATCTATACTCATTAAAATTAAAAACTATGGATATGAGTCTTATCCTACCCATTAATACATATGAGTATTTATACTCTATATTTACCTATTAATGCCCATAACTATTTTGAAATGATTTGATATTAAATTTTTTCTAAATTCAATTTTACTCAAATAATCATGAATATTTAGATAAAAACTTAATAAGTTTTTATAAGCAAACATGTTTAAATATATTTCTTATGTTAAATATCAAAGAGAAAATTTAAAAATATAATAAAATTTTATAATAAAGTTGACTTCATTGAAATGATATTTGATAATTCAAACTAGTTATTGTATCAAGTGATTATAATATTAGCATATACTATATTAAGTATATAAAATAAAAAATAATAAAATTTTAACTATGATAAATATTTATCTGATTAGATCTTAAATATATAGATAAAATTTAGGCATTACACAGTGAAAATAGGATATAAATATTATATTATGGGTATCAGTATTTAAAGATATTTTATATACAGGTATTTATTGGTATAGACATGAGTAGAATAAAAATTTACCCTTTTTACCCATTTACAGATGTCCTGCTAACGTAGGACGCAGAATTCAATAAGCCCCTCATTGTCCATAAAAGCATTTTGGACTTAGTTTGTGTCTTTTTTAATCTATGCATATCATTGCAAGTGAGCCCTCATAGCTCAGTTGAAAATCTTTAAATTAAATTTATTTTTCCCATATGTTTATGATTAATAAGTTGCCAGCCAAAATATTCAGACCAGCACAAGTGTCAGCTCCTAAGGCAGCTTGAAATATATCCCCACTAATAATTTTCTAAATATTATTTACAATGAAACAAGAATGACTTAACCGAGTCAATAACCGTAATTTCTTCAAGTCTTCCTATTGCAACCTTGATTTTAAACAAAATCTTCAACTTCAACGTATTGTTCACTATAAAGATGCGTTTTTTGGACGCGTTTTGCATTTTCTCAAAGTAGATACTTGAAATTGAGAGGAGTTAGGAAAATGTAGCAATATAAAGGCTTTAAGGCAAAGGCATATGTTCTTACGTTCATCATCAATCAATCAACTAAATAAATATATAAATAATTTATGGTTTTCCCTTCTCTTTAAAATTTCATAAAATCAATCGATATCTATAAGCCACTCTGTCTGTACGCCATCATCGCCATTTATCATTGTCGTCATCCTCATCGGTAACGCAAATTACATCCCCCGCCTTTCCCTTCCCATTTGTTTTTGTTCATTTTCATTCAGGAAACATCTGCTTGTGCATCCCAAATTCCCAGTTATGGCAGGGGTATTTGGTTTTAATTATTTGAGCCTCTTTTAATTTGCGCACCCTACTGTTGTTGAATTTAGGTTTTGGAGAGTAGAAAAGCCGAGGGAAAAAATGTCGAAGGCTTTTTGAGGGTTTCTGAAATTTGATGGAATGCCGTATCCGAAGCAGCCTGCGGTGGTTGTGATGGAGTTTAGAAGTTGGGGTAGAGACTGAATACAATTGTGGATTAAAATTGAATGCCCCAGTGATTGATTCCCGAGCCCGAGGCTCGGGGATCGCGAAGAACAATCAAAAGCAATGGGAGATGGGTTTCAAAATTTCCAGCATCAACGACATGAACTTCAGCCTGATTCTCCACCTTCTCCTCTTCCTTTGCTGGGTCCTGAGGGGTTCATGGAGAAATTCAGGCTCTACGAGACTCGATCGGTATAAGATGGTCTTTCCAGTTGATGATTCTTAGTCCCATAACCTGTCAAAACTATGATCTTTCTTTTATTGATCCACAAAAGCCAAATGCCATGTTAATAGGATTTCACTAGATCAAACTGAGATGACATTCAAGAATATAACCAATTTTTTTTTATTTACAAAATTTTGCGCTTCAGGTTCTGGCGATGATTGAACTTGTTTGTTTTGTCCCACTTAAAAATGCCTTTAGGTGGATCTTATTTTAATACGTAAGGTGGAAATAGACTGCATATTCCATGTGCTAGGGGCTTAATGGTTTTATAAACAACTTTCCCTACTCTCCAAGACTTTGAGTTTATGACGTGTAAAATTTTAAAACCAGTCTAGAAAAATCTGGTTTGGCAGTGTATTTGCTTTCTGCTATTTGCTCTCGTCATAGTATGATTGTTGAGATGCACCAATAAAAAGGCTAAGGAGGTTGCTCTTTGTGATCACATACTACCAATCTCATCTTCTGATTAGATATATAACGGTTAGCCTTTTTTCTATGTTTGCCTAGGAACTGTGGTTGCAGTGGCTTCAGATTTATATTTGAAGTTTATGTTGAATGTATAGTCTTCTAAACACTAAGTAAAATATCCCATGTATCAATTTTGGTACTCATGACATAGAATATTGTACATTTGAAGTATTTATGTTTAGATTTGTGCTATCAATTAAAGTTCAAGAGCATTGTATACTGAAAATATTGTATTTTTGACTGTTTAACTAATTTTGCTTGCAGAAATTTTATATGGTCGGAAGGGACAAAAGTAGAACATACTGGAAAATTTTGAAAATTGACAGGTTGGAACCATCAGAGCTTAACATTCGTGAAGATTCTACCATATATACTGAAAGGGAGTGCTCTGATTTATTGAGAAGGATACATGAGGGAAACAGCGCTACAGGGGGACTTAAATTTGTTACTACATGTTATGGCATTGTAGGTGCGTATATCATGTAATGTTTAAAATTTTCCTTTACAGTGAAAATGCTGTGATTCATATAATTTCATTCTATGTCCTTTCCTTTTTCAGGATTCATTAAGTTTCTAGGGCCTTATTACATGTTGCTCATCACAAAAAGGAGGCAGATTGGTGTAATCTGTGGTCACAGTGTGTATGCTATCTCCGAAAGTGAGATAATTCCCCTGCCAAATTCAGCAGTTAGATCCAGCATGGTTAACTATAAGAATGAGAACAGGTTATATCGTTTCTGTGCATGAAATGATGTCATTATTTGAGTTAAGGAGAGAGAGAGCAACATTCTTGTTTTCTTTTTCTGGATGCTCACAACTTTTTAAATGTTTAAACATTCATCTGACAAAGGTCCGTTCAGAAAAATTTTTTGTGTTTCAATTTTGAGAATAAATATTATTACTTTGGGCTTTCTCCTTTTCAAGGCAGAATACTTGTGCATTTCAGGTCAACATATTGTGTAGGAATAATTGAAAAAGGAGCTCTCACTTAATTAGTAAAAATACCTATTGTCTACATTGTCTATCCAACTAATGATAGTCTTCATATCACCACACTGTTGAAATGTTGACTTGCCCAATTTCTTAGTCATGAATCTGTCTTTTAAACAACCAATGTTTGTAGAAAAACTATGAAAGTAATTCAGGTGTGGACGATGACTTCATCTGCTCCAACTTTCATTTATATCAGACAGTTTCTTTTGTCATGAAATTATCCTGATTTACTGGTACTATCGGTGATTAAATATCTTGAGTAGCATAAATCAGCAGATTGGAATTGAGATTTAAAGTGTAGAGAGAGAGAGAGAGAGAGAGAGAGAGACAGAGTTCTGGAAATTATATGCTGCAATGATAACATCTTTGGCAGCTTTTTTCACAAAATCTCAGATATAAAGAGTAAAGATTCTCAAACTATGTAGCTATTATAGCATCCCTTTACTTATAGTTGTAAAAGGTGAACCGTGGTGTGTAGTGCTTAAAGTACAGGCTCAATGCCAGTGCACTATAGGTGAGCACCTTATGCCAGGCACCCTTTTCCTTGTATAGTTCTTTATAAAAATACCTAGTCAACGAAGTTAGAAATCCTTAGTATCTAAGGCAACTGTTTCTTCCTTCTTTCCAATCTGATTGCTTCATTCTTCCCTCAAGTGTGATGTTTGACTTGCTCTTTCGAGAGTATTCTATTTTCTTCTTCGTTATATTTTTTTCCTTCTTCTTCTCTCATTTCTCTCTTTGTATTTCATATTTCATTGTCTTTCTTGCTGTAGTTCATCTTTCTTTTTCTGCTTTTATTTCTGTTTCAGTTATTTTTCCCTTTTGTGAGGTTGAAACTTGCTTAATTTTTATGGTTTTTGGATAGTTGGATTTTTATATTTTTGGTATAATATTCTGAATTGTATTTAGAACACTCTGTTTGAGGCTTAAAATATGTAGAAATTAGTGTTAAATACTAAAATTTGGGCTGAATTTATCATGTAAATTGGAGTTGAAATGCTTCTACATTTGGCTATGTTTTTTCTCTTGTTGAGAATTAGTAGTAGTATAGTATTTTGTTTATTTACATAATTTATATGATGCTTAGATAATGTGCATGCCATGCCATGGTTCCTAAGAATCTTTGTGCTATGGTGTGCTGTGCACCATTAATTAATATTCCTAAAATGTTGACATTTTTATGTGTCAAAAGCCAGAGCAGCCAATGTGAGTGTGCGACAGTCTTAATTTGTATCATTGTAATTAGTGCATGAGTTCCGGCACTAAATTCTCTCTACTCTTTATTTTGACTCAACTCCTTTTAACAACTTGTAAACTATGTGACCATGATATTCAATTTCCATCGGCTATGTTTGTTTTCATTCTTTCACTGCAAAAAATGCATACTGTAATCATTACATTTTTTAAATTTTATATTTTATCTTTCTTTTACTTTTGCCAAATTCTTGGGCAAAATACACCTAAAACACACCAAAAAAATGAAAACAAATGTTGCCATCATTTCCAATCAATTTGCCCACATTGTGAAATATATGTAATGATGATAATGCTTACTATAATTTTAGTTCCTTTGATTGTGTCAATTAAAAGGTAGTTTGATTTGTTTGAGAATCGATGGCGAAGCATTAGACGTATTTTATAATTTACGTGTTTTTTTTTTCTCTACTACTTATATTTGTTTTGACAAATGGCAATTTCTGAATAGATTTTTGCCATTTCAATTTGTGCAAGGACCATTGAAAGCTTCATACTTTTGAAGTTAATTGTTGTTTTTTTACTTTTTCAAAGCTATAGTATTTGGCCATGCCTAGCTAGTGCATAAATCTGGTGGTCTTGGATCTTTCTAAATTTTGCTGAAGGGAATTTTCACTTGATCTTTTAATTAAGTGTTACTAATTTTCTGGTCACACAGGTACACGAAGCTATTGGGCATGGTGGATCTTACAAAGGACTTCTACTTTAGTTACTCCTATCATGTAGTGAGAAGTCTCCAGAGGAACCTATGTGATAATGAGACAGGGCAAGCCTTGTATGAAACTATGTTTGTCTGGAATGAATTTCTTACCCGTGGAATACGAAATATTCTCCAAAATACTCTGTGGACTGTCGCATTGGGCTATGGATTTTTTAAGCAGGTGATGTTGCTTGCTTTCAGAACTTTGTTTTGATGTTTATCCTTAGAAGCTACCCATTCTATTTGTTCCATATTTAATAATGCTATTTATTTATTTTCAGATACTCTTTTCTCCCTTTTAATCCACTTATTGTGTATGCTAAATAAATGAAATATTGCCATATGGGTGATGTCTATGAACTTTAAGGATCTTACATAATTTTAATTGCCTTATATTGATGAATCCAGGCTACATTGTCTATATCAGGAAGAGATCTCAAATTGACTCTAATTTCTAGGCGATCACGACATTATGCTGGTACCAGGTGAGCATACCATTTCGAATTTAACTGAGAAATTGTAGTATTCTGTTACTATCTCCTCTACTTTGTCGGATACATTAGACGAATTGTTGAGGAGGGCCAGTGTATAATAACCTGCCCATCGACACTGAACATGGAGTACAAACTTTTAATAGGTTCAGAGGTAACAGTTCATGTACAAGGCTGCCTAATTCTCTGGTTCAAATTTATTGTTCTCGTTTGTTTTCTGGTACATCCTAAAATATTAATGCATATGACTGCTTCCTTTCTCTACTTTAAGCCTAATATTTTAAAGTACGTAATATGAAATTTTTTTTACTTTCATCAAAAACTCCTTGTTAAATTGGGTTCATTAATTTTAGGTCAGAGCGCATCTAACATATTTTTTTTAATATCAGATTTATGACTCCTATTTTTATTTTTTAAGACATCTCAAAATAAAGTTGTATTTCTGTAAAGAGATACTTTTCCGGCCATTACTTTTAAATCATTAGTGCACATCATTAGGTTTCAATCACCTCTTTTGATGTCGATGATATTGGGTAAATGAGCTTTATTTTTAAGATTCTTATCTAAAACTACCAAATCAGAAGGAAGCTATAATATTGGGGCAGGGAGTCAAAAATGTGATGTGTACTTTTTTAAGTGATCATGAATATTGAAACATTTATTCAGGTATGAAGAAAAAAACTTATTATCTATTGTGGTGTTAGATACTACTAGTGCAATTTGTGGGCTGTATTATGGTGTAAAAAGAATATTACTTGAAAAAAATCCGGTAAGAGACTCCGAGTTTAGATGAGGCATTGAATTTTTCTCTCTTTTCTTTTGGTCTTTCTTCTGCTAGTTCAGTTTAGGTCTGTGTTCTTGGTAATTCTATTTCACTAGAGATGGTTTATACTGGAATGGTGGATTTATGCTGTTGTTTGGTGGTCAACTTCTGCCATCTGGACTGACCAATGGCTAGAAGGGCACTCAGCCTTGATTGGGAACAAAGTCCAAAGCATGAAAAATATGTGTCTATGTATAGACATACGACCATCCTTTGCAACGTTCTTGGGTATTGCTTGTAGCCATTTCAGTGTACATTTCTTTGTTCCCCCGCTTCAATTTCCAAAATTTTGTTACTTTACTGTTACTTTAGTAGGAAGACTAGAGAAAATCGGAGAATAGAATAATTAGGTCTTCTTATTTTCCGGAAGTTATTTGGATTAAATTAGCCATTTGAAACAATGCTGAAAAGTTATACATTACAGTGCTGCAAACAAGTTGAATTTGCCTTGTGAGCCTTTTGAGTAGTATCTTTTGCCTAGATTTTGCATAAATTAATGATTTTTCAAGGTTAAGCCTGGAGCCAGGAATATTTTTAATTGATATTTTGAGCTTGCGAGACAGAAAGAATGTCGTGTATAAGCCATGCAAAAAAACAAAACAACAAAAATTAGTGATTCAACAGAATGAAGTTTGCAGGCAACTGATCTAATGCATCACAAAGTTTAGAGGAAGTTACCTAAGGCTTGAGCTTTAGAAAGATTGGAGTTTATCTTGCTTTTAGAGGAGCTAAGCTTGATTAGCTTGTGAGCAAGCTTGATTTGATGGCAGTCTTTGAACCATCTAGGTTCACCTGGAGAAGTAACACAAGTTTGACTAGGTCATTCATATTGAACTGATGTAGAATGTGATTTCTTGTTCTGTTGTTATTATGCCCCAGAAATGTAAATTTTGCATGTCAGTTGTAAGTTCTGCATGTGCTTATGAAATAACAAATGAAAGAAACTGCATGCCAATGGAATCCACAAGTTTTTGTCAAGTGCCTTTACATTTAGATGTAAAACAAAATCGTTTTTGTTTTAGTACAGAGTAATGAAAATCTTATCATTTTTTGTCCATGCGTGTGAATTTTGGCTACAGATGCAAATTGAATCTGCTGAGAAACTAAAGCTCCATTTGGATTGAAAGATTTGATGGAATGGATTTCAAGTCTATAGTAATGTATCCATTGTATTTGTTAGGGTAACAATAGATATTGAATCCTTAAAACTCTCATTTTAAACTATAATTTTAATAATTATGGTGGATTTGAACTTTCTTTGATTTTAATCATTTAAAATACTCTTTTCACGTCTCTTCTTCAAATCCAAATCCTTTAATCAAAATGGGCCTAAAGGATTTAGTTGAAGAAGCCAACATTCTAACTATAAAGTGGGGTTACATATAGAGAAATAAACTGGGACTATGTTTGTTTCGATTTTTAAGTGTGTTTTAGGTATATTTTTCTTGAAAATTGAGTTTTAAGACATAAAAGTGATAAAATTTAAAATATGTAATGATTGAAGTGTGTGTATTATTTTGAGATAAAATAAAAACAAACATAGCCTAGAACTCTTAACACTAGAATCCTAACTAATCTAGAAACAATTTTGTAGATATCCACTAAAATATAAGCTTAATCTAAAATTCTTAATAATTGTTCCCTAATCTAACATTTTTAATACTCACCCTTACATTGAACATGGACATTTTGACTGAAGTGTTCAACTTGGATTGTTAAGATTATTTCTGCCACCTATCATCTTCCTCGTTGGTAGTGGCACTTGAGACAACTCCAACTTGGTGATGAAGAGACTGCAGGAAGAATAAAGTTGGTGACATGTGATTTAAAAGTTTGTCATAGTCCTCATGAGTTGACTGAATTGTCTCCTTAGTTTGAGCGCTATTCTCAATCTTACAACTGCATGCTTTACCTAAGCAGGTTTACCATTTTTTACCTAATCCTCTTCAGAAGTGTGATTATTTCGACCACAATGATCACATTCTGCACCAGGTTGACGTCTGCAACAATTTGCTGACTTGCAGCTTTGTCAAGATCCATGATCACCAATTGCTGGGGTAGAACTTTTAGGCTATGTTTGTTTTGTTTCCATTCAAAATAATACGCACTCTTTAATTATTATACCTTTTAAATTTTATCTCTATCTTATTTTTACATAATTTTCAAGAAAAATACACTTAAAAATCAAAATAAACATAACCTTAGTTATATTAGGAGAAGTTGGTTCAGAATTGCCTACAAAGACATGAAGTATCCTAGCCATTGTATTAGACAAGGTTGGAATATTGTCACTAGACAGCAAATGGTCTCATCTCACTAAGTGAAGGGAAGAATCTGGACCGGACAAGGACTTTGCTACTAAAAATTCCTCCCATTGCATATTACAAGTTTGAACGTCACAATTTAAACAGAAGATACAAATAAATTTAATTCACAGCTTATTTTGTGGCGCAGAAAACAATTTAAAAGCTCGAGACCAAACCAAAAATATAAAGTTTTATCATTTAGTTAACAGTTATTCTTACAATCATCTTCTGATTATTTAACCCCAATGAGGGTTTGAAATTTGATCACTGCAGTTTTCTTTTATTTGCAATGTAATTTGAAGTGTGGCGACTATAGTTGTATTTTAGCATGTAATGGCGAAGCGTGACAGCTTTCCTTTTCTTGCTATGGCTGACAAGTCAGCTTTTACTTTCACGCAAAATTATGTTTCTCATGCAATGGATAGATGCAGGGCTTTCACTTCCATGAGGACCTCCTATAGTGTAGGGTGCTCAGGATTGCCTTGTATTGTGGGTAGAAGGGAGTGGCATACACGACGAGAGCAACCCATGTAGAGTAGGGCTGCTGGCATGATGGTACCTTCTGGTTGCGTATGTGCAACGTATTGAGGCATGGTTCCCTTTTTCTTCTTTCTATCTTGTTACTTTGTGCGCCGTAGGTGTGCATAAGGGAAAGAAGCATGGCTTTGTGCTTTGGTGGGCTAGTTGGATAATGTGCATGATAGGATTGTCGGAGAGGACTAGGGTAGCAGTGTTAGTGTAGGTATTTGTGGGTCTGGGCAGCAGAGCTGCGGTCGGAGAGAATGGAAGAAAGTGGCAGTGCTGGGATGGCACCATTAGGGTTAGGGTTTCTGTGATTTTTTTTATTGGCTGTTTTATTTTGACCAAAATTTTAACTAGGCCATGTGCAGTTTCAAATTAAATTAGGCTGAAAATTTTGGGGGTTAATATCATGTTAAGAAACAAAAGAATCTAATTTCAGAGTGGTTACACAGAAATAAAAATAAATGGAAACTCACACTAGAATCGTGACTATTTGATAAACTTTATAAATTAATCGAGATAATAGTTGTTTCTTAATATAGCACTTCTAACAGTGTCTACGGTGTGCCAATAAAATTACAATGACATGTATGCACCTGCTGCTTGAAGATTAGATTACATGTTGATTAGCCACAAGACCTGTTGCCATGTAATTGTTTTTTGAGCTTTTGCCAACTTATCATAACTGATCTATGAGAATGTAAATTTATATTCTTGCTGGTGATTCCAGAAAAATTTCAGTTGTCTGGAGGTCCACTGGATGCATAATGTAATAAAATGTAGTGGATGGTGTTAGCTCTTGAGATAAACTAAGCATCTGGAACTACTACTATTATTGTCTTTCACGGTCAAACCTTTATTAACAATTTTGTTACTTTGTTACATCAGTCGGGTGCAATCTGCCGATGAATTCACCTTTTAGCTTGGTTAGATGATTGTTGCACTTGGTTTATTTATTCTTTTTATTTTCTCCCTTTTGTCTGTTTGTTTTCCTAAATTAGTGAGTAGAGTGTTTCTGTTACAATCTATTCCTTTCTCCTACACATGCATTTGAAGCTCAAAATCTGTTAATGTAGATATCTGAAACGAGGTGTCAATGAGAGAGGCAGGGTGGCAAATGATGTTGAGACTGAGCAGATTTTAATTGAGGATGTTCCTGAAAGACTGCCTCTGCAAGTTAGTTCTGTGGTCCAAAATCGTGGCTCTATACCATTGTCCTGGTCACAGGAGACCTCCCGCCTAAATCTTAAGCCAGACATCATACGTATGTTTGCATATTTGCTCAATTGCCCAATTTTTATCCTTTTCATTTTATGTCAATAAAAGATTATGCATTCATTTGAGATTTGTATCCATATTTTCTAGTGTCAAAGAAGGACCAAAAGTATGGGGCTACCAGACTCCATTTTGAAAATCTGCTGAAGAGATATGGGAACCCCATCATCATTTTGAATTTGATTAAGGTAACTGTGTTTTCTGTTTTTCTTTTTGCATTCTGGTGCTTTACCTGAAATGAATGCGCTTATTTTGTTATGTTAAATATATGAAGCCTAAACTAAAGCTGTAAGAACTTCCATAACGAAATGAGGAGGTTCCTTAGAACTTGTTGCCTAAAACTGCTCCTAAGGAAACAATCATATGGACCATCATCTCTTTTTTTCCCTCATCAACAGACAAAAGAAAAGAAGCCTCGAGAATCCATTCTTCGAGCAGAGTTTGCTAAAGCCATTGAAGTCATCAATAAAGATTTTTCTAAGGAGAACCAACTTAAATTTCTCCACTGGGATTTGAACAAACATTCTCGGAGGTATCTAAAGCTCTCTCTTACATTGACCCTTATTATGTTTGTACAAGATCTGATTTATGTTTCCTCTCTCTTTCATCAGCAAAGCTACAAATGTTTTACAACTGTTAGGAAAGGTTGCTGCATATGCATTGATGCTGACAGGTTTTTTCTATTGTCAAGCCACACCGGAGATGCTATTGGAGGGATCTCTTAAATGGCCTGGTTTTGAGTGAGTCCCCTATTCCATGTGGAATTGAAAATGTTTTATTTGACAGTTATTTTATGTTTTGCAGCGTTGGGCATATGATACTGGAATTTCTCAAGTAATATCCTAGTTTATTAGCATGTTGGTATATATAATATTGGATATTCATAATGGCAATATTATTCTTTGTCAGCTTGTTGGTGCATATAATACTGGAATTTCATAACAGTAATATTATTGTTTGAGTTTATTACCTATTAATAATATGACTATTTTTTATTCAATCTCTGTTGGCACTTAAGCATATACTTATTACTGATTTTGTTTTGACTCTTGGCTATTTATTGGCATACTTTTGCCAAGATAATGTCTCCATTGTTCTTTTGCTTGTTCTAGTAGCTGGAGTTTGACTTGATCAAATTTGTAATTAGAAATGGAATATTCTCAATTGTTTCATGCTTTGCTAGAAGACTAATTCCAAGTTCGAGTTGATAAAAGGAAAAATTTGCAGTAAATTGCTCACAAGAAGACAATGTATTGTCTTATATGGATAGATCCTAAATGGACTTTCCAATACTTGTCTCAGGACTTTTGTAGCTCCTGGCATGTCTGCCTCAACATATTCTCATACTGATAGTGAAAAGCATAATGATGATGAGACTGAGGATTCAGATAACTCAGACAGAAAATCTAGTGGAGGAAACAGCGCTGCTAACAGTAATGCTTCTTGTGGCAAGCCACCAATGGTCCAAAAGGGAGTGCTTCGGACTAATTGCATAGATTGTTTGGATCGCACAAATGTGGCACAATATGCATATGGCTTGACAGCTTTGGGGTATCAGTTGTGTGCCTTAGGTGTAACAACCTCAACGAAGATTGAACTTGATGATCCTTTGGCTGAAGAACTGATGGGTTTTTATGAGAGAATGGGTGATACTCTCGCTCACCAATATGGTGGATCAGCTGCTCACAACAAAGTAAATTCATGTGTTTCTACCTTTTATTTTTGTATGTTAGGAAAATTTACTGTATTCCTATGTCTGGTAAAAGATTTGTTTAAAAGTTATTTGATGCACAATAACGGAAGCCTATGTCTTGAACTGTACATATCTGCTTGAAAGTGGTCTGAAAGTATTGAAGTACGGGGCACCGTCCAAAACTTTTTATACTTGCGGAGATCATGGTATTTATTGATTTCAACTGCTAGGTTTTGTTTGTGTTCTCTCTGTTATTTAAAATCTACTGTAGGTTTTGGGCAGAACCTAGCTTTTCCAAATCGAAGTATGCTTTCCTATGAGATTATTTGAGCTGAGATGTTTTAATTCTGATTGCAGATACATTTTGTTACTATATCTAATAAAAATTAATCCTGATGGAACGTGTAATATTTAGTTTGAGTAGACTTCTTATTTCTTTCTTCAAGTTTGTGTTCTTCAAATCTAAATTATTCTTTGTTGTCTGCTCCAGCAGGGAAAAAAGGCAAAAGGGAATAGCCATGGTCATTCTTTTCTTGTAGTCAAATTTTGGTTTCATATAGAACTTTGATAATGCATGTACTGATGTTCCTGAAATTTTTGTTTATCATAGATTTTTTCGGAGAGAAGAGGCCAGTGGAAAGCGGCGACGCAGTCTCAGGAATTTTTTCGTACTCTACAGAGATATTACAGCAATGCATACATGGATGCAGAGAAGCAAAATGCCATTAATTTGTGAGTTGGTAGCTGTAACCTTTTTAAATGCACTTGAGAGTTTATGTATCTGGAGAGATAATGCAGATGGATGAGAAGTTTGGGAGATTTCCGTCCATGTGAGGTTGGATGGTGTACTCTCCTCCCCAATGTGCTCATCCTTTGCTAGTGATGGACTCCATCACCTTCAAAATTTTTCTTCTTGTGTTAGTTGTCTCTTTGTTTATTTTTCAACACACTTTGTTTAACTGATTGCATGATAATATTTGAGCAGATTTTTGGGGCATTTTCAACCTCATCCAGATAAACCTGACATATGGGAGCTTGATTTGGACCAGCATTACTGTGTGGGAAGAAATGGCCAAGCAAACGTCGATGAAAATGGAAGGTATGGCCAATAGTTATAGCTATATTTCTGCTGGTACTCCCATAAACTGGATGTAATCATTAGGAATAAATGGCATAATCGACACATTTCAAAACAGCAAGCACGAAACCACATTATGGATTTTGAAAGTGATATAGTTACTTTTGTCAATTCACCACCCCTGCTGCACGTTAGACGCACCTCAAATTGACAGATTATTTTTTTTGCCATAAGAAGTTGGTGTGAATTATTGTGATTTACTCTACTATTTTCTGCTGCTGTTCAAGTGCGAGTCTATTATTGTTTGTTTGCTACTGTTTAAATGTGACTACTATTATCCATTTGCTACTTTCCAAGTGTGTCTTCTGCTTCTGGCTGGTTGCCACAAATAGTGACTTGTATATATTGTTTGTAATAAACAACCACTATGATTCTTGGTGGCTATCCCATTGGCTATTTTTTTGATGTTGCAGGCCTTACTAGCTATCTATTACCTACTCGTTCCAAGTTGGAGCACCAAGTTGAGCATTTCAATACAACTTCATGTTCAATTTGAGAGAGAGTGATAGAGAATATTTTAAAGTATTTGTCAGAATATTTAACAATATTTAATTTGATACTTTATATATTTTGGTACTGAAATTATAGGTTTAGAATATACTGTTTCCTATTCTATAGGATTAGTTATTTTCTTTTTTTTTTTTAAATTTTTCTATTGGTCTCATACTATAAATTGAAACCATTCTCTTATAATAAACTATGCACTAATTCATCCTCTCTCTTTAACAGTTGTCAATACTAATTTGGTTTGTTTAGATGTAAAGCAATGTGAATGTTCTTGGACAGCACACAGAATCCCTCACATCCCCTGCTATATAGCATTGCAGTGGCCAGGGACACCTATGCAATGGCACTACAACAATCGATTCTCCTTTGACTTCATTGCTCTGTTATGCTAAAATGCTCAATGACGAAATGAATAGTTCTTAGGATAAATGACATGAAGTATGCTGAGCTAATATTAATGCCCATTCCATTGATTACATTTAAAGGTAGAATTAAAAAGTGAGGAGAAAGTGAAGAAGTGATTGAGTGGCGGTGGAAACTGTGCTTATTTGAGAGAGGAAATGAATAGGGTTTATTGATTTATAAATGAGAGATTTAAATTTTCATTTTCAACTTAAAAACACTGCTAGAACATGTAAGAGTAAATAAAGGATGATGAGCCCAACTAAATAGAAGTGGCAAAATGATTTTAGAAGCTGAAGGTAAAATTAAGCTATATTTGGCTTCCTTCTTTTATGGATCTCTATTTCATTTTCGTAAAATTTTCTTTCAAAAGTTGTAAATAAAGTTGTCTTGTGACCAAACCTACTTGTTAATGCTGTGCACACTGAATGGATGCTATACAACTGCTTACTATCATGAATCTAAATTTCAACAGGCTTGAATCATGGGGCCTAATATTCCCAGACCAAAAACCACAAGAAGTTAGTTTTCCAATTGATTGGAAAATATGCAAGCTCAGATTGTAATTTGCATATAACTATGATGAGTATGTGGACGATTATATGATTCTGCCTGATGTGCTGGTGACATGCGTATGAATTTTCATCCTTTGTTCGCATATTTAGGTCACTTTACAAAAGATCATGGTCGGATGGAAGTATTCTTCATGAAAGTCATTTGCCCACGTCTACACCAAAGACCAATAAAGCTTTTCCTGGCTCTGATTTCTCAGAGGAGTTGGAAGGAAGAAGAAAAATGCTTTCTGAATCAACGCCAGAAATGTCTACTCTGGAAAGCGAGTTAACATATTCAAGGTGCCTTTTCCAATTAGTTGATGTTTTCTTGTCCCATGTAAGGATGAATATCATGTGATCTTTGTGGATGAACGTTTTGATACACTATTCTTTAGTTTAGGGTGCTGGTTGAGCTCCTATCTTTTCTGGGGTGGAGGAGTGCAAACTTGTCAATTGTTTTTGCAGGTGCTTTTTCACAATATGTTTTTGATTCCCCTCAGAGTTCCTGTTCTTATACCATTTAGAATTGAGATGTAAATGAGATCCCTTTTCTTTGCATAATCAATTGAACCTGGAGTTTGAGGATTTTTGCTTATTATTGGATCTGGCATCTGTGTTGGGAAAATTTACCTTGGCTGAGCATACATTACATATTAAAAGAATTTCAACTTTTTTTGGCCTTTAATAGATTAATTTTTATAACCTGCATCCAAAAGTTTCACTGTGAGCATAAGGTTTCAGGTTTGATATTAGTGGGAGTAGTACATAGTGATCGTACTAACTCTTAACTAATTTTTAGCATTTTGGACCATTCACTTGATTTCTTAAAGGACGCATTACAGCTTTGGTGGAAGTGCTCTCCAGTAGAGTTTCCCAAATCTTGTGACAGCCATCAACTGCATGTTGTGTAATTACTTACATCTGCTTCAATGCACATTATATGTGCATGTGTGTGTGTATGTATCAATATGCATCAGTCTGTCGTATTTGTAAATACCTTGATGTCATCCGAAGGATTGTAAATGCCTTGATGTCATCTGAAGGATTTTGTGCATTGACTGGTTTACAAAGATTCGCGTTGTTAATAGGAGATCTGTTCCTTTTGTCTTAACAGTCTCATTGTATCTTCTGCAGATTTACTTCTCCAATGCCTACTGGGGAGCTTTTTGCTGAAATGCAAAGAGATAAATGCCTTGAACATGAAAATGGGGATGAAGTTGATTGTTCTAACTTTGTTGACTTAGATTGGCTGTCTTCCTCTGGAAATTCATGCAAGCAAGAGTTGTTGGACAGGTAATTCTTCTACTGAGAGTTACTTGAAATTTTTATAACATTATTTTATTAAGGGCAATGACGAATTAGAACCTGCATATTCTTCTTGGCAATGGAAATTATCAATAGTTTTTCTATCTTTATGAGCAGTGGGCACCTTGATGCTTTATGTATCATATCATTTTTATATCAAGATAATTGAAGAGTTGTTTCTGTTTCCTTCCATTAAACTTCCGACAAAATATGCTTGCTATTGCACTCTATGTTTCTCGGAATGTCATGTATGCTTTTTGCAACTTAATATCATCCCAAAATCTTATGGATTGCTTCTCTTTTCAATGGCATGTACAGAATGATTAACTTACGTATATTCAAGTTTGATGGGCATTATTGCTGAGCTTTTGCTTAAGTATATTGACTATATGGATTTTGTTTTCATTTGTTTTGGGTTTCTTTTGAATCCTGGATTTGTCTATATTATTTTGCTTGCTTTTTCAAGTTAAGTCGAGTAGGGTATTAGTACTCGTATGTACTATTTTCTTGTGTAGGGCCATGGAACAATGTTCTAGTCTTGATCTTTCCACTGCTGATCTTAATTTTCTCAGACTACCTGCTTCAAGATATTCATAATTAATCGTTCATATTGGATAGAAAGCACAATTCTCATTATAATATTCCTGAATTTCCACATATATGATAATGCTTGTGGGTCTGAAAACATGGTCCAGATTTGCAACTGTTGTGAATAACTCCATGTTCAGGAACCTTTAGGATGTAGACTCGTAGATCTCAATTTGGCTAGTCACACTTATAGTTACTATTCTTATAGGTTTTTTTTCAATGGTCAAAACTAATTTAAAAATCAAACTTGTATCATGTACAAGATCCTAATGAGATCTCACCCTTGATGCTGTTATTCATGCGTATATAATGATTGTTGCCTAACTCGAAGTCATTGCCTCTGGATCAAGTCAGCAACTGATTTCCTTCTTGTATTGACTTCTGTATATATATTTCTCTGCCTATGTTCATCTCCAAATGATGTATGAACACTGACCTGTAATGTAATGTAATTTTATTGCAGCAATTTTAGAAAATTAACTATGGTATTGTTGTGTGTAGCCTCCTTCAAGTGTACGGACAATAGAACATCTTGCCAGAATTTTTATATGGGTCTTTTACAGTAAATTCTATTGGAGTAACTCTTGGGAGTCTATAGAATTGAGATTCATATTTTTTGTGGTCTTTGAACCTGGAGCTATAAGATCAATTATGGTAGCATGTTGGAGGAAGGGTAAAAATTTCCTTGGTGGGAATTGGGGATTATGAATAATTGAAAAGTGTATTTTGTTCAGAGGAGCTAAAACTTTGTACTTATCATTTCCAGATCAATGTCGATGGTCTCTCCAACAGCAATGCTGTCGTCAGAAAATGTCGTTAATGAATTGGTTGAAGAAATAATTCCTTCCACCAGTGAATGTGGATCTAGCACAAGGGTGAGCACATTTTTCCATCTAACTATTTGCTGTCACAAATACAAATTCAGGTGGATGTTGAAAGCAAAGCATAAAGGCATACATGTGGAGAATGCTATTCAGCGAATCACTTCTCTTGTATATTAATGTCATATAAGCAGATGGATTGCTGAACGATTCTGAGGGAAATTGCTCACACATAGGTGTGCTGTGATAGCTTTTGCATGGCTTTGCTGTGATATTTGCAGAACTCTATCAGGCTGTTTGTTGAATTTCCTGAACGTTGTTCAGTTGCATGACCAAGATTGGGTTCAATGTTGTGTACTGAATTTTTGAGTAGCCGTTGTCCATAACTAGGTTGTTACAGAATTCATGATGAAATTTGGCACTTATTATAAATTCGGATCTCTGTTTTCTTAAAACTTACAGCCAATATTGCTTCTTTCTCGTGCTTTCTGACGTGCATGCAGTTCAATAATGTATTGTAGATTATTTTAGGTGGTCTGGCAGATATTCTTAGAACAAAATCATTGGTTTTGAATAATATTTGATGCATTCATTCTTGCTGCTGTTGTACTTGTAGGGAAGGGCTGGAACAGACATGGGCTACGGAGAAGCCCAAAATAATGAAGTTCTTGAACAATTCTCTGATAGTTTTGTGCGTTGGGTGACATATGGGGAAACACTCTATCATTAAGTTTTGTAGGATCCAGATTCTATGCTTTGGCAAATTTGAAGAGCATGATACTAAGATTATGGGAAAATATGGTCAATGAGAGAGGTGAGTGCAGCGGCATTCGTTTGGGAGAGCTACATCTTATGTGATCTGCAACAGTCTAATTCTGGAGACATTGGTCTGACCCTTTAACTAAGCTCTCAGTTCTAAGATTCTTCTGGAGCTCTTCTTTCCTGTTTTGCCCCTTTCTTTCTTCCTCCCTTTTTTTCTGTGTTTTATTCTTGTCAATTAGTTCATGAATGAAAATGGGGTCCTAAATGCATGCAAGTAAACAGCTCTGGGGAGCTCCACTCTGGTAGGACTAGGCCATTGATTCTTTCCATTTATTTATGTTCTGTACTTTTCAAAACAATCGACAATGACAATAAGCTTCTGTAAATACGACTCGGTTGTTACTGGCACACGGGATGGCCTACAATAAGGTTTTCTTTTTCAAACTTGGCTTGTTATTAAGTTGGAAGTGGCTAGCCCATAAATTTGCTTTAAGATTCTCTAGCATTAACTGAAATGGCTGCCCTCGTGACTAATGACAACAGTTCCTCCAAAATAATGAATGCCAGCGCGGGTGACCTGACCCCGTCAGCAGAGTTCATAGGTTCTTGCTTCATTCGAGGACTGTATTTCATGATATATTCAGCGCTTTTTTGTGGAAATGTTGGGTTACAAATCACGTCATACTCCTGGGATAATTTGAAAGGGAGATGTGCCTTGGTGAAGTATACACATGGGAGTGCCAGTGACCAAGGATTGATGAACAATATTCATAAGATACGTCAACATCTACCACAATGCCAAGCGAAGACTGAGAAAGAGGCTATTAGATTGCTTCATCGCTTGGGGAATGTGAGAATTTGATATTTGGTTATACGAAGATTTTTAGTCCATAAAGATTGTTTCAGGATGTGCTCCACTCAAACGTAAGGGAAAAGCTTTACCTGATTCACATATTGATCTGGTGCAGTGTTGCCATGAGCATCCAGGTGCACAAGTTGGCTAGGCTCAAACAGATTATGGTTTGTGACAATTGTAAAAGAATTCATTTCAATATGTTACGTGTTTACATGGCATAACGACAACCAAGACAAAAATGCTTTCCAGAAGGAAAAAAAGGTAAAAAAGGAAAATGTGCTGCAAGTGGTCAAGCCACATTGGAACATATTGCTAGATCTATTTGTCCAGCACACAGTTCTTGACAATGAAAATCTTAGTACAGGCACTGGTAAAAGGGTCAAAATTCAATTCAATTCCATCATATTAGCTCAATCATCTGTACCTGATCCAGTCTCCCTTCCCAGGTCAACCAAGAATTGGGAGGATTCTGAGAAATATGCCCAAAGGAATGCCATCTGCAGCATTTTTCTTAAGCTCAGGAACGTTAAATTCATTGTGAGGAAGGATGGTCAGTTTGTCACTGTTCTGGTTCTTCTCTATATAGCCCAACCAGAATTAGAAACATGGTGCTAAATGAACTTATCTAGAGACAGACTTTTGACGTTGACGGACTGAAATAATTCATAATTTCAGACATGAAGAAGAGTGTATTGAGAAAGAAACAAGCTTCTTGGAAGGCAGGCACAAATTCTTGGAGGTGAAGATAAGGATTAGGATTGATTCTATTCATTGCATCTTATAGACTAAGATTTCTTGAATTTTCTTGTGTTTTTGAGATTATGTTGGACGTGAAGAATTTAACGTTGATGAATTTTACTATTTTCATGTTTTACTATATTATATTTTAGGACATTGTGATTGTGATAAACCATGAATACATGAATTTTGTTTTGATTAGTTGTCCTTCCATTTGTTATTTGTAATTGATGCTTTGAATTGTGATTAAAGGAACTAATCAACCCTTTAATTAATTTATGATTGTCCAGGGAAAAATGAGAGTGAAGCTTGAATGTCAGATATTCAATTATAAATATTAATTATGTGGGAATTGTTAGGGTTCAACAAGTTTGGGGCCAAATTTTAAAATTTTAAAACCATATAACAATAGTATACATACAGTGAAATAACATACCAAACATACTTTATTTTTTCCATATAACATGTATTAACTGAAAAGCGTTAAAAAGATATATAAAGAATGTACTTTTTGAAATCATATTCTAATAGATGCACTTGTGATCCTTGAGTTGTGACGCTTGAACCCCAACATCTAGTTTTTCCACACAACTGGAATGTGGACGAGGGCCTTCTATACATCGCAAAACCCTTTTTGCAAGGCATTTACTCAAATAGTTTTGGGCTAGAAAGTTTTTTGGGACAAGAAAGGGAGAGGGTGGCTAGAACTTTCTTTCTTCTTGTTTGGTGTGAGGTGCACGGATTTTTAGTTGAATTCTAATGTTTAGAACTCTTCTAAAAATGCTTACATAGTTAAGACACTAGGGTTTTCAAGTAATGAGCTCCATGGGCTTACTACTTGGAACTTTAGTAATTTCTAACCTAAAGACTTTTTAATTATTAATCTTATTACTAATTGCAGTCCATGCCTCTTAATTATTAATGGAATCTCCATTAATAATTAAGGCCCATTTAACCTCTTAATTACTAATCTCTAATAATAATGGAGGCTTAATGGAATTATATTCTTCAACTCAATTAATCTCATTAATCAAATAAAAGGTTACCATATTTCTAGTTAATAATGACATTATTAACAAATGTGATGTGAACCATATAATTCTATTAGTGTCTTGCTTCTTTAATTAATTCCTATTAATTAAAGGCTAGTTGTGCTTCTAATTAATAATCTCATTATTAACAAATACCATGCTGATTTATTTGGTTCAATCTAATTGCTACCAAATAAATACTCCATGAGCTTTCTTAAGACTCATCCACATCCCACCAATTTAACACTCACCACATGTTCCAACTTTTTGTGAGTGACTTTTTAGGTTCATCTTTAATTGACAACGAGCATAACTCAAAGGATGTGGGTAGCGCCTAGCTCATGACCCATCTTATAGCCCAATTAAGATGAAAAGAAGTAAATCACTATGAACCCAACCCTTCATGAGTATCATGCAGTATAGACCTTTTATCTTATTTTGTTTCAATTGAGCGAGTGTCACGGATTCAGTCAAATTCACAAATTCGATCATATAATCAATTGATGTTATCTTATGAGACCAATACTTCTATCGAATACTCCTTTTTGATCACACAACATCAAGTGCATAAGATAAATGCCTTACTCAGTTGCAAAGAGATAATTTTTTTTAATTTTAATTAAATTTTCAATTTAACAAATTAACCCACTCATAATCGACTTATTAATGTAACCAATCTTGTCGTTCAAAATAGCAAGATGACGTCAGCACACGTCATCTCGTTGTTTTGTTGACGTCATCTCGCTATTTTGAACGGCAACATGATTTTTTTAAAAATAAATAAATAAAATATCCCGTATTTCTTTTCGTATTGTGGGAGAAATATAGATGACGTCATCTCACCATTTTAAACAGCAAGATGACGTAATAATAAGTTATAATAAATTATAATAATTGTAAATTATTATATCTTTGTTTAAAATATGAAAATTTATTTAAATAAAAGAATATTTTTTCAATAAATTGAGTTTTAAATTATAGTCTTGTATAATATTTTTAAAATTTTTTATATTTTGACAATTACACTGTAATAATAATTTATTGTAATTTAAAATTATTATAATTTTATTTAAATTGGAAAAAATTATTTAAAACAGCGAGATGATGTTATAATAAATTATAATAATTTTAAATTATTATATTTTTATTTAAAATAAGGAAGTTTATTTAAATAAAAGAATTTTTTTTTCAATAAATTGAGTTTTAAGTCATAGTCTTGTATAATACTTTTTTGGTGTTTTATGTTTAGACATTTACGTTACAATAATAATTTATTAGAATTTGAAATTATTATGATTTTATTTAAAATGAAAAAAATTATTTACATAAAAGAACATTTTGTTTTCAATAAATTGAGTTTAAAATTATAGTCTTGTATAATACTTTTTGGATTTTTTTATGTTTTAACATGTATGTTGCAAAAAAATAAAAAAAAATACAATTTTCAAAAAAAAAAAAAAAATAGATATGTTGTGTTGTTTTATAAAAATAAGTGTTATTTTTCATATAAATATTGTTATATAATAGGTTAAAAGACGTGTGTTATAACTTTTAAATGAGATTGTATGACGTAATTATAATAAAATTAATATGAATGCCAATAAAATTTAAAATTTTGAATACATACAAAAGAAAATAATAAATACTACATGTCATACTCATCCCCTAGGCAACTTTGGTGCCACAGTGTGTGGGCCGTCTATCACAATGTCTTCTCTGTGGTACTAGATCTCCTTGAGGATGATGTATAGTATCAGGTTGTAGTGCTTCCATACTTACATAGTCCTGTTGGAGTGGCACTAGGGATCCACTGTATTACCAAGGCCACTCTTGTGGTGTGTATGCATGAAGGTGGGGAGGGGTGTAAGGAGACTTTGAAAGTACCGTGTATAGAGAATTGGCCTATAGCGTATATGGAGAGTGGATGCTCTAATGCAGTGGTTGAGATACGTACACATACATCCTCCAGATTTACAGTGCCAGGACCTTATACATCATACTGATATGATATGCTAGGAGTTGCTACCTCATGGTGATAGGGTATGCTACATCCTAAATTGGGATGTGCAGAGGTAATGTCATCCGCCTCGTAGTATGGTGGAAAATCTCGCCAAACTCGCTGTTGTGATAGTCACTCAGCACTATCAATAATCTGTTGATTGTATCCATCAGAACGTAGTTGTTGCATCTACTGTGTCTACAGTCCACCATTTGCATATTTCTGAATAACACACACACATAAACACATATGTATATACACAAATATAGAAGGGTACCATGTGCGGGAAATAAGTGACGTGGCCAGGCTAATATTCGGTGTGTACAAATACATGCTCAAGAGTGATGAATCGATGTATGACTCGATGGTACTACTCAAAGTAGTCTCATGACACTCGTGTGTCTAGAAAGATGAGGCCCCTTATGATATAATCATCGCTAGCCCACTCTCAAATATATGTAATGTGGTGATGAGCCTAGTTAGTCCCTAAATGCTCGCGCCTGTGCTCGTTATGTAGTGCATCTTGAGCTCATGGTGGATTATCAGGAATACCTTGTGGCATTTTGAATTGCCTTAATACCTGATCAATGCATTGCATCTCAATAATCTCGTAGTCTACAATCATGGACCACAGAAAGTCCACAATTGTCACCTACAATAGTTGGGTAGCATCTCGTACATATTGTCAGGGTAAGGCCGCAATTGAAACTAAAATGAAAAATGTAATGTATATAGAACTAATGGTATACAAGATGTAATATACATGGATTAGATGTTATGCATATCTAATGTGACAAAAGTTTCTCGCATTTAAGACTCTGCCTCTCTGTCTAATGTATCACGTATCATGGGGATCGAGTAAGATGCATTTGGCGTGTTACTCCTCCTTGCCTTGGTCCAACTATATGCATAAGAAAATAATTAAGAAAACTAAATAAAACAGTTGCACAATAGCACAACAAGATATGTAATTTGATGAGACATATCATGCTCTGAAGGGTGCAGCTGGCAACTGTAGTTCACCAAGTACACTTAGTGTGCCAATATAAAGGTTACGATCATGGGTTAGTGGGCTCAACCCTAGGATCCTAATATAGGTCCATATTTACAAAAGCTATAGTGGACCAGCTATTGTCTGCCTACCTCGCATGCATGCAGAGCACAACTCTCGATATAAATATGCTAGTGCTGCACTCCCCCAATTGTATGGTTAAGCCCTACTCGTATCCTCTAACACGTGAAGCTAAATTAGCTTCTCTCGATCTACGAATGAATTAGGAAAAATCCTACAACCTAATAACAATAACATATAATAATGAGTGTATCAAGTCACGTCATCCTCTATACTATCGGTAGTGAGGGTCTGGTGTCGGACCTCCTGAAGTAAAATTAGGAGAGGTATGGTAGCACCACTGAATACATCTGTAAAGGTTACAAACCTTAAATACTTCAAACAATATTCTTTCCAAACACTAATGACCTAATGCTTGTTAACCCCTGTAATTGGGACACCCTCTACTGGGAGCTGCCATATCAATGCCACATCTTCCCATGTAATGGTAGCCTCTCCAGTCATAAGATGAAAAGTGTGAGTCTCACAGTGCTACCTCTCAACCATTGCTGTGATCAGGTGCTAGTCAAGTGCTATGTGTCCACACCTATACACTCCATAGAAAGCTAGTCAATGTAGTAAAAGTACAATCCGATCGTTAAAATCAGAAATCCTGGTTAATGCCTTAGTTTGGTGCTGTAGCCGAAGTGTAGTGTCTATGTCTCCTAACCACATAGCCTCTGACCAATGGTTATGCTGTAGGTATAGCAAACTTGAATCAAGTGGGCCCACATTAGCTCTTAGAGCCATCGTAAAAAGGTCCTGTACGATGAATTGTGCATTAATTAGATACTGAATTAACAACAATATGTACATAAACATGAAAAATAACATTTTCATGCATACAAAATATGTAATCACATAAACTGCTCGCAATGTTTACATTTGCACTTAGCTATGTTGGCAATTGGCTGTTACAATTGCTAGTGTACATGCATTATATCTTGCAACTATTATCAAAAGTGATATAGAACTGGAGAGTGGGTTCGAGGACTACTACTCAGACGCCGGTCTTGTGGCATATTTGGTTTTTAACATAATATCGTTATAGTTTATGTTGAGAACTGATTAACTTTTTAGGTGATAATGCTTAAGTTCATAATTGTGGAAATGTAGATGTTACTCCTATACAAGCAAATGAGATGACATGACATAAATTGGTGAATTTTAGGCTATAGTGATTAAACTAAAACATTTTCCATTAAAGAAATTACACTTCAAAATAAGTAATCATACATCGAAACACTTCAAAAATCCATAGTCGAAAGAAAACATCACATACATGTGAAACTAACGAGGACGGCTGGAAAAAGAAGGCATGTTTAAATCCTGCAATCGATGTTGGGCCTCCCGCTACGATTGCCCTCAAGCCCGATATTGCAGCCAATCCATTTCATTCAGTATTCGGCACGACGGTTCACTCTCAACAAGCCTAATCATATGCCTGTGAGGGTTGTGGACCAACTCGAACGGTGGATCATCCCAATAATCCTCAGTCTAAATAGGATTGAATATCCCTTCATATGTATGTACATAGCTATCAATGGAAAAGTATGGCATCATTAGCCTTTTAAGATTAATACTATATTTTCTATTGATTGCTATTGCGTGTGAGCATGGAACTCGCGCAACAACCATTTCTTGCATGTGCAATTCCTACTACATAGCTCCATAGCGTGTGCATTCCCTCAACCTTTTCCCCTATCCTATGCTGTGATCACTCCCAACTGTGCATTTCGATCATACAGCTACACTAAATGCCGGATGGATTTGCACTCTACCCTTACTTACGTCTTTGTAGGCCAAGTGGGCCACTCATCCCCCGCTGCCATCTTAGCTTCACCAGTCATTAATCTCTCCCTGAATTTAGCGATGGCTCGATCAAATGTTATCTGCACAATTAAACATATTAGCAACCGCCGTATTCCCTTCATTACCCCATTAATACTTTTTGATATGTTAGTTGTTAGTACACCATATCTTCAACCTCCGTCAAAGGACAGTGCCCACTTCTCTTTATCAATTTCCTATAAGTAGTTGTACGCCTCCAAATTAATCTGCTTTATATGGACTAGGGTCTGAAAAAGCTTTTTCTCCTAGTTTTCGGTGCTTTCTAGCACTGATCACGTAGGTGTCAAGATTTAAAAGCTTTTAAAATTTTTGCACATACATGTTGAAGGTAAATTCGATGTTGTCCTCTCGGGGCCTTGAAAGCATCGATGTCCTCGATGGCAGAAAGAAGACCAGAATGTCTGTCAGATACAAGATAATTATATGCTTTGCCACATATAATATGTCGCTCCAGCATCTGTAAAAACAAACCCCATGACTATGCATTTTCTTCATCTACCAAGGCATAAGTAAGAGGCAACACTTGTTGATTGGCATCAAAAGTAACTGCAATCAATAGCTTATGATGATACTTTGTGTATAGGTGCGTGTCATCTACACTAATCACTGGCCTACAATGCTGGTATCCGTCGATGCAAGGTTTGAAAGCCCAAAAAAAATAACATAGCATCATCCTGTTTGGCACACTAGTATCAAGTGTCTTCACTCGACAACAGTACTTGAGTTCCATTTCTGTAATGCAGTCATATAGACAGGCAACTTCTTCACTGAGTCTTCTCATGTGCCGTACACATTCTCAATAGCTTGTTTCAAGTTATACCATGCATTTGCATAATTAATCTCATAACCGTATCGATCTTTAACAAGTTGCACAATATTTTTTTTTATCTCAATAGTAGGGTTTTGACAAACCAACCCTACGAGAATTACAACTACCGTGTTTTTATCCAAATTTGTGTGATCCATGCGTAGTTCCCCCAGGAGACAAGTGTGGGCTTCACCGTATCTAATTATCTTCTACAACCCTATTTTCTATCTTAAAGAAGCCCTAAGGTGCTAGTTACAAGGTTCATCAATTGTAGTATGTGTACATTTAACCTTCTATGTATTGGGAGTGCTCTTCACCACACGGTACTCTCAATTTGCATGTGTCACGGAGTAATCCTTCACAGCTGCTTGGACATGACCCTTGTCCTTAAACACCATGTCCAAATGAAGCTCTCCTTTGTGCTCATCATAGCACGAGCTCTATCTACCATTGGGATTTTCAATACTGTCAGCCGTTATTTTGGCCCAAACTGTGAGAAGAAGGGCACAGATGAATACAACAACACCATCGGTGGTTCTGTCACATGTCCATGTATTGGAAAGGATGATGAATACAAAAGCACGATTGATGGCTCTATCACATATTCATGTACTGGAACTGTTGAAGAATGCATAGGTACGGTGCTTGCTGGCTCTGGCACATGTCGAGGTTATGGACTGGCTGATGGGCCAGCATCTGATGCTGTTAATACCTGCTGCATCAAACTGAAATCGACTGCATCCTTATCTTCTTCATCCTCATCATCTCCCTCATCTCCATAATTCCTATCATTGATATCGGATGTTTATCGGTATACATGTTGCTTATGGGCATCACAAAGCAACTTGCCATCATCATCCATGCAAGCCTCTGCTCTTATGCTAATGTTTGTTGCATTGTAGGCTATGATAAAATATGAGACCTAACTCCATATTCCGATCTAAAATATGATGCCTGTGTGTTAAGGTCAGGCAACATGTTACTCACGTGGGAGGTTTGACCTATTTCCCCCTCCACACGTGGCACACTATATTGATTGTCACAGTCTCTCTGTTCTATTTCGATGTACAGATGCAAATATATGACGTGATTGATCGGATTAAATAAGAACTGTAAATTTATGTCATTCTTAATCGCAAGTAAGACTACATCATGTCCTCTAAATGTATCTCTTAACACAAACTTTTTTTTCAAATGGAAGACATAATGATTCCAATCCACTCTAGTCAAAGTATACGCCATCGTCTCCAACTCAACAAAACTGGTATTGCGATATATGTTTTGCAAATAACGAGGCTCAATGTTGTAATTTATTTCGTTCGAGTTTTGCATAATAGAACCCCCGAATATAGCATAATTTGAATTTTACCCTTAAATGTCATATTTTCAAAACAAGCAGTTTACATGCATGATGCAATCAAATATAAGCGTTACATCTATAATATGGTATATACAAATATAGTATGACTAGTTACACTAAGTAAAATATGTTTGATTGCTTGACTAATTAAAAAAAATAATGAAATAACTCTCAATTAAAAGACTTGTTTGAAATATATGAGTATGGATAAGTTTAAATTTCTTCAATGCTTAATAATTCATTTTTCAAACTTCTAAAAGAATTATATATTTAAGTAGATATATTTCAGTCATCTAATATTTTGTAGTATCATGTATTAAATATTTAAGTAAATATTTTTCATTCATCTAATATTTTTAAATTTTATGTATTAAATATTTAAGTATTTTTTCATTCATCTAATATTTTTTGGTATTATGTATTGAATATTTAAATAAATATTTTCTCTCGTCTAAAGTTTTCCAAATTTTATGTATTAAATATTTAATAATCTGTTTTTCATTCATCTAATATTTTATGGTATTATGTATTAAATATTTAAATAAATGTCTTCTCTCATCTAATATTTTTTCGATATTCCACAGAAACCAAACACAAATACTTCCAATGCAATCAAATGGAAATAGAACTCCATATTCTGGCAACACTTTTGATTTTAAATTTTTGAAAAACCCCATGCAGAACAACATTCCAAAAAGGCCATTTCTTTTTTGCAAAGGTGCTAAGCAATCTTAAAGTAATATCAGCAATATCAACAAGGCCCATTTGCAAATGAAGATCAACAAGGGCAGAGCTAAAATGTATATATTCGTACTAACCCCTAGAACAATTGCTTTGCAATGCACTATAATTCTTAATCTAAATAACCCCACATGGCTGCACAGTCTTAATATTGATTGAGATTTTTTAAATTTATTTGTTTGTTCCTATTTCTACTACAGTTAATATGACAAAAAAAATTAGCAACAATGACCAACTACAGCTCTAACCACAATACCAGAATTTTGTCACGAACATAGATATAACAAAATATGAGCACTCACCTCAAAAAATAAACTTTGGTAATAAATCAATTAGCACATGTATGTTTGTTCAATATTAATTTTGACTGAAGTGAGGTTGTGTTTGTTTCCACAATTTCCGACTATTTCCATAATCTTTGACTACTATTTTCCTTCAATATTTAGATCTGTAAGGACACATTTGTTTGCAATTAAGGCTGCAAAACAACGTACCATTGTAGAGAAAAATAAAGGACACACCATTTGTCAAAAAATCAACAACCAATAATCTGACAAACAAAATTGCAAACATGTGCATAGACATGCCACATATTGGACAACTAATATCACACCGCTGAACATTAAACCTTCATCACCAAAAATCACTGCCAAAATTCCCAAAATATTAACAATTCGTCCAATATATGGTAAAATGAGAGCAAAAATCAACAATTTTGATTGGGAAGCAAAAATAAGCAAAAATCGGCAAAAGTCCTAGCACTGAGAGTAGCAAAAAAAAAAAAAAAATAGAAAGAACATGTGTGTTGATTCAAATAACAAAACCAGCGAATAAGAGCAAAATTTTGAACCCAAAAACTCACTGTTTTGTGCTGGGAAAATGCCGAAATCAAAGAAAAAATGCTGGGAAAAATTGGGGCTTTTGATTTGAATTGGGTAGAAGAAAGTGGGAGGAAGAAAACGGGTTCTATTGTGGCTTCCGATCTGAACTCCAGCTGTTGCAGAGGAAGAAGACGACGGCTTGGTGTGGGAAGAAGATGACCGCTTGGAAGACGACGACGATTAAAAATATGAGAATAAATTTTGTTTATTGATAAGCCGATTATAGGTGGGTTAATTTGTTAAATAGAAAAATTAATTAGAATAACAAAATAAAAAACCCAGGAGACAAATCCCTTATTGAGCGCACACATGTCTCCATTGCATCTAGGTAACTGCACATTGAGCCGATGATCCTATTCCATACCAAGTTAGATGTTGGGCCTTAATGCACTTACAAAACGTTGACCGATATGTGCACATGACAACCATTTCGTCTCATGTCTAAGGTCCATGCACAATTATCATAATCATGAAGTAAGACATTGACAACTAAGAGTAACTCCATGTGTTTGCTTCGTTTTGTGAGTCATTGTCCAAATGCTCATTCTTTAATGACACGTCCGCACACATGAATTCTAGGTTTCTCATACTAAATGGCATGATACTTACTATACGAGTACAGAGGATGAAAGTGTTATAGACTTTCCGATACCTTTTAGGCTATTTGTGACTTACAAACTGGTTTTAGTAATTAAGTACTAATACAATCTTATGTCCGTATTCATAAATTCTTATGAATAAATCTTCTTAACTTAATTATGTAAGCACATATAACACTTTACACCCATTCAAAATTTATATACATGAAAATTTGGCATGATATTGATATGTATAAATCAATATTTTTTCAATTAAAGTGAAAGTGTACATATACAACCATAACACCCTTAGTATCCCTCATTAACTAATGGCATTAGAGGGTATATCACTAATAGAAATAATGGAAGTAAAACCATATGATCAATAAGGGCAATTGTTAATCATAGATTTTATAACTTGACTTGATTAGGTTAGGGAGAACCCATTGATATCATATTGTGACACAACTTTCACATCAAAATGATCCCAAGAGTGAAACAAGTATAGCCAAAGGATATAGCACACATATCCCAACCTTTTTGTCCTAGAATGTAAGGTTCTTGTCAAACACACATATTGCATGATAACAAAACTTCTTAGTCAAGAACTCTATGATTATTTCCCTAATATTTCCACCCTCAAACAAGCATAATCTACTTAAAAAAGTTCATGGTGGAATTAAAAAAATGCAATGTCAAGCTCAACCAGTTCACATTTGCATCAAATTTACAAGAATACACAATAACCCACAAATAATGCACATCTCATATATAATTCAAGAATAAGGTACTCAAATCCTAGCTCATGAGTTTAACGCGAAATAAGCAAAAGAATCGAGAGTTTGAAGCCATACCTTGAATATTTGGGAAATCTAATCGGTGAAAAGGGAGAGTAGTCAATAAGGATTGTGTTTTCAATGAAAATTTGGGCTTTAATCAGACCAAAACATCATTTTTAGTCTGTGGAGAAGAAGCAGGATGTAGGATTTGTGTTTGGGAACATGTGGATCAGTTCTTTGAGCCCTAATTTTTATGGTTGTCTAACTTTGCGATTGATTGAGGATAAGTGCAATCAATCACAACCCCATCTATAAGTCACTAGACTTGCGATCACACAAAGGTGCAATTGTTCATGAATCCCTATATCAATTGCAATTGACTTGACTTTCTAGAATTATGATTGCACAAATGTGTGATTGATTCAGATTGTGCTAATGTTAATTGTGCCCTCCAAACTTTCTAGAATTATGATCGCAACATAGTGCAATTGATTTAGAATCCCTAGTTGCGGATCTTGACTATATTCTACCCATTTCACCATTTTGTTGGCCAAGGAAATCTAAATTAACCATCCTAAATAAAATATGATCCTAATTTTCATGGAAAGTAAGAAAATGTTGGGTTGCCTCCCAAATAGTTCTTGATTTATCATCTATAGCTCGACGCAATTAGGGTTAGGTTGTGGTGTCTAAAAAATAGGGCTTTTTAGCTCCTTGGTCCTTCTCTTTATAATAGTGTTTGCGCCTTTGGTCATTGATGTGGAATTTACTATCATCTTTTACAATCAGCTCAAAAACGCTAAATGGGACTACATGAGAGATTATGACAAGGCCAGGCCACCTAGACTTCAGCTTCCTAGGGAAGAGTTTAACACGTGAATTATACAAGAGAACTTGTGACCAGGTTCAAATTCAGCCTTAGTTTATGCTTACCTTGCCATTTTTTGGTTTTATTTCTATAAATCAATGCATTTTCATAGGCTCCATTTCTAAACTCCTCAAATTCATTCTACTGTAATAGCTTATTTCCCTTAACTTTAAAATCCATGTTTAACTTTTTTTATTCCCCAATGAGCTTTGTGTTCAAATTCCATGGGCAAGTGGTATGGCTTACTACACACCAATCAAAATGGAGACATTCTATTTGGAGTCTTATAAGCTATCTTATATGCCCATAGTGCATCATCAACTTTATGTGCCCAATCTCTCCTATTTGTGCCTATAGTTTTTTGAAGGATTTGCTTGATCTCTTAGTTGGACACCTTTTGCTAAACCATTCACTTGGGGATGATGAGACAAAGCTTGTTTTCCTTTGACATCATAGCTGACCATCATTGCTTCAAACAATTATTGCAGAAGTGTGTAGCTTTGTCACTAATGATGGCTCTAGGTGGGCTAAATCTTGTAAAATATATATTTGTAAAGGAACTTCAAGACAACCTTGGCATCATTCGTGGGGGGTAGCAATGGCTTCCACCTATGTGGAAACATGATCGACAATAAGTAAGATACATTGTTGTCTAAAGGATTTAGAGTAAGCTCTCATAAAATCTATAACCCAAACATCAAATAATTGTACTTCAAAAACTGATTTAGAGGTAATACATGTTTCCTTGAAATATTGCCAACTTTTTAGCATCTATCGAGGGCGGCTTTCATAAAGGCATAACAATCTATAAAAAATGTAGGCCAATGACAACTTGATTGCAGTGTCTTTATAGTCATACGTGTAGGCCCAAAATATCTACCATTGGGTAAATTATAGTAGGATTTAAGGATGGATTAAAATTTAAAATCTGGTGCGCAATTATGAACTACTTGATTAGCACAACTCTTAAAAAGTAGTGGATCTTCCCATAATTAACTTTTCACATCATGTAAGACTCTTTTGTTTTGATTGTAGGAAAGATCCGATGGTAACAAACTGTTTGTTAACTAATTCACTATATTAGTGTACCAAGGGAGGGATTCAATGATTGCAAAAAGTTGTTCATCAGGAAGCATCTCTTCAATACTAAGTTTTTCCATCTTAATTTGTTCCATCTTTAAAAGATGATTGGAGATATAATTTTTACTCCGCCTTTTATCTTGAATTTCTAATTCAAATTCTTGGACCAAAAGAATCTACTGAATAATTCTTTGCTTCATGTCTTTTTCTCAAAAAGATAGTGAATAGCTACATGATCAGTGTAGGACAGGGACTTTAGATCCCAAAATGTATGGATGAAACTTGTCACATGTGAACACAACCACTAGCATCTTCTTTTTAGTGGTGGAGAAATTAAGGGATTTGCTAGTGTAGTAAATCACATAGAATGTTCATTATCTTCTTTGCCATAAACAGCCCCTATAACATAGTTTCTAGCCTCACACATGATCTCAAACGGCTAACTCCAATCAAGTATTATAATGACTGGAGCTAAAATAAGTTTTTGCTTGATTAGCACAAATGCTTTGATACAAGCATCATCAAATTTGAAAGGTTGATTTGTTTCCAACAAGGTACATAAGAGTTTGGCAATTTTTAGTAATCTTTTATGAATCTCTGGTAAAAATTGACATGCCCTAAAAAGTTACGAACATCCTTCACAAAGTAGGAGGAGAAAGTTTTTCAATTGCAACCACTTTGGCATGATCTACTTCCAATTCTCTAGAAGTGACATGGTGGCTAAGAACATTGCCTTTCTTCACCATGAACTAGCATTTTTCCTAATTGAGCATAAGAATTTTCTCTTTGCATCTTTGAAGAATCTTAGATAGATTTTCAAGAGACATTCTAAAGACAGAAATCATCCGCGAACACCTCCATAATGTGCTCCACAAAATCATGAAAGATAGCCATCTTATATCTTTGAAAAGTGGCTGGAGCGTTATAAAGGGCCAAATGCCATGCGTCAATAGGAGAATATTGCATATGGACAACTGAAGGTGGTCTTTTTCTAATCCTTGGGTGCTATTGGAATTTGATTGTACATAGAATATCCATTGAGAAAATAGTAGTACTCATGACATGCTATCCTATCAAGCAATTGATAATGAATGGTAGAGGAAAATGGTCTTTTTGGGTGGCTTTATTTAATTTTCTGTAATCAATGCAAACTCACCACCCGCTAATTGTTCGTGTGGATATGACTTCGTCATCTTCGGTTTTGACTATAGTCATTCCACCATTTTTTAAAACCACTCAAATAAGACTTACCTAGGAATCTTCTTTAATGTTTAACAATGGGCTTTGTTGAATCCTCCACAAGAATTTTGTGCACGCAAATGAAAGGAGAAATTCCCTTTAAATCAGAAATAAACCATCTTATTGCACTCTTATGATGCCTTAAGGCAGTGAGTAATTTTTTAACTTGTTCATTCTCAAGAATGGTAGAAATTATGATTGGAAGAATTGAGTTCTCTCCTAAAAATGCATATAGGAGTGATCCAAGAGAGGTTTAAGAGTCTTTAGAACTCAGAGGAGATAGCTCAAATTCTTGATATGATTTTTTAGAAAAACACTTGCAGGGGTATTCTACTCGATAAAATAACAAGATTAATATCATGAAATTTCAAAGTACGAAGGTGCTTCACTAACCTATTGGAAGAATAAATTTATCTATTTTGACTAGGACATCTACTATTCCCCTCAAGAAAGTCTAGGAATGATTAGCCATTTGAAAGGAAATTTTAGTCGGCTTGATCTCTCCATTTCCTAACTTTTAAAAAACTAAGTGAGGCGTTAAATTGATACTGGATCCAAGATTGCACAATGCTGCTTAAAAGTAATTTTGCTAATCATACAATGAATGGTGAAGTTGCCCAGATCCTTCATCTTTTATGGAATAGTGGGAAGGATCATGGCGTTACATCTCTCAAATGATTTTATTGTCCTCTTTTCAGTCTATTTCCTTTTTTTGGACATTATTTCCTACATAAACTTTAGGTAGTTTGGCATTTATTCAAGTGCCTTAGCTAAGTGAATATTTATGTGGATCATTACGAAGATTTTTTAGGAATCTAGAGAATTATTGGTCCAATTTTTGCTTACAAAAATGTTGAGGAAACAGTGAAGGAGGACAGAGGAGGAGGATTGACAAAAGTTATACCATTACACATTAGCTACTCTTTATCTTTCTCATTCTCCTTTTCAAATTCAATTGGCATTTTATTCTTTAGGTATTTTTAGGTTCTTTGGGAGCTTGTTCTTATGGCTAAATTTTCAATCCACTTCTTATAGTGATAAAATGACATTGATTTCATGGATTTAGTTCAGTGTCAGCTGGTGGAAAAGATGTTGATGGTTTTCCTTTTAAAGCATTCACAAGTTGCACTACTTAAATTTCTAGATTTTTCAAAGAAGCTCTAAAATTCCCCATATGAGTTTTTAGACTATCCAACTTAGGATTTAGGTTTTTCATGCCTTTTCTTGGATTTCATGACCAAAGAAGTCATTAAATCCTCCAAAGACGGCTTCTTTTCAAGAGGTGGTTGATTATATCCAAGTAAAGGATTGAGAACATTTCTCATAGTTTCATACGAGTCTCATGATTACGTAACCCAGGATGGTACTGATTTTGAAAATTATTGTGAGGAGCAAAAGCACGATTATTTATATAATATGCTTGGTCTACATCACCTATACCATCCACAGTAGAAGTGTTTGCTATGGTTTCAATTGATTTTTTGGGAGAGTCTTTAGATAGTCAACTAAGTTATTTGGTTGCTTAAGGTAAAAACTGGACCTCATAGGTTGGTCCTTTTATTTGGCCAGTGCTAGTTATTGGCCGACATTTTCGTCAAGTAGGTGATAAGCTACATCTGCCGTCATTTTAAGCATATTGCCACTTGCTGCAGCATCAACTATCATCTTAGTTTGTTGGGGAAGACTATTATAGAGCAGTTGGATTTGGAACTAATCTCGATAGGCATGTTGAGGGCCTCTATTGAGTAAATCTTTGAAATACTCCCATGCCTCATAAATGGGTTCATAATCCAACTATCGAAACTGTACTATCTCACTACAAAGTAGATAGGTTTTGCAAGGAAAAGAGTTTATTTAGGAATTTTTTGGGCAAGTTCCTCCCAGGAATTTATGCTACCTGGATATAAGGAGTGCAGTCACTCTCTCACTTTATCCTGAAGTGAGAATGGAAAAAGCCTCAAGCGGATGGCGTCTTCAGAAACATCATTCATCTTATTCTGCCACAGATTTAGAGGAAAGTGGCTAAATGCATATTTGGATCCTTGTGAGAAGGTCCCTTGAATTGATTTTGTTGTACCATACTTATTAGAGATAGCTTCAACTCAAAATTATTTGCTTGGATAGGTGGTTGTTGAATGACAGAGAAATTTTAGTGCACAATAGGTTGGTAATAGTTCCGAAGCGCTCTTGGTGCTTTTTGTATTAGAGGAAGTGAATCTTCAATGAGATTTGGATTTACATTTAATAATTATTATCTTCTTACATCTCAAAGTTCAAACTTCTCCTAACTTTAGTCTCTTTCCTCAACTTAAGACTAGTTCTTTTAATTTCAAGATCAAACTCAAGGTTTTCTAATCGTACAATTCGATACATAAATAGTGAAATCCTAAAATCTAAGTTCTATTAACTTAACTTAACCAAATATCTACCTAGAACACAAGTGATCTACTAACCTACTAGGCTTGATCTTGAGTTCAACAAATTTTACAATAGAAGTACCAAATGATTAACTCGATCCCTGGCAATAATGTTAGAAAACTTGATTGTGCAAAAATAGAATTCACAACTAACTGCAAGTGCATAGCGTCAGGTTACAATACTTAGTGAATACGAGTATCGTCCTATAAGGATCAGAAATCAAACTAGATCAACTGCTACTAAATCCCAAAATCAAGTCTAGCAATCACAATGAAGCCGTAAATAATAATAAAAGTAAATAAAAATCAATTAGTAAGCAAATATTTTTTTTTGGTTAAGCACACAAGATAATCTAGATGTAGACAGTATATGAGAATTACTTAGGAAATCAATCTTGCTCCTCCTCATAGATTTAATTATTCAATTAGTTTTTAATACTCATCCCGTCCAATTATTAATAAAGGTTTTCAATATATTCCCACTACCTTTCTTGAGTGTTAAATAGAAACCTATGTTAGTTAACTAGGAATTTCCTTGCAATCTCATCTCATTCTAAACACATGCATCTTATTGATTCATGTGGATTCATCGGTCTCTTAACTCAAAGTTTCACCTAACGTGTGTGCCTCAATTCCAATGTATAAAATTGGGTCTTTGAAATCTATAAATTTATGCATAACAAATAATCCAATCACATAGTTATAATTGGAATTAAGCATAGGCAGTACAAATAATTGAATAGAAAATATTATATTAAAACTGAATAAAATAATCAAACTATAGTTTTGGATTTGTTTGAAAGATTCCTAAGCACTTGAAAATTTAGTCCAACATATTTCTAACTATTCCCATCACAAATTTAATCAAGAATTGAATCCTAGGAGATAAAAAGGAAAAAGGGAAAGAAAAAGTCAGGAATAGATAGTTGGATTGCCGATCTACACACCTTGGCTATGAACACCTTGAATTTCTCCCTTAAAACCACTTTCTTGATCTTTAATGGCTTGAACAAATTTTTCTACAATTTTCTCTCTCCTTAGAGGCTTTCTCCTTTTCTCTACGTGTTTTCTAGGGCTTTTATATAATTCTTGCAAAAATTAGTTTGTTTGGTACATGAAACCCTATATTTCTTTAGATTTTTTGCTATTAAGATCGATTTGGAATTTTTTTGGATTGATCACACTAGTTCCAGATTAATCTCATGCGAGCTGTCATGCGGTGATATCTATTTCAGTACCCTATAGATTGATCCCAAATATGCACAACCTATTAATCTAAGGTGACCTTAGGTTGGGCAATCACTTGCACTCAATCATGCGGGTCTGTGGTCGTATTTCTGGAATATTGCCTGTTGATCACCATGATGCCGTTAATGCCTGGATCAATCTTTTGCGCTCCCAACTGCTAGGATCTACCTTGAAACCCCCCTGGATTGATATGAAGCTCAATTTTTCCTTTTCTTTTTGCATATTTTTGTGCTCTAATATACTTTGTATGTATAATTCACCACTTTGCACAAATGTAAGCCATAATTCACAAAATTAAGGCATTTTGAGCACAAATATCACATTAAATTCTACAAATACATATGAATTATCAATTGTTGCAATACTTCCATCATAGAAGATTGTTCTTGAATTGGAGCTTGTCATAATAGCTCATTGCACTTTTGCTCATGCTCAACCTCCTTGAGCACAACTATTTTACTCACACCCCCCTCTCAAACGAACTCTTCTTCAAGAAAGAATGCTTGATAACCAACAACGATCCTACGGTCATTAGGTAAATAAAGTTCATATCCCATACAGTCCTTAGGATATATAAAAAAATGGCCTATGATGGCTCTCATTTCTAACTTATCTGTCTTGCTCCTCCGAATGTAAGTTAGATATCTAAAAATCCTAATGTGCTTTAAACTTGGCTTCCTCATATACCAGATCTTGTAAAGGGTTGAAAGAACAAACTTAGAGGGAATCCTATTTAGAATGTGTGTAGCCATTGAAGGGGATGATCCCATAATAATATGGGGCGGTTGGTGAAGCTAATTATGTACCAAACCATATCCAGAAAGGTTCAATTCCTACACTCAATTACACTATTTAATTGAGAAGTTACTTGTGTTATTAATTGTGATACAATGCCTTTTTCCTTAAGGCACTCAACAAACTCAGCACTCATGTATTTGCCACCGTCATGGGACGCACAAGGTAACCATGTTGTTTTTGGTGTAAAATCTAATCACATTCAGCACGATCATGATATAAGATATTAACATCAAATTGTAAACTCTATATGTCTAGTTTACTCATTGAGTTAATATTTGAGCATACCATTCCCTAAAGATATATTTACATACGTGTGTTCTCAATATCCTATATGAAATAGCATGCCAACCAACATAAAAACACAAGGTGTGTAAGCCTTGTCAATACCTCTAATTCTTAGCTAGAGATTTTTCTAGTCATGAACTAATTTGATGATCGTATATTAAGAAACCTTATGTTTATATTCATAACTCTTATGAACAAGACTCTATAACATAATTATATGAGCTCATGCATTACTTTACACCGATTTCAAGATTTACATGCATGAAAATGTCATATATTTATCAAATAATACATCCATGTTTTTCTAATAAGATTTAGTATTCACAATCAAAATTCCTATAGATGCGTGAAAATTTGGCATTACAGGGCATGCCACCAACATTTGAAAGCAAACACCTACACAAGTGTCTTTAGGAATTAAAGAAAAAACAACAAAATCTTAATCTAAAATTATCTTGAATCTGAGAAAAAGCAACTAGAACACTACACAAAATGGTTGGATTTCCTCTCAACAAGTGTTTGATTCTATATCTCAAGCTTGATGGATTTAGGCTCATTCTTTGACGCCAAATGCAAAGCTATAAGCATTGTATTCAAAATAGTGATTGAGCTTTTATCTATTGAAGTAAAATTTTTTATTATCCTTAGCTAGGAGTTCAATGGCATCAATTGGGAATACCTAAGACATAGTAGGACCAACCACCAACACTTCAACTTTTCCAAGAAAAGCTTAGCTCACGAGTTCTATAAAAAAAGCACTTTTTGAATTAGCTCAAACTCACACCTTTGAATATGCCTATCATGCCTTGTTTTGGAATTATCCCTATAAATTAGTGCATTGTCATAGGTTTCATTTCAAAATTCTTCAAATTTGTTCAGTTGTAACAACCTATGCTCCCACTCTCCTTAAAATCTATGATCAACTTTTTAATTGCCCAATGAACTTCACATTCAAACTCTATAGGTAAATGACAAAGGTTCTCATATTCCAATTAAAAAAGACATATTCCAAGCAAATGCTTATAAGCAAAGCTATCCCACATGCCCTTAGTGCATCATCTTGGCTACATGCCCAATATTTCCTTTTTAGAGCCTATTTTGTTTTTAAAAATTTGTTGGATCACAAAATTGGACACTTTAGCTTTAGCTTGGGGATGACATGCTAATGTCTTCTTATGTTTGATATCATATTTATCAATCATACTCACAAGCAATTTGCTGCAGAAATGTGTTCCTAAATCATTAATAATCGCCCCAGGGGTGTCAAACCTAATGAAAACATACTTACAGAGAAACTTGGATACTACTCAAGCACCATTGGTGGGCATCACAATATCTTCAACCCACTTGGATATGTAATCAATAGCTAGAAGGATGTATTGTTAGAAAAAATATTTGGGAAAATAACCCATGAATTCTAAACCCCAAATGTTAATGAATTCAACCTCAGTCATAGGAATGATGGTAATTCATGTTTTCATGAAATATTGTTAGTCCATTGGAATCTATTGCAAGCTTTAAAAAACCTATGGTAGTTCTTGAATATAGTGACCAGTAGAAATCTAATTGTAACACTTTTTCAATTGTGACAATAGGCCCAAAGTGCCCATTATATGTAGAATCATGGCATGGCTCCAAAGTGGAATGAATTTCAAAATTGGTTATGCTTTTTTGAACTACTTGATTAATACAACTATTGAAAAGAAATGGATTTTTCCACACATTAATTTTCACATCATGAAAGAATCTATTTTAAGGAAGAAAGAGTGCCCCATAACACCTACACGGAGAGTTGAGAGTTCCCTTCCTTACCATTTGAAAAAGTGAGCCTTTTATTTCCATGTAATTGAGTTCCATTGGAAGTTGGACTATAAAACCTCACATGAGAGAAGCTCATAATTAAAAATATTATCTCAAAGAAAAAAAATAGCTCAATAACTATTAGCAAAGCTTGATGTTTCAAGTGGAAGAGCTAGTTATTCATAGACTTCAAGGGCCTCTACCCACAGTTGATCCACGGTAGCAAATGTGTTCAATCATTTATCGAAACTTTAGAAAATCTCCTAGTCAAATATGTCATTTCTCATGCAAAGTGCTCTTCGTACTCTTCATGATCATGATTGTTAGCATTCACGAATCCATTCCTTTCTCCTTTTTAACTTTTGTGAAATTCACTTCAGAAGTTCATAAAAATTCGATCACTTGATCTAGTTGTGATATTGTAGTATCTCTTACCTCTTCTATTGTATTGACTTTCGGTGCAAAGCATTAAGACAATGATTGAAGTGTTATTCACTAGTTTAAATTTTGAGTACCATTTACCTAATTTGTATGCCTGGTTGGCAGAATCTCTCAACTTTCTATTAAATATAGTTACAATTTCACCTTCACCTACTCAAAAAAATTTTGAACTACAATGCAAACTTATGAAAGTTTAACATGTGTACAAAACTTGTGTCTTTATTTATGTTTGGTAAAACCTCTCAAGCCTCTCTTATTGTTTCACATGTTGAAACAAGTTTAAATTGGTCCATATCTAGGAATATGACATTAATCACACGTGAAATTCAACGAGCAACTCTTTTTTCATCAATAGTCCATGATTTTGTGTCTTTAGGCCCAACTTTGCTTTAAATTCTTTGGTTCATGGCTACCACCACTTATCAACTATAGCACTCAAAACCTTCTCTTCCAAATATTTGATGAGAGCTCTCATTTGGAACTTCCAATATTAGTTATTTGATCCATTTAATAGGGAAGGGTATAAAACTAAAGCTTTGCCTTTGGTGCTCATCTTGTGCTTAACCAACTTTCCAAAATCTCACCCACTTGAAAAACAAGCCTCCATAGGTGACAAGACTCTAATGTCACTTGTTGGTTGGTTAGCTGGTATATGATGTAAGGAATGTTACAACATGCATCAATACACACAACAAAAAATAAAAAAGGAGAGAGAAATTATTTGCACAGTTTAGAAATAAAAACTACTACATTTGTCAGCTATGCCTAGAAATGATTTCAATATAAAACTGCTTATAAATTAACATTAAAGCTATCTTCCCTAGCTAAAACGACTTCACAATCATTAAATCCCTTTAGCTTTAACCACATTGATGGATTTCTATCCTAGCTCCTTTAGGTAGCAAGATCCTCTTGTCTTCTCCACTTCAGTCGAGACTCCCTATTGGATTCAAATCAATTGTTGACATGAAGACACTTAATATGCCAACCAAGAATGCCGCTTTCTGCCAAATTATATTCTTTTACAATTCCTCTTGCTCTCTTAGTTGTCTTCAACTTTTGAATTTCGTCTATATTTAAAGTCTTTTTGGACAAGAACAATTTGTATGTAAATTTGGTTAAATATCCCCAAGGAAATTTGATCTATTACTATTCATGTTGGAATATGAGTCCACATGACTTAGGATTTAGCAGTTTCCTTGTCGAAAGTAGTCTAGATTTTTTGAGATTATAATTGGTAAGGTAAGTAAATCTCCATATCTTTATCCATAATACTAAGACTTCTTATTTACATTAAACATGAAAATACAACTTCAAAATCAACATAAAATTTGAATTTATTTGGAAATAAGAATCCTTTGTTGATTGATAATCTAGATATTGTATGATACCATATCAATATATGTTACCTCATATTGAATTAGAAATTTATTTAATCATTGTTTTACTATATCATCAATTTCTACAATGTTGTTCATCTCATTAGAATCCACGTAATTCAATTTGGGATTGTACCAAAAATAGTAACAATATTATACTTGGCACTAGCATATCTAATAAAACATGAGGAATTAAATTGAAAATTCAAGAATTATCTCAAATATTTGATAGTAGTAAAATTTACACAGCTTTGTGTTTTTGTTTCTATTTTTCTTTTTTCAAATTTCTTTCTGAATTTTAAGAGCTACAGAATAACGGATGTATTTAGTTGTTTATGTTTGTGGTGCCTATGAGGGTTCATAAAATTGTAACAGTTTCAAGAATTATCACAAGCTTCCAATGTAGCAAAATTTCTTAAGCAGTGTGGCGGTGTCTTGTCCACAATTCTACTTACAATGGCTTTAGATTGCTTATGTTTGTGGGTCTAGAGATGGCAATGGCTTAGGTTGGCGAGTTAAGTTGAAACTCAGGTATTACACATGACTTGTCAACTTGATCTTGACCTCTTTATTTTCGCAAGTCAAAAAATTGGACCCGAACCCAACTCACTAATTTTACAGGTTAACCAAATCTAATCTGCCAACCTATAAACTACTTTTTTTATTTTTATAATGATTGAGTATTACCAAAGCATATTTTGTATGCCAAGATTTGATTAGTGAAAAGTTCCAAAATTTAGCATTTAATTATATTTAATTAATTTTTATATTTATATAAATATTTATTAAATTATTTAAAATATATTCAAGGGTTTGTAGGTCAATTTGTTGAGTAACTCAAAATTGATCCATTTTTTTTTTTTTGGGTTCATGGGTTTGACTTGATTTCGATCCGAACTTGTGAATACTTGACCCAAACTCGTTAATTTCGAGTTGAGTTTAGGTCAGAAATTACCACCTTTACGTGGGTTAATACAAAGGTAAAAAGTATTGGTAATGTCAAATCTAGAGCCAAAGGGTGGTGTGGGAGACAGGTGCAAAATTCTAAACGTGACTCCCCAATCCTAAGCCTTCTCCCTCCCTCCCTCTCTCTCTCTCTCTCTTAAATGGTGAGAGATCCACCTATCAATGGTGATACTCATGCTCAATGTGCATTGTTCATACTTTTTTTATGTAAATTAATTTTTGTATTATGAAGGTAATGTACTTTTAAAAAATCAAAAAATTTTGAAAAATGATATTATGAAATATTAATTAAAATCAATTTTTTTTTCTTATTCCATTCTTTCAGTTAATATTTTACATTTCCCTTTTATTTATGTTTTTCATTTACTCTTTTACAAAATAAATGCAGTGATAATGTTTATTATATAATTAATGAAATGATAGATTATTGATATAATTTATCCCCATTAAAGATTTATATGTATATTTTTTGTCTGTACTATGCCAATCTTGATATTGAATAAAATATGAGTCAAGGCTCCAATTATATTTTATTTTATATAAATGAGTTGGATATAAATTTTTTGGCCCTGTGAAATGAGTTAAGAGTTAAGGTTGATTTTGAATTAAGCTTGGACATTGATTTCAATAATGTTTTATATAATTTATATCAATTGTTACTTTTCATCGTGTCGGGCATGAGGACTAACGTTTTGGTGCATGGTTGATTTTATCATCCCTAGTCTTCAATTAGAGACTAATTTTGGCCAATGGTTTTTATTTTTGGGCCTTCAATTATGTTGTTGCAATTTGATCCATGGTAACATTTTGGGCCTTAAACTTCAACAACGTTCCATCTATTGGGGCCCACAATTGAATTAATTAGCCATGGGCTTTGATTACATTATACATTGGGGTTTATTGGCCAATGAACTTTAATTATGGTATATCAATTTGGAGATCATAGTTGGCATTTAAGCTAACACCTGCTCCTTGAATGTCATTATCCAATGGCCCCACATATCACACAAACACACAAACATAACTAGGGCCAAGCTATAGTTGTCGAGTACCACAACCATGCAACTATTAATATACAATTCCATCGACTCCCACACGTTGAGGGTAGACCCTGCTAAACTAAATGCGACCATAGTTAGAACTTGACATGGGAGTTTGAAGAGCTAAATGGATCACCAATCACTATGACAAGCTACAACTTTTTGGATAACTGGCATGGATGAATCTTAACTGCGTTAGATGGTTTAGCTGGACTTACTTATGTAACAGGATAGTTTATTAACTGTAGGAGTACTTTAGTTCAATTAATGAGTGAAAGTGAAACGGAAGCTTAATATAAACTATAATACAGTTACTTGCAAATAGATTATGCATTTATTAAATGAAGTTCTCTTTTGCTTGTAATCTTCTCTTGTGTTCTTGATGAAATTCTTGCTCACTTGGAAATCCTTGCAATTATGATTGACTATGTTTCAATCCATTTCATGCATTAGTTGCAATTCAACATGGCATTAGAGATATAAGGGCCCTGTTTTTGGATTGAACTGTCGGGCTCATTTCTTGCTCTTCGATTGATTTTTCTTCTGGTTTTGCATGGAATCTTCATCTCATTCCATTAATCACATTGCTCTCAATGCATCCACAACATCAGTGGAAGATCCTTCTTCTCCATACTTCATCCACCTTAGTGATAATCACAGCACGATTATTACTCAATCTGAGCTCACGAGCTTTAACTTTGCAACATAGAGTTGTTCCTTCACTCTAAGCTTGTCTATCAAAAATAAGACGGGCTTCATTGATGGCAGCACCAGAGAACCACCATCTAAATGACCCTTTGCACCAAGTTTGGATGTAGTGTGATGATCTAATTATGGTGTGGCTCCTAAAGTCCATGAATCCCTCACTAGCTGCAATAGTTTTTTATATGATATATGCACATTAAATACAATAAACTCTTCAAGAGATTCTCACAACCTGATGGCAATGGGGTGTGTAAGTTGCAAGGTGAGTTACATAGTTTCACTCAAGGGACTAGGTTAGTTGATGCCAACTTTGGGAGTTAACGACAATATGGGAAGAACTGAGGTAGTTTTGTCCACCTCTTCATTACTAATATGGGAGATGCAATGAAAAATGCTTTGAAGACTACATTGACATATAAGATCAAGATAGAGTATATAAGTTTCTTAATAGTTCGAATGACACTTATTTGGTTAATAGGTCTCAACTCCTGAGACTAAAGCCCTTTCCATCCTTGGATGAGGCCTACAATGCAATTGATGTAGAAAAGGCATAAAGGAGTACAACTAATGATAGATCTGTAACTGATGCATTTGCTATGATCCCACATGCTAAGAAGAAGGAGAGGAGAAACTATCTGACATGCTCAAATTGTGGAAAAAAGAGGCACACAAAGGATAAATGTTACAAAATCATAGGGTTCTCATCTAATTTCAAATTCACGAAGGGTAAAGGAAAGGGGATGCAAGGATCACATGTGCATGCAACTAGAAATCAAAACCTCTATCTAGCCTGGTGTAAGTGATAAAAAGGGTGAAGACTCTGATAATCTAGCACTGTCTCAAGAACAAATCAGAAAGTTGACAAGGCTATTAAATTCTCAAGGCATGGCTCAATCTAATGAGCATGGCATGCAAAATCAACAAGTGCAAACTAGTAACCAAAAAATAGATCAACATCACTCCTCTTACTTTAACTTTGCAGGTCAACATTTATCTCCCCTAACTGAAATTGTACCTCATATTTCCTTTGCTCTTTTATTAATAATACCTAAATTACAAAGGATGGAATACCATTTTTGGGTTCCCGCAAATGGATATTTAACAGTGGAGCTTCAGACCACAAATGTTGTTCTCATGATTTTATTTCAATCATATGAATTAATCTCACATGTTTTTGTGAATCTTCCTAAAAAATCTAGAATTCTTGTTACTAATATAGGTATTGTGGTAATATCAGATTCCTTTAGCATTAGTAATGTATTATATGTGCCAGGATTTAAGTTCAATCTACTTTTTGTTAATTAGCTTGCCAAAACTCACTCATACTCTTGTATCTTTAATTCTAATGCATGACTTACTTAAGTCCACTAACCATGGATGAATATTAGACATGGTAGACATTATCAAAGCTTGTATATTCTACACTAGAAAGGTCCTTCCCAAACCTCAATCCAACATTGCAATCTGTTCACAATAGGCATCACCTCAAAATAGTTTTAACCTCTGCCATTTTAGATTAGGTCACACTTCTCATCACATAGCTTAGATTGTACACTCTTCTTACCCTTTAATAGTGCAATGCTTCACAAAGTGTGTCAAATCTGTCCACAAATAAAGCAAAAGAGAATATCTTTTCATATACACACTAAGAGTACAATTAAACCTTTCTAACTTGTACATGTTGTTACATGGGAACCTTACTCCATAGCTGCAATAAATAGTTAGCATTTTTTCTTGACTATTGTGGATGGTTTTAGTAGGTGTACGTGGACATATCTCATGAGACATAAAAATGAAGTTACATTCCTACTACCCTCTCTTTGTAAACTGGTTCAAACTTAGTTTGATAGCAAGGTCCTTACTATAAGAATAGGCAATGCTTCTAAATTTCATCTACCTTTATTCTTCTTTGAATCTGGTATTAAATACCAATACTCTTATGTCGAGACTTTTCAACAGAATGCTATTGTTGAAAAGAAGTGCCAACACATCATCTCCACTACCAAAGCCTTACTAGTTCAAGCCTCAATGCCTAAATTTTTTTGGGGTGATGCTATATTATGTGTAACACACATCATAAATTGGTTTCCAACAAAAAATTTCAACTATAAAACACCCTTTGAGATATTATTCCAAAAACCTCCTAACTACTAATGCTTAAGAGTCTTTGGATGCTTGGCCTTTGCCTCCACCCTTAAGAGAAATAGATCAAAATTTGATTCAAGGGACAGAACGTGTGCCTTTATAGGCTATTGGAGTGGCATGAAGGCCTATAAATTGTTTGATCCTGAGAAGCCTAGAAATATTCTTCTCTAGAGATGTGTTTTTCCATGAGCACATCTTCTTTTTTGACAAAATCTTCCGTAAGTTCCTCAATGTTCCAAACCTTTCACAACACTCAACTGTTGTTCCTACTATACCTGAGTACTTTTTACCTAATCAAAAAACTAGTCTGAACTCATTTGAACTAGAACTAATAGGTGACTCTGTTGATGGTGCAAATGAACAACACACTATACCCACAACAGTAGACACTGACCTACCTAACCAAGAGCCATCTCATCCTAAATCAACTATAATCACCACCTAGCATAACTTAGAAAATCAAATAAAGGTATAAGACTCCCTAAAGACCTTGATATTTATTATCACAACCTTAGACAACCCACTCAAGTTAATAATACCTCTCATCCCATATCTAGCTACCTGAGCACAGCCAAATTGTCCCAAAACTATCCATGCTACCTAGCATCTTTAGATGCTATACAGGAACCATTTGTCATATGTCGAAGTTGCAAGCCAACCACGTTGGAGGATAGCCATGCTAGACAAACTTTAGGCCTTAGAGACAATAGAACATGGGAAGTAGTGGTGCTACACGAGGGAAGATAACTACTGAGTGTAAATGGGTGTATAAAACTAAGATCAAATCCAACGGAGAGGTTAAAAGGTACAAAGCAAGGCTATTTTCAAAGAAGCAGAATTTATTCTTTTTTGTTGTTGTTGTTATGTATTTTGAATTTGATAATTTTCAAGGGAATTTTTACCAAAAAGATTACAATTGCTTTCATCAATTTTAAAGAGACAAGTATTGTTAAATATGAGTACTATTATTTGTGGTAACATATATTATTGGTAAGACTATCAATTATAATGGAGAATGTAGTCTAGTACTTTTAATAGTGATTATTTATAACATAATCTAGTGTGAGTCGATAATGCTACAACTAACCCATTCCTTATGATTAATAGAAATATAAAGAACATGTTCATATAGACTACGAGAAAGGAAAAATACGTAAAAAAATATTATCTATAGAACACTAGACAAGGAATGAAATAAAGCATATTCAGACAACACACACGAGCAATATGAATGGCACAACTACACACATTAGTAAGTGAGAGGTCAAACACCACATGAGGATATGGTATTGTTGAGAGTCCTCTCTTGATGGTATACCCCCTTAAGCTACCTTTGAAATAAGTGAAACCTTTACTAGGTTGTAAGTGTAGTGTTGTGTTGGAGGTAACATTGTTGGGATCTTGAAAATTACCATGGTGCATGAACCCGGTAGGATTGTCGTGGATCTTATATACTTGGGGTTATGAAATGGATAAGGTTGATATCAAAATAAGGGCTAGTTAGGCCCCTCAATGGTGGATAGGGGAAGCTATAGTCTCCACAAATGCATACTTTAAAATGTTCTACAAAAGTTGCCCAATTGTTACAAAATCTCCTAAATTAAAGTGATTGTTTTATCAATGTGGACAAGGAGTAGTGTCTAATTGAGTAGTGTTGATAGTAATTATTAATTATTAAAAGAATGCACAATGTATTCTGATTAAAATAACACACCTGATGTAAGTTTCACCAGTACTTGGTGTAATATGTACCTCATTTGTCTCTACAACATGCTATATGTCTGATAGCTTGTTAATACAAGAATAACATGGTGGTGGCCTTGGAACCTATTAATTTTTGTTATTACCTTCCTCATGCTATATTCTCGCTCAAATTATTATGTCAAACACTATGTAATGTATGTAGCAAAGAGATCAATAACCCCATTGCTCGTGTAGGGAATCACCTCTAATATCCATTTGCAAGTGAAGAGCAAGGACTTATCATTCACCTCCCACAGCGTCTGCTACTACTTGAGTATAGTGAAGACTATTGTTTCACCATAGTCCTGTAGTAACAATTGTATAAACTTCAAGTAACCATGGTATGGTATGTTATAACAAGAGATTGTGAGTTAAGGTGCTAGAGTTGTCAAAAATCATTGAATCCAAAAGGAGTAGCATTTATAGTATATTAACATCAATGAATTCATTGCAAGTGCTTATTACAACATATTGATAATTGCACCATTACGCATAGGCTTTTGTTTAGAATTTTGACACACAAAATATCCTTTAAGAGATAAAGTCAATGTACTTGACCTTGACTGTTAGGACCCTCGACGTGGACCTCATCATTAACCTAGTTAAAATCAACAACTTCCATGACAAATTGGTCACATTGTAATAAGCTAAAATAAAATTATAAATTACATACATTGTTGTAACAATATGTTGCATTCTGAGGTTGTGTTGGATATTAATCCTTTCACAATTTGGATCGCTTGTTCAAGATTCTAAAATAATATTTGATGTGGTTGCATAGAAATGAATTACGGAAATTGAAAAACTCCTTCTTTATTTCCCGACCTCAATTTGGTCCACACCACTCAAAAATGAAGTAGTGCTCGTGATGCTAAGAATCCAGGTATGTTATTATACTTAGCATCAAGAACATAATATTTATTTACAAGTTTAATGGGTTAAATAAAGAACTTACTTACGGAATTTTGAATCCAAATTCAATATTAAGCTGTGAACCAAGTAGTCGTTTATGGAAAATACTTGTTAATGTAATATTAATTAATTTCAACAATTGATATTTTTCACTGCAGGCCAACTTTTCTATGCATACTTAATTATGTTAATTGTCTCGTTCACATCATCCAACACCACCCCGTGCTTGAAGAGACTAGTTGATGTATTTCCTTTAATTTGCCTTAAAACTACTAATTTTACCTTGAAGTTGCTTAACAATGTTGTTATCCCCTGGCAGGCCTCATTATCTCAATCCACTCATAGGAGTGAAAGTAGCGCCCACCAAATTCTCCAACATGACCATATATGAAAGTTGTGGGAGTGGCTTTAGGCCTATGTTCGTGTTGGATTTCACCGGGTTTGGGGTGCAAATTATTTTGTAAAGCATAAAACTTTAGTGAAATGTAGCGGAATTTAAAATCCCAACCTAGTTCGCATTTCTTCACATAACTCGTACAAATTAAAAAATAAGGTTGATTGTATGGATGATTATTTAAAATCAAATTCTTGTAGTTTATATCTATGATCCAAAAGTTGCGATAACATTCCCATTTCTAGTTTGTCTACACAAACAATGCGATGACTAGGTCTTTCCAATGAATTTTTATGAACTCGTCTGTGAAATCCTGCAGCTCGTGTTTAGAGAATTTCCAAAGGGAAAAAAAAAATACATGAGGCAGTTAGTGAATATATTCTCTCACATGCAAAGTGGTGCAAGATAAACATGGCTGAATCATGTTGCATGAATAGCACCTGACTGAATAGTGCCCACTATGTTTGGAAGTCTTCCAATTTATTTATTCCCAGAATACGATTCTTTATATATAATTAGATTCCTAATATAACTAAAGCACATGTAATGGGTTTTATGGGATTTTACATGGACCTTAAAATTAATTCAAACCTATCCATATTTAATTATTAATCTAATTAACAATTAAAACCCATTAGAATTATATCCTTCAATTTAATTCATTTCATTAATTAAATCAAAGGCCAATTAAATTTCTAAATAATAATCCCATTATTAAAAAGCATAATGGATGCTAAATAATTCCTATAGTGTCTTCTCCTTTAACTCAATTATTTCCTATTAATTAATTTCGAAGCTCATTATGTTTCTAGTTAATGATCTCATCATTAACAAACATAATGAGAAATAAATCATTCCATATAATCCAATCCAATTGTGATCAAATTAATTTCACCACGAGACTTCCCAAGCTTCATTGTCACTACTTTGCATATGCTTTCAAGCCATCATCTTGTTATTATATATATGACTCTCTAGAGTCATCCTTAGGTAGCATCAAGCATAGTTTGAAAGAAAAAAGTAACGGCTAGCTTATAGCCTATAACGTATCCCATCCCAGGTGAAGTGAATATATCATATGAACTCTCCTAACTATTGTGAATACCAATGTCACCCTCCATTTTAGCCATTTTTGGGAGTGCAACATGACAGTACTCTTGAGATGATCGCCTCAAAGATACTAAAGCCTAGAAAATCAAAGTGTCTAGCCATTGATGTCAACCATTCCCAAACCAAAAACAATTACATTACATTGTCGCAGTGGAAATAAAACAATTTCGGTTACATAAAAAATTCTTAACTATCAAACTAAATCAATAGTTTAAAAATAAATTTCTCTTCCTTCTCTTAACTCTACCAACCCCAAGTGTATTCATCCTCAGTGATGTCCTCTGCAAAAAGGGCTTAAAACTTTTGAGTACCTACCCTTTTTAGGATGTGAGAATAATAACATTTCTTTTCATATAAAAGATCTGAATAGAATCATGTAACTACGATAATGGTAAAACCCTTTATTTTCAAGGAACTATAAAGCCATTTAATTTTACTTGTTCCTTTGTTTGCTCATAGGTCTTGGACATTTCATCTACCATTTCCACTAATTAGAGATTTAGTCTTATATCCCAACTAAGGAGGGTCATGAGCAACCTCGCCAACCATAGGCCCTAATACTTCTACCTCAATTAAGCAAGTCTCAATTTTTAACTCCAATTGAAATCGGTAACTTCTAGCTTCGCCAGTTAAAGATCACAATACTTCTACCTCGATTAGGAAGGTCTCAATTTTAATCCTAGAAGGGAGTCTCATGTGTTGTTTCGCTAGCTATAGGCCCCATTACTTTTACCTCAATTGGATAAGTCCTAATCTTTAGCTTTGATTAGTTAGGTCAACTTATGTCTGGCTAAAGGGCCCAATACTTTCACTTGGACTGGGCAGGGTTTGGAACCCATTCCTCTACTCCAGCGTTCACTCCCAAGGCATGAACAATTCAAAACTACTTGTTACATTTCAAAATCATTTATCAAAAGTTCAGTGTAAAGCATTTAAGGGCACTTACTCACCTCTAAACTTCTAGAAAGGAACTTTAATTTGCGTATTTATTGCATTTTCATCAAATATAATAGTTGGCATTTAAAATGCTTAAATCATAGTAGGTAAACTATAGGCATGATAAAATCAACTTTTAAAGGCAATTTTTTCCTAAATGTAATCTAAATCCTTGAATCATGAGGGTGATTCTTCCCTGTGCAAATTTGTACTAAGTAACATTTAATCCTTTTTAACCAATTTTTTGGAGTTTCTATCCTTGATTTGTGAGTGAAAACTATTTGAAATAACTAATTAGGTGAAGAAAATCTGAAAAAAATGTTGTGGATTAAGCTTGGGCTAAAGTGGAGTGATCTAGCCAAGCCTAGATTGATCAGAGTGTGCCAAATTGATCCACCATCATTAGGATCAACCTAGGGGAATTTTGGATTAACAATCTAAATACCTTATAATCGATTTTGATTGATCGCAGTACCCAGATCACATAGGATCAATTGTGATGTATGTAGGCGATTGATCTAAAAAACACTAGATTAATGATTGCAATTTGCAATCGATCGTATGACTTTTCAATCAAATAGGATTGATCAAGTTGGCCAACAAGTTTATTAGGCAACCATTACCCTATTGATCACACTATTTGGATCCACAAAGATCGATCTAAATACATCTGGATTGTCTTAGTAATGTGGGCTTTCCATTTTCTTTCATTTTCTTAGGTATTTCTCGGTATGAATTCATATTTTTAGACCTTTTATGTCATGATGTTCACCTATAGTTATTAAGGCTCAATAAAATTACTATGAACTATTATCACATGTGGTTTAAATTCCTAAAATTCATGTAAGGTCTCTACATGTATGCATATATACCATAGAATTACTATATGAAAATCAACATAATGACGTGAAAAACCTATACAAATCACATCTCTATCTTCTACATAAATTTAGCTGAAAATAAAGCTCCTAGATAAGTGGTTTACCTTAATGTGAGCGTTGAAATATTTCATGTATCTCTCCTTCCCTTGGCAACTGGTTCTAGTAGCCTTTTTGGTGTGGGAAAACTGTCTTCCTCTCTCTCTCTCTCTCTCTCTTGGTCCTTGCTTGCCTTGTGGTAGTGATGATTTCTACTGTTCTTCTTTCTAAATCCCCCTCAAATGGTCACAAAACTGACTCTCTCCCCAGCACATTCTCCTTCTTTGTTAATGGCATAGCTTTGACCACTTAAAATCTATCCATCAACCTTTATTTCACCTCTCCCCCTTCTATCAACCTCAATCACACTCAGTGTTCTAAAGACATAGATAACCCAGTTAACAACTTCTATTTTTTAATCGTTACTATTACAATTAAGTATTAAAAATAAATAAAAATGATAATATTAATGGCTTGTGGGTCTAATGACCAACCATTACATCCTTCCACCTTATAATAATTTTCATTCTCAAAGCTTAATGTCCATACTTAGAAAAGTGTTAGGGGTAATAACTTTGCATATCATTTTCCAACTTCCACATGGCTTTATGCTCAGTGTGATTGGACCATTAAACTTTTACATATAGGATAGCTCCAGCCCATATAGCTCCAGCCCATAGGACTTGCTCCTTTCCATCTCCTATCTTAGCTGGGAAGTCGTCATAGTTCAAATCCTCCTTTATAGCTAATAGCTTGGTCTTCTACATGTGTCTTAGGTTTGACACACTCTTTGAGTTAAGACATATGGAAAAGGTTGTGCACTTTAGATAGTTTTGGATGCAAGGCTAAGTGGTATGACACGTCACCCACTTTCTCCCATATCTTGAAGCGTCACACAAAATGTAGACTCTACTTCCTAGCTTTTCCAAAGCGTACCATTCCTTGAGTTGGAGATATTTTGAGATATACCTTCTTCCCATTTTGAAAATATAATGATCTTCTTTTTAAGTCTGCCCAACTCTTCTATCTGTCATAGGCCTCCTTAAGCCTTTTCGAATTATCAATTGTCACCTAGACCAACTTTAGACTTATCACTTTCTTCTCGCTCACTTCATCCCAAAAAATGGATGAGTGACACTTTTGTCGATGCAATGTTTCATAGGAAGCCATCTTTATACTATTATACTATTTGCTATTTTAGGAGAACTCGACTAATGGTAGATCCAATTACCCTCAAAATCTAGCACACAAACTCTCAACATATCTTAATGTGTCTAGACCATCTTCTTAGACTATCCATGAATTTAGGGGTGATAGTCCTTGATCAAATCCACTCTGGCCCCATAACCTCTTGGAAGCTGGCTAAAATCTTAGATTGGCACTATACTAGTTGGAGTCTCATGTAGCCTCACACATTGTCCATCTTTACCTTGCCTAGCTTATCTAGGGTGTAAGTTGACCAAATCGAAAGGAAGTAAGCTGACTTTGTCAGTCTATTGACCACCACCCATATGGTATCATAACTTTGTGGGGTTTAAGGTAATCCCATCACAAAGTCTGTTGCGATGTTCTCCCATTTTTATTTGGATATCTCTAATGGTTGGAGATAGTCTCTAGGCCTTTAGTGTTCAGCCTTGATCCTTTAGCATGTCATACATCTTACCATGAAGTCAACTACATATCCTTTCATTCCAGTCCATTGAAAATTCCATTTCAGATCCTTGTACATCTTCGTACTCCCCAGGTGGACTAAGTACTTAGATTGATGTGCCTTTTATATGATTTTGTTCCTTATATCCACTATCTTTGGGACACACAGTCAGCATCACATATACAGTACACAATCCCGCCATACATGAAATTCCTACATTTGCCCTTTCTTGACTTTGGCTTTGAGCACTTTGAGTTCAAGGTCTAAATCTTGAGGCCTTCTGACCTCCTCGTAGACCTGAGGCTCAGCATTCAAAGCAGTGAGCTTTGCCTCCACTGACTCCATGATTTCTAGATGTAGTGAGTCAAGTTGTCTTGCAAGCATAGCTACCATACTACCCATTTTCTTTCTACACAAGGCATTGACCTCTTGATTCGTCTTACTTAGGTGGTAATATATGACCAAATCATAGTCTTTGATCAACTTTAACTATCATCTTTGTATCATGTTCAACTCTTTTTTAGTAAAGAGATACTTGAGCTTTTTCTGATCTATATATCCTTGACACCTTTCTCTACAAAGTTAGGGACTCCATAATTTCAAGATGAATACTACTGCTGCCAATTTTAAGTCATGAGTAGGGTAATTGAGCTCATAAGGCTTTAGTTGCCTAGGGGTGTAGGCTATCACCATACCTTTGACATCAAGACACACCCAAACGCATTCTCGCTAATATCGCTATAAATGGTGAATCCATCCTCTCCATTAGGCAGGGCTAGCACAGGCACAAAGGTTAATTTCTCCTTTAGTTCTATGAAACTTCTTTCGCACTTTGGTCTACATAGGAATTTCTCTCACTTCTAAGTAAGTTTTGTCAAGGGTATTGCTATCCTAGTGAACACTTTGATAAACCTCGTATAATACCCCACAAGTCCCATAAAGCTTCTCACTTCCATTACATTAGTGGGCCTTGACCTCAATCTTTTGAGAATCGATCGATACTCTGTCTATGGATATAATGTGGCCTAAAAATGCCACACTTTTAGCTAGAATTTGTACTTGAATTTGGTGAATAGTTGCTTCTCCCTGAGCAAGTGTAAGACTATCCTTAGGTGTCTTTCATGCTCTTCTTCACTAGGTAAGTAGACCTAGATATCGTCCATGAACATTACTAATGTGCATCATCAACACACCAAAATTAAAATTCAGAGAACTAGTACTATGTTAAGTACAGTATCATATCCACAAAGAGGGGTGTATGTGTCTATCAATGTCATTAAGTTTCCAATAGTTAAGCCATTTGAAAGAGATGAGAATAAGATTAACAAAAGAAAAGTGAACACCATCATAAACAAAGTTGCAAACATGAAGTAGTCAAGTACTAATGGTCGGAAAGCTTAGCCCCTTGTGTTGTGTTAGTTTTTAATGTATGCTAATTATATTAATTATCAGTGCGATTGCTTTTTTATGAACTGTTAATCTTAAAGTTTATAAGATATTCTTATTGAGTCAAGAAATTATATTCAATGATTAAAAATTGTTACTCACACTAATCCTATAGTTTAATTCTCGTTATTCTCCGCACTACCATGAATTAATTATAGCACTAATCAAGTCCTATATTATTATTAAAAGCACCAATTGCGAATAACATAAGTAAAGACAATTAATCATACATTATTGCATACATATTCAACCAAACACCAACACAAGAGATTAGAAAACAAATTATCAATTCATCATGAAATTTATATAAACCAATGCTAAGTTGTTCATCATCCCATACAACATGAAAAATAGTAGAAAAAGTACAAAAAAACTTATTATGAAATATGTGCATCGCGTGGAACAAAGGACACTCTCCAACAATGGTGCAAATTCCTTCTTCTTTACACCTTCAACTTATGTTTTCTAAGTGTTTTAAATGAGTAAAACTCCATTGAGACACCCAAAAACCATGTACGACTATGTATATATAGGCTAAGATTACTAGGGTTCATGTAATGTGTGAGAAAAGACAAAAAAGCTCATGAAATTTCATGCAGATCGTGACTTGACTGTGTCTCACACTGCGCTTCACGGTTACAAACTCCAGCTTTGTGGTTGCACCACTATCATCTGCACTAGCAAACACATATATGGGACTTACATAGCTCACTTATCAAATCCCAAGGCCATGCTATCCTGTCTCACGATTGTGGTTTTCCTTCTTACAATCACAGTCCTTAACTTCGATAGAACCTAGTATGCACTACAGCCCATCTCGCACTCACAAAATTCATCCTCGCGATTTTGAGCCTTGCTATGGAAATGTCCAGAATTCACTACTTTTCATCCTTGTAAGCACAAAATCATCTCCTACTGCTACGAGTGGCTTACGTGGTCACAAGCCCTACAATTTAGATAAAAATAATATTTAAGTGTAGAAAACATCCAAATTGGCCTAAGTATCATGTAAAACACCCCCCCCCAAACATCTTTAATCAACCAACTTAACACTTTTACATGCACGCACAACTAACAAAACCATTTTAACTCAAAAATTAATGCAAAATTAGACTGCAAGGGAGTGAAATTATGCTATGAAATTAGATATTATCACACCCCCATACTTACTCATTTGCTTGTCCTCAAGGAAACTACATTTATTCCACATCAATTTATCCTCAATTATTGATGCATGGAACCATGAAAATCAAGAATTTGGCCACCTTTCTTAATTTTAGAAATCAAACATGCATTCATCACATAGTTCAAGAATTACTTAAAATTGCATCACCTTTAACCCAAGTGTGTTTCCAACATGGATTTATGTGTGTGTGTGTCACTCCTCAATCCTTAATCACTATAACCACTTGATAATTCTATTGCAATTCAATGGCATCCAATTCACGGATGGCTCACTTTAAGCATCAACTCCATTGAACAAGTTCAATCAACAATAAAAATAATTAAGAGGACTTTAGTGTGGGACTAAATGTTTTTCTTCTTTTTTCTTTTCTCACCCTCACTTGATTCTTTTTCCGAACTAGATAATTTTTCTTAGGTAGTTAACAGCCCTTTTACACGAAGTAAACAAGGGTTACCATGCACCCTCGATTATTCAATTCATAACTAACTTAAGATACTTTGCATACTCTTAGTTGGACTATTGTTTTACATGAGAAAAGTAAGGGTCTCTATGCAATCCTAGTTACTAAGTTACACCAATAAGTAAAGTACATATATTTTTCTACATGCATATGATTTTTTTCCATTTTTTTTAGGATTTTTCAAAAACTCTCCAAGTCCTCTCTCTTTTTTTTGTTTTTTTTTTTGTCAATCTCTCTCATTCTGTGGAAAATTCACCAATACTCAAAGTAAAACTTGCATCCCTAAACCGACTATCCTCTCCTTACCATGGAACTTCTCAAGTGATTTAGCAACTAAAAGGCAAGAGTGTTGTGCCTAATAAATAGGAAAATCAAGTCTTTGACAACTAGGCAAGAAGTGCTATTCTCAAATATAACCAAAGAACTATGCAACAAAAATTTTCACATGAGAGTTTCTATCACAAATTAAGTCCAGTGACCACCAGTTCATAGCTTGCTAGGCCATCATTCTAATAATTTAAATCATCCAACAAGAACACAACATTTTGATTATCCACATTATCCTAGCATTCCTATACCCTCCCCTACACTTATGATGTTTTCTATCTGGGAAATATGATCACATTGATAAAAAAAAAAGCAACTTAGAGAAATACAACCTAGTGGGGTGGCGGCAATTCAATTCTTCTTGTTCACCTCTTGCTTATGCATGCTCAATACTCTTCTTTCATTGTCAAGCCTACACCAAATTATGATATAAAATGATATCCACGTAAACACAAAAACACATAAAACTAACACATACAAAATCAAACTACTAGAGGCTAAGAAACCGCTTGGGTTGCCTCCTAAAAAATGCTATATTTATTATCTATATCCTAACATAGTCCCATGGCTAGGGTGGATTAATTGAAACCTTGGGATTCCATAACCTCCCATAAGCTACAATTATTTCCCTTGTTCTACCTCATTTCCTCCTCTTATTACTTTCTTTATTTTCCTACTCACATGTTTTTCCTCCTCAATTATCTCCTATAGATGTTTCTTCGACTCTGTCCTCACACTTGGTTTAGCACCCATGCTTTGCTTCAAATCTACTTTTTCACTCACTGCATCACTAGGAGCTTTAGTATAATCACCAAAGACATGCAACATGGCAACATCTTCTTTTACCTCTTAAGTGAGATTATTTGAGGGAGTAGAGCACTTAAAATACGTTACCTCACTAGGACCTATATGCAAGGTTAAGCTACCTTTTTCCATGTTGATCAAAGCTTTAGTAGTATTTAAAAACAGGTGGCCCAAAATGAAAGCAACTCTTTCTCACTCTCTATATCCAAAACAACAAAATCTATAGGTATAATAAACTCACTCACCTTTATCAGAACATTCTCCACCACTCTTAGTGGTCTTTTCCTAGATTTATCTGCCAACATCACCAACATCCTAGTAAGCATCACTAGCTCTATCCTAAGTGCTTAAAAGTGGAAAAAGACATTATATTTACACTTGCACCTAAGTCACATAATACATTATCAAAAAAATATTCCCAATAGTGTAAGGTAAGGTGAAATTCCCTAGACCTTTTAACTTAAGTAGCAATCTCTTCCATTATCTTGTAAGCACTTCATGTAGCTAGGCATTCTCTTCACTTCTGAAACTAAAGGAGCATTCATGTCTAAATTTTTGAAATCACCTAAAAATTTACTCATTTGCTTCTTTACTTTTGCTACATAGAGCCTTTGTGGGTGTGGGATTAGGATTGTCTTCCTATATAGTGGTGGTGTACTTGCCCCCTTCTTTTCTTCTCCTTCACTCAATGACTGCAACTCCTCCTTCTTTGTGTCTTCCACCACCTACACATTTTTGAAATATTCCATGGGATTATTTTTGGTAGTACTAGATAGTGTACTTGTGGGTCTTGTAACTATCTCCTTTGCAAGCTGCCCACTTACACCTCCAAATTTTTGATAGAAGACTCTTAATTCTATAATAAAGTGCCAGTATGATTCATGTAATCTTGCTTAGTCTTTACCAAGTTACCTATCATCTCATGTGTAGACTTCAAAAGGCTGCTCATAACATCCTCCAATGCTTGTTTTTCTCTTGTTGGTACAATGCTAGAATTCTCAGCGGTTTTTGTTGGTTTCAATAGGAAAAATTAGGGAGATTCCACCATTCAACATTATAAGTGCTTGTGTAGGAATTGTTTGCGTGGCCACCTTAATTCCCTATATAATTTTCTTGCCTTTTCTAAAATTGTCTATTTGATCCTTCTCCTTTGCATTCATGCATGTGGTGTGATCTTGCACACATATCATAAGTTTGAATCACAAACACTGAAGAAAGATTATTACTTACTGCAATGTTGTTTGATCTTCTTTGACAAGAACTCCACTTTGGCAGAGAGTGTTGGCAATGCATCCATATCATGCACACCAACAACCCTTGTTGCAAACCTCTCAATTGACCATTGATATGCATTTGCGTCCATTTCCTCAAACAAAGCTTAAGCCTCTTCCTGTAATTTGTTCATGTGAGCTCCTCCTGCAATTGCATCTGCATCCAAAGTGGGTAGCCATGCTTTGATCACTTTTTGAGTAGTTCTTTAAATCTCTCTCATGCTTCTAGTAATGTCTCAGATTCTAGCTACTCAAATGTGCTTATTTCCAATCTCAATTGTGCAATCTTAGCATGTGGGAAGTATTTAGTGATGAATATTTTACCATATCCTGTAAAGTCACGATGGTCATCGATGGTAGAGATTACAACCATTGTTGTGCCTCATCTCTTAGAGAAAAAGGAAAGCTATAGGTTTATTGCATTGTTAGAAACTCCATTAAATTTAACAATTTAACAAAGCTCAAGGAAATTAGCTAAATGTGTGTTTGTGTTCTCATGTGGGGCCCCACCAAATTGATTAGCTATGCCATGTAAATGAGTGTAGGCTTCAATTAGAAGTTGTTGACATTAACTAATGGTCTAACAATTCTAGTTATGTGAGGACTCATCCCCGGATGTACATAGTCATGAATAGCCCTCTGACTTGGTGAAGGAAGTTGCTCTTGTGGCTGTCATGGGGCATCCTCCATTCCTGATCGTTCTTGCTCAAGCCAAAACAAAGCTTAACACCTTCTATGCAACATTCTTTCAATCTCAAGATCAACTGCTCACTCCAAACTTTTCATCCTATGTGTACAAGAATTCTACCAACCAAAATCAAACCTACATGACAAATCTTAAAATAATTCAGCAAAAATAGAAAATAAAAGAGAAGAAATCAAGAGGAATAAGGAAAATAAAAGACAAAGCATTACTTAATCTATCAGTCCCTCAAAGTGTTTGATAGAATTTGTCACCCTTCCTAGCAACAGCGTTAAAATTTGATGTGCATCGTCAATGCACCACAATTAAAATTCAATGAACTAATAATGTGGTGAGTACGGGTGTCGTATCCATGAGAAGTGATGTATGTGTCTATCAATGCCACTAAATTTCTATTTATTAATCCATTTGAAAGGGATGAGAATAAGACTGACAAAAGAAAAGTGAACATCATCAAAAACAAAGTTGCAAATGAGAAGTAGTGAAGTACTAGTGGTTTAAAAGCCTAGCCTCTTGTGTTATGTTGGTTTCCAATGTATGTCAATTTATGTTAATTATAAGTTTAATTTTTTTTATGGTTGTTAATCCTAAAGTCTATATTGAGTTGTTAATTGTTTATGTCAAATGCTCCTATAGCTTTAACTCTAGATTTTAGCAAGTCTTCCCAAGCCTTATTGAGTTGAGAAATTATATTCTCTAATTAACAATTGTTACCCATACTAATTTTATAATTTCACTTCTGTTATTTCCTACACAGCCATAAAATTACATGGTTGATCAAGTCGTATAATTATTATTAAACGTGCCAATTGCAAAGAACACAAGTGAAGACAATTACTCATACATTCATGAATACATATTCAACCAAATTCCAACATGAGGGACTAGAAAAGAAATTAGCAACTCATCATGAAATTAATATAAACCAATGTTAATTTGTTCATCATCCTAAAAATGTGAAACTAGTAGAAAAAGTATAGAAAAACTTATTCTAAAATTTCCATGTCACATGGAGTGAAGAACACTCTCCAACAAGGGTACAAATTACTTCTTTTCCACTCCTTTAATCTTCATGACTTGTGCTCGTTAAGTGTTTTAAATGTGTAAAACTAGTTAGAGACACATAAAAACAGTGTAAGATCATGTGTATACATATATATATATATATATATATATATATATGCTAGGGTGGCTACAATTTATGTAATGCGTGAGAAAAGATGAAAAAGCCCATGAAATTTCATACAAATCACGACTCGATTGTGTCTCGCACAACACGTTGTGAATGAACTCTAGCTTTGCAGTTGTGCCACTATCATCCATGCCTAAGATCTATAGATGCAAGAATTACATAGCTCACTTCTCAAGTCCATTGACCGCGCTATCCTACCTCGCGATTGCAACTCTCTTTCTAGCAGTCATGGTCCTCAATTGTGATAAAATCTAGCGTGCACTGCAGTCCATCTTGAGCTCACAAAATCCATTATCATAGTTACTAGCCTTAATTATGGGAATGTTCAAAATTCACAGCTTTTAGTCCTTGCAAGTGCAAAATTATCTCGCATAACTTTGAGTGGCTTCCTTGTGGTTGGGAGCCTTATAGTTCAAACAAAAATAATAATTAAGTGTAGAAATCATCCAAATTTGCCTAAGTATCATCTAAACACCCCCAAACATCTTCAAATCAACCAATACTTTTACATGCATGCACACATAACATAGTCATTTTAATTCAAAATGCATGCAAAATTAGATTGAAATGGGATGAATTATGCTATAAAATTACATGTTACCAACGACCACAAAATTATCCAAATACAATCTAAACACCCTAGTCACGAGGTCTATAAAGGCTCCTAGGACATTTGCTTGCCCAAATGGCAAAACTAGGAACTCATAATGCCCATACCTTGTCTAAAATGCAGTTTTAGGTATTTCTTCAACCTTTATCTTCAATTGGTGATGCCTTAATCTCAAGTCAATCTCAGAGACCACCTTAGTTCACTTAAGTAGATTGAAGAGGTCATTTATTTTTAGCAAAGGATATTTGTTCTTGACCATGATTTTTTTAAGTTTTCTGTAGTCTAAACACAGCCTCAAAGTTTCACCTTTCTTCTTAATAAATAGTACAATGGCTCCCCAAGGCGAAACACTAGGTTGGATCTACTTTTTGTCTAGGAGTTCTTGCAATAGTACCTTCAACTCCTTCAGTTTTGCCAAGGCCATCCTATATGGATCTTCAATATAGGATCAGCTTTTGCACTAACTTGATTTCGAACTCAATCTCCCATCCACGGGTGTTCTAGGTAGATCATTCGAAAACACATCTGGGAACTCCTTAGACTACCAAGAAGTCCTCTGGCTTCAACTTCTATTCCTACGCTTCCACCACATACGCCAAGTATGTTTTGCTACCCTTCTTAATAGGCCTTTCTGCTTGAGCCACAAAGATTATCAAACTGGCCTTATTAGGTTAGTTCCTTATGTCCCCACAGAAATAGAATTCCTCACCTATGGGTGGATGAAAGTTAACCATCATATTTCTATAGTCAACATGAGCAAAACTTTTTGCCAACCTCCATCGCAAGGATTACATCAAACTCACACATGTTAAGCTGGAGTAGATTAGCTCTTAATTCCTAATTTCCACCAAGGTTTACCATGAAATTCTTATACATTAAGTTGGTCTCTAGTATTTCACCTCTAGGGATGGCTACCTTATATGGCCAATCTAGTATTACAGTCACACTACCTAGGTACTTAGCAAACCTCTTTGATATAAAAGAACGTGTCACACCATAGTCAAATAATGCACAGGCTTTTGAGTTATTAACAGTGATATTACTTGCCACCCCATCCGCCACATTATTAGCCTCTTTCTGAGCTAGAGCAAACACTTTAGCATTCTCTTCTGGCTTTGTGTTTGCTTGATTGGGCCTAGGGTTGTTATTGTAGTTGGTAGTGGAATTTATATCATTATTCTAGCACTTTATGGCTCTATGACTTTGCTAGCTGCATCAGAAGAAAGTGTCAGTTACTATGCAATATATTCCTTCATGTTTGCAGTGGCAAAAATTGCACTCTAGTGGTAGAGTTGGGGCCTGGCCATTTCCTAATTGATAGGGTCTTTTGTTTACTGGTGGCGAGGCTTAGTTCTCGAGCTGCTTAACTCTTGAGTTTGACCTAGGCTTAGGCCATTTCAAATTGTTTTTAGTCTCTTGGCAATTAGTGTCTAGCTTTAAGTCAATGGTAGCTCCTAGCAATTTATTAAAATTTCTAGCCTTGTTTAGGGCTAGCGTGGTCTATAAACGGCTCTTTAAGCCTGTAGCGAACTTGTTCATCTTCAAGGTAAGGTTAGCCATTGCCATCTATGATCATTTCCCCGAAGTGTGGAACTTGGTAGAATACTTCACCACTGTCATATTCTGCCCTTGGACCAAGTTGTCAAACTCAATTATCTTCCGTAATCTTATGGTATTTAGGAAGAAATGATTGAGAAATACATCCTAGAATCCACCCCATGTTATTAGTCCCTCTTCGAGTAGTGGAGTCAAAACTCCCTCCTACCATAAGGCTATTTCACCCACTAGTAAGGGCACCACTCTAAACCACATCTCGATTAGAACCTCCATCAGCTTAAGTTGTCCTCCATCTCTCTAAGCTATTTTGTACCATCCCAAAGTCATGTGACCTGTCAAATTTGGGCACATGGGCCCTTTTCAGAACCTCGTAATAGGTTCCACTATTAGGTTATCTTAGAGCTGGAGCTTAGGTTTGTTTTTATTGGGTTGCTACCACTTGAGCCACCATGATAGCTATGACAATTAAGCCCCCTGACCTTAGCCCAGTTTATCTAAGAGGAGGTTGCGGTTAGGGCTGTACAATGGGTGGAGGTAGGGAATAGTTGAACGATTGCTTAACATTGTTCATAGGTATTGCATATCAAAGGTTCTAAGAGGTGCTTCGTGATCCAATCATTTTCTACATAATAATGTTTCTTGATATTTGGTGATAGGCAATCGGCATTTGATGGTTATGAAACATGAAAGAAAGTGGTTAAATAAGTAACTCTTGAAGAAGAACAATAATAATAATAATAATAATAATAATAATAATAAATTATTACTATTATACTTAAATGTTATCACATACAGAAGTTATTTGCTCAATATTGGCAAATCATCTACAATCATTGAAACTTATTAGCCCTAATGCTCTCTCTCTCTCTCTCTCTCTCTCTCTCTCACACACACACACACACACACACACTACCCTATCCACAAATTTTCACTCCACGTTCAATGTTTGGACCTCTTCTTTATGTTCCTCTTCTAGATCTTCTTGTAGATCCTCTTCGGGGTCTTTCTTGGGCTCTAGTACTAGCATGTGTATCATTTTTTTCAACTTCTTATTCTGCGTAAGGAAGGTGTTAACCTACTTACTTAGGACCTGATAGGTCATTTAATTAATTGTTTGTAAATAATTGGTGTCCTAAACCAACTAATTTTTTCTTTTTAATAAAGAAAGTTTCTTGACTCGTGCTCCAGTGACAAAACTAAGGCTTATTTCAATGGACTCAGGTTAGGGCCCCTAATATCATGTCATTCCTCTCATTTTGAAGGGGAATTATCCTAAATTCTTAGCCTTGTGCACTATCTAGTACAAGAACACACAAATTAATAATAGGTAAAATAACACTAAGAATAAACTTATTTAGTTATACAATGTGGCAAGAAAAAGGAAAAATAAACTCTATCATCTGAAGTTTTTTATGTCAAATCAAACACAAATATATAGAGCCCTAGACAAACATCAATAGGCTAAACTATCATCATTCTCTTAAAGTGAAACCAACAATAATATATATTGCATTTTTAGTTGAAATTTGTTAGTTGCCACTGCCTATTTGGGGTTGAGCCCTGGGATTTAATGGTAGACACTTTCATTCTCCAACAACTTAATATCATAAGATTTACAACATAGAGTCCCATGTAATGAATTTGGAGACTAATAAAAAAAAAAAATTGCAACACTAAACAAGGCTTCGATACAAATCGAAGACTCTTAATGACCATATAACCTCAGCATAGTGTAATTGCCCATTTGCATGTTCATCACAGCCTTAACAGAGTCCTAGGAGAAAATATCTTTGCTAATCTCACAAAATGGTTTCAACTTGAGGGACCTAAAAACTTCATCGAAACATAAAATCAGATTTCCACAAACTCATATTACTCTGGCTCACTATCCTTAATTAAGGAAAATTAATCTTAATAAGCTAATCCTAGAGGTTAATTCGTATTAACTTTCTCAGTTAAAGATAGTATCTTTATGGCTAGGCTTTCCTAAACTCTCACAACTCTCCCATTGCAACCTCCCTAGTCTGTCACTTACTAGTGGCATGCCTATGTTAGGAATAGTTAAAGGACAACACACATTGATCTAGCATGTAAAACTCTATCAAATATGATAACTTGGATGCATTTAGTGATGCACTACCTAGACCATGGTGACCGCTATTTCAGCTTTTGTCCTTTTCTTCAAATCATTCTCTTCTAAGTTAGTTTCCTAATGATGCCGACTATATCACACATCATAACTTTGCTTAGGCTTTGAGAAAAAGTGGCTCTGAGTTTTTTTCTGAGACCCCCCAATCTCCAGTATATCATGTATTCCATTCACATTGTAAGCTCTCATTTCTACAAAAGCTTAAAACATGGATCTCATGTCATTGGTTGCATTTGTCTGGTTTGCTTGAGTGGTAGACATCCTATAATAATATGTATAATAATCCTCATAGTCTTACCACAATCAAATCTCACAAATCAACAATCTTCACTCTTATTTTACCTTCACTTGTGTATCATAAAACACTCAAGAATAAACTTACAAATCAAATTCTTGTGCTCTTATCATAAATGACTTAAGTGAAGTACGATCTAAGTTATGAATATTTGTATGAAAGTGCATAAATAGATTATATAATTAAATTAAGACAATCAAGATTGATCTTGAAAGAAGAAACAACTAATTCAATCAATTTTAGATCAAGAATCATCAATTTGAATAGAAAGAAAATTAGTCGCGATTGCACCTAGATAGTTGTGAGTGATCTTGTAGGTATTGACAAAGAACGATCTTCACTCTTATTTTACCTCCACTCATGTATCACAAAACACTCAAGAACAAACTTACAACTCAAATTCTTGTACCCTTGTCATAAATGACATAAGTGAAGCACAATTTAAGTTGTGAAGATTTGTATGAAACTGTATAAATAGATTATAAGATTGAATTAAGATAATCAAGATTGATCTTGAAATAAGAAAAAATAGATATAATCAATTTTGGATCAATTTGCAATCGCTCAACCTTGCAATCGATTACATCCGTGGTGACCGTAATTCCAAAACTCTTCCATTATGCCCAGGTCAATCACTCGCCTCCTGCTTAATTAGACTCCTCTACAAAAGTAAAGTTAGATTGCTCCATTGTCAATCTTGCTTGTTTGGATCGATCGAGGCTGGTCTGGACATATTTTCAAAGTCCTTTGGTACTTCTTAGACCTCCCAAGTCAAAATTTGATTTCAAGTTTCTTCCTTTAGTCCTCTCAACATGTTCAAATGTCCTTCATACTTCTAATCAATTATAAAATTGGTGAGGGCCTTTTTGAATTTGCAAGCCTTTGATCTTGTGATAGATCTGGATGGCAACTTGGGGGGTTTTCAACTGTAGATGTTATCACCATTCCCCTCTTCTAAAGAAGGTTATTCTTTCAACCTTAGATCCTTCTTGTCACTTGAATTAAAATGAGCCAAATCAGAGATATTAAATGGAACACTGACACCATACTCACTAGGTAGTGCAATCTTGTAAGCATTGTCTCCAACTCTTTCTAAAAATCAAAAGGGGCCATCTCTTATAGGATTTAGCTGTGTTTTCCTTTGTTGTGTAAACCTTTCCTTTCAAAAATGAACCAACACCCAATCAGAAGGTTCAAATAAGACCTTTTTGCACCCCATGTTGGCTTGTTTCTTGAACTGTTGGGTCCTCTTCTCCAAGTTTTAGTGCACCTTCTCATGTAGAGATTCAACAAATTCTACCTTTTTCTTGTTATCTAAATTGACTTGCTCACTACTAGATAATGGCAACGAATCCGTAGAAGTTAAAGGGTTATATCCATACACAATTTCAAAGGGAAAAAATGCAGTGGTTTGTGTGCTCCTATTATATACTAATTCAATGTGTGGCAAGCATTCTTCCCAAGATTTCAAATCCTTCCTAACTATGGCATGTAACAAAGTTCTCAAAGTCCAATTAACCACTTCAATTTGGCTATCAATTTAGGGATGGTGAGTAGTAAAGAAATGTAATTTTGTTCCAATTTAGACTAAAGAGTTTTCCAAAAATAACCAAGAAATGTAACATCATGATTAGAGATAATAGTCCTATAGACCCCATGTAAGTAAACAACTTCTCTAAAGAACAAATTAGCTACATGGTTTACATCATTAGTTTTGTGGCAATGAATGAAATGTGCTATTTTGAAAATCTATCAACAACAACAAATATAAAATTATGTCCATTCCTAATCCTAGGCAGCCTTAATACAAAATTCATAGAAATATCAGTCTAATGGGCTTGGGATATGGATAAATAAGTATACGAACCGTAGGGTGTGTGTAGGACTTGGCCTCTCAACATTTCAAGTGTTGGTCAATGATCCTAGCCACATCTTTTCTCAAGTGAGGCCAACGAAAATGTTCCTATAAAAGGCTCACTGTTTTAGTGACACCAAAGTGTCTCATTAAACCTCCATTGTGAGCTTCCTTTACTAACAACTCTCACAAAGAATATTTGGACACACATAGTTTTCCATCAAAGTATAAATACCCATTATCTTAACAAAATCTATCATGTGAGGTAGTGTGTGTCAAAGCATTTATAACACTAAAATCATCATCTTTTTCATACATCTCACGAATATAGTCAAACCAAAATAATTTTGTGCTCAAGGAGGAAATCAAACTGTATCTACATGATAAAGCATCAGCAATAACATTATCTTTTCCTCATAATTAATAACATAGAGGAAAGTATGATAAGAGCATCCCACCTAACATGTCTTTGGATTAAATTACTTTAACTTTTGAGATGCTTCAAGGACTTATGATTAGTGTGGATCACGAACTCTCTAGGCATTAGGCAATGTTGCTACGTTTGTAATGCTCAGATTAAGGAATACATCTCCTTGTCATATGTGGGATATTTAAGGGTGGCTCTACTCAACTTCTTACTAAACTAAGTAACGAGCCTTCCTTCTTACATTTACATGACACCTAAAGTATCACAATCAATTTCAAAAATTTTACCAAAAAATTAATTTCAAAAGTTTTACCAAAATTGGGTAAACTAAGAATGAGTGCACGTGTAAGCTGTTGTTTCAAAATGTCAAAGGCATCCTGTTGGACTTTGTCTCATTCAAATGTTTCATTCTTCTTGATCATGGCCATCAATGAGGCGGCAATGGTGTTGAAATCCTTCATAAATCGGAGGTAGAAGCTAGCTCAATTATGGAATCTTTTAATTTCTCCAATGGATTGACGCATGAGCTATTCTTGAATAGCTTTGATATTCTCCTCATCAATATGTATTCCCTACAAACTAACAACAAAGTCAAAAAATACATAATTGTCTACACAAAATACACAATTCTTAAGGTTAGCATATAATTTTCTTGCCTTAAAGTAATCAATACATTAAGCATATGTTCAATATGCTCATCCACATTCCTACTATAGATCAAAATATCTTCAAAATACACAACAACAAATTTACTAATATAAGCATGTGAGACATGGTTTATTAACCTCATAAAGGCACTTGGGTATTAGTAAAAGCAAAAGGCATGATGGTCACTCATACAAACCAATTTAGTCTTAAATGGAATGCCGTTTTCCATTCATCCTCCTCCCTCATTTGAATTTGATGGTATCCACTTTCTAAATCAATTCTTAAAAATATAATAGCACTTAACTTATCTAACATACCATCTAAAAAAGGGATAGGATTGTGATATTTTACTGTGATGGTGTTTATGGCTCGGTAATCAACACACATATGCCACTCACCATTCTTTTTAGGCATAAGTAGGACGTTGCGGGACGTGGGATCCTACTCTCTCAATCCCATCCTTTTTGTAGTAATTCTCCTATTTGGCTTTAAAGTCTCTTTTGGGTACACCTTGTTTAAAGTTCAATTTGGAATGGAAGCGTCAAGTCAATTTGGTGCTCAATTCCATGCTTAGGTGCAATCCACTAGGCAACTCTCAAGAAATACATCCTCAAATTCCTACAAAAGTGGAATGAGAGATTTAGAGAGAGAAAATGTGATATCATCAAAAAGCATTAAGTTTTTTTTGTATAACAATAACACAATAGGGCTCTAACTCATACAAGCTATCCTCACATGCCTCACTTTTGTTATCATACACCCTTTTACTCCCATTTGTACATTCTCTTTTCTCCTCACTCACTCTTTCTTTAGCTCTCTTCTTCTCCTCTTCTCTCTTCTTCCTATTCTTTTCAAGCTTCACTTTATATTATCGTTGCATGTACACTAGATCTTCACGGGCTTGCTTGGGAGACAAAGGTGCTAACGTAACTTTCCTACCACCAAAATGGAATGTATACCAATTGGTGACCTCATTATGAGACACTCGTAGGTTGAATTGCCATGGCTAACCCAAGAGAATATGGCATACTTTCACTGAAATCTTCATCTTCATAGTCACTAATTTTGAATGGGACCTTTACTTAATTTGTAACCCTAACTTCACCACTATTATTCAACCATTAAAGCTAGTAGGGTCTAAGATGTTCAAGGGTAAGCAAACTCAACCTTTTAACCAACATGTTGCCAGCAACGTTGGTGCAACTTCCACCACCAAGAATTGTGCTACAAGGTCTACCTTAAATTTGGCAATGGGTGTGAAAAATGTTCTCCTTTTGTTCATTATTCAAGTTCTCCTCAACTTATGTGCTAAGGACCTTCATAATCACCAAGTTAATGTCTCGTTGGTCTATTTGCTCAGCTTTATCATCGCCATCATCATGTTCATTAACTTTATCATCTTGTTCACTTTCATTGGTGATGATCTCTCCCATCTCATTGAGAATCATGGTCTTTTTGTTTGGACATTAATTGGCAAAATATCCTTCTCCCTGGCACTTGAAACACACAAGGTCTTTATTATGTGAAACACTAGTGGAAGTGTTAAGATTTACCACCTTTGTTGTTCCATCCTCGAGTGTCTCCTTTGACTTAGTTGTACTAGCTAAAGGTGACTGATTCTCCTTCCTAGAAAATGTCCTAGGGCTCCATGCGCTCAGCGATGCTCCTCCTTGACCACTGCACTTGAGTTACTTCTCAACCTTGATAGCCTTTTGGACTATCTCATCTAAATCTAAATAGCGTGGCAACTCAACAATGTCGCCTATCTTATGATGTAACTTACTCAGAAACCTAACCATGGTGGCTTCTCAATCCTCCACCGAGTCAACTCTCATCAGTAATAATTTCATCTCCTTGTAGTAGTCTTGGACACTCCGAGGTCCTTATGTTAAGCTTTGTAACCTTTAGTAAATATCCCAAAACTAGTTTGATGGAATAAACCTCTTTCTCGTGGCTACTTTCATTTTTATCCAAGTTCTAATTGGTCTTTCATGAGCTTTCTTTTGGCTTGTCACTTTTTGGTCTCACTAAATCACCACATAATTTGTGAACTCCACTATTGTCAATTTCTACTCTTGCTTCTCTGTGTACTGGAAGCAATCAAGCACTATTTCTACCCTTCTTTCCCATTCAAGATATAGCTCCAGGTCAGATTTCCCTTAGAACGATGACACCTTGAGCTTAACACCCTTAAGCTCATCTTCATCATCATTTGCCAGTTTCCTTATTTGTTGTCGTGGTAGCTCATTGAATAAGTCTTTATTAAAGTCTGAATAATTATCTAATGACCTCCTCTCCACTATTGGGCCTCGTTTTTGGTCTCTAACTTGACTATAGTGTGGTGACAGGTTATCCCTAATCCTTGTGGTTAGAGAGGCTTCAATCCTCTCCAACCTATCATGCGTGCCTTTAACCATCTGGGGTAATTGTTGCATCTCACCTCTCTTGGCCTCAAGCATCAACTTCATGTTGAAATTTTCTCTGATTGATCTTACTTTGCTACTAGACATAATGAAAGTAAATGGTGAAAATAAAGTGCATTTGTGCAAGTGTATGTATGTATGTACGATGGATAAGTAAATTTAAAAGTCACTCAAGGTTCTTACTAACCTACTTAATGTCACCTCAAATGATTCAAAATGATTCCTAGGCCCACAAATCAATGAATTCACGAAAATAGCATGAAAATCAAGAAAAGGGGCTTGAGATCGATTCAAAAGCAAAAGGATCGATCTCGTGTGAAGAAGGCAGGAATGAGATTGATTTAGGTGATGAGTGATTGATTCAAAAGCGTTTAGGGTGTGTAATCATACTTAGCCCATGTGTGATCATACCTTGGCTCGTGTGCATGATCTTGGCAAAATTAGGTAGTGCGATTGAGCAGGTGGTCATGAGATCGATTGTTAGTCTTCGACAGCAACTAGGGTTTTAGGAATACCTAGCAGTGCGCTCAACCTAAGTTTCTTTGGGCTTGATCTAATGCCAAGTCCAAGCAAAATTTTCCCCAAACAAGAAAAAAATTCTACAAAATTCCTTCCTTGTTTTTTTTTTCTCTTTATCTTTTTTTTTGGTACTATTTTTTTCCTCCTTTGTTTTATACAATTTTTTTTGCTTTTCTTTTCTCTTTTATTTTGTTCAACAACCATAAATTTTCCACAAATATTTCAACAATGTCTCTTAACAAATATCTTCCACAAAATATCCAACAAATATTTCCAACAAAATGCAACCAAATTTTCAACACCGCCAAAATCAAAATTTGTCCACACAAGCCCAAACAATCTAGATTTATTTATTTTTTTGAATTTTTCTGGTTTTAAGGAAATGGGGAAAAGGTGGAGAAATAAAAATGAAAATGTGAAGGAAACAACAATATGGAACTTGACCAACCAACCAAACTTAGAAACCTGATTAAGTTAGCTTTGATACCAATTAATGTGAATCGAGTGGAAGCAAAGATCGAATATACTCAGAAAAATTGGGAGAAAATAATAAAATAGATAATAGTTAAGAATACACAAAAATAAATCAAGTAAAAATTAATCTCACTAGTGATTACTCTTTACAACAAATTGGTTTTTGGTAACCAAACCAAATACTAAACTAAAAAATGTTGACCAAGAACCATAAGAGTGCATTCAAATGATCTAATTTATACTTGAGGCAAGTAGTGGGAAGAGAATATTCTCTCTAGTTTCCTTAAAATGACCAAAAGTTCTTGTACAAGACCCAAATGAATGTATTTATAGATATAAGGCATTGCCCTAGGGTTAAAGCAGGTAAAATGACAAAAAAACCATTCCAAAAAGTGGCTCTAATTGTTAAAATTTGAAAAAGAAGTCAAATCTACATTCCTACCTACATCGCAATGGATTTAGGCGTAAGCTAAATTGATCTTGCCTCATCTAAACGTCTTGCCTAGTGTTCTGGATTTGCAATTGCTTGACCTTGTGATGGATTGTGTCCTTGGTGATCGTAATTCCATAACCCTTCCATTAACACCCAAGTCAATCACTCACCTCCCGCTTAATCGGACTCCACTACAATCGTAAAGTTAGATTGCTACATTGTCAATCTGACTTGCTTGTATCGATTAAAGCTGGTCCAAATCGTATTTTTAGAGTCCTTTGGTGCTTCTTGGAACTCCCAAATCAGAATTTGATGCCAAGTTTATTCCTTTGGTCCTCCCAATGCATCCAAATGTCCTTCATATTTCCAATCAAGCATAAAATTGGTGAGGGCCTTCCAGAACTTGTGTGCGCTTAATCTTTTGATGAGTCCATATGGCATCTTAAGGGAGTCATAGCCTTAGATCTCCACATCACTTTTCCAACAACAATTCAATGAAATTCATGGACCCAATAAATTTTATCATACAATCCAATCAATTCAATTTCTACTCAACAAAGTTCAATCAAATTCCAATTAATTCCAAGGGTAAAAAAAAATCAACAACCCACTACTTTTGATTTTTTTTTTTTAGGAGTTTTGAGGATAAAAGATGATGTTGATGGAAGAAAATGGGAAACATTAGAGTGGTACCTAGACTAGGTTTCAAATTAAGAAATTTGATATGGCTAGTTTTGATACCAATTGATATGAACATGAAAATGTTAAAAAATAAACAATGAGATAATCAACATGGCTCAAACTCAAAATGAATCCGATTGTGAGAAACATACTAAAAGGGCAACCCAAATGCAATGAAATCAACTCTAATCCAAACGAAGATGACCATAATTAATTGATACATCAAGAATTACATAGGGCTAACCAAAATTATTTGATTTGGGTAAATTTTATAAGGATTTTGTAACACACAAATTTAAGGAAACAAAGGAGAAACACCATTCAAAATTTATAGAGGCGTGAACTTGGACAGATTGAAATGAATTAAAAAAACATGTATTGATCATAATGGAGTAAGCTAGCTAACCAAGCCAATCCAAATGAAAGAACTATATAATGGCACAACCCAAATACAATAAGTAAGAAATAAACCATAGGCAGAGGTAGTGTTGCCATGTCATTAAGACTTATATCAAAGAATATAGCTCCTTGTCATAGGGTAATTGAGTGAGCATTCATATCAAGCTTATCATTGAAATAAGCTATGGGCATCTTCTCTTAGATTATGATGGCACTAATACCTACATCATAAGCATCCCACTAAAGCTTAAAAGTTTTGATGAAATCAAGAAAAGAAAGCAAAGAGGAAAGAGTTAGCTTATTTTGCAAAAGCTCTCTATTGTGCATCTCTCTAATAGAACTTCTCATTTTTCTTAATCACCACAGTGAGTACGGCAATAATGGTGTTAAAGTCCCATAATCTTTGAAAGAAACTAGCTTGTCCATGAAAATTTCTCACCTCCAACTTAGATGTAGGGACTAGCCAATCTTGGATGACATTCACGTTGTTGTCGCCTACATATTCGCTCTTCAAATCAATTTTTGAGAAAATTTTTGAATCATATAACTCATCAAATGCATTATATAATCTAGGCATATGGGGTCTATACTTTATTGCAAATGGATTGAAAACTCGACAGTTAATGTGCATACACAATCTTGCATCTTTCTTTAGTACTAATTACACTTGAACAACGTCGCGGCTTGCACTTTCTCAGGCCCATGTTTTGTTTATCAACTCTTTCACTTAATGTTAGATTTCTTCAATCTCCTCTAGTTTAGGCCGATAGGCTATCTTGTTTGGAATAGACACTCCTAGCATGAAATCAATTTGGTGCTCAATCCCTTGCACCACTGGTATATCACTAAACATTTCTTCCATATATATGTCTCAATAGTCCTATAAAATAGAAATAACAATATCAAAGAGGGAAGAGATTACTTCTTTAGATATGAAATACACTTTTTTATACATCAATAATATCAAAGACTCTTGCTCATTAATGTTAACCTTTACATCTCTTAGCATGGAAAGTATACACTCTTTCTTTTTTCTCTCTCTCTCTCTCTCTCTAGCCTCTTCTTTTATTTCCTTGCCACTCTCACTCTTCTATTTCTTTTATTCTCTAACTTCAGCTCACATTGTTGTTGTAGATAGACTTGGTCTTTATGTACTTGTGTGTGTGTGTGAGGTTAACCAATGTTACATTTTTTTCTGAGGAATTAGAAAGTAAATTGATTAGTCACTCCATCAAAGCCAACCTTTCCATCGTACTACTAAGATCAACTAAGTAGAATATGACTTATTTGCATAGAACAACGCTACAAAGTACTTAATCTTTACACTTGGTTATATTAAATGCCACCAACACCTGTATGGTCACCTTAACCTTTCTATTATTGTTCTACCACTATAGCTAATATAGATATAGGTGATATCTCATCAATAATGATAGCTCACGAGCACTATGTTAGCCACATTGTACTGCAACCCCCGTCAATGATTAAGCTACAAGTCTTTCCTTTAATTTGGTAATAAGCATTGAAGAAATTCCTCTGGTTCTTTTCATGCATATCCTCTTTGCTTGTGTATTCTAAGTCCTTATCACAGTCAGAATGATTTCCCTTGTACCTACGCACAACTCCTTCTCTACTAATGATTGCTTCTTTAATTACAGAATTCTTTTTTTTTGCTTCCATCCTTTTTATCACATCCCTTATGACCATGGCTCTCTTAATTAAATATTAGATGCCAATGTGTCCCCTCCTTAACACTTGAAAAACATGATACGTACATCAGATAAACTAGAATTGGAAGGAGTTGTTAGCTTGGGCTTTTTCCTCTTTGGTGTTGTCTTAGGTTTGGAGGCGCCAACAAGCCATGTCTCGTCTTTCCTTTGGGGAAAGAACATGTTGTGGTGCTCAAATGCAAGGTGCCCTTACTCCTACTCTTGAGGGAGTTTTTTTGGGCCTTCTAGATCATGCTTTCCAGCTCAGCTCAGAAACTTTAGCATTGCTGCAAGTCCATGTTTTATGATGTCTACTCACATTAGTGCAACCTCCATCTCTTAACGACAGTCCACTACATTTACCTTGGTTAGACTTTCAAATTTCTAGAACATGCCGTGGTAGTAGTGACTTGGGGCAAATCGTTTTTTTTATTACTGCTTTCACTTTGCCTTAAGTTCCGATGGGTCTCTTGCCAGCTCTCCTCCTGCACAATTAATCCCATTACATGATGACATAATTAGTAGATTTCATATATATAACTGCTAATTTTAGCTTCTGCGATTTTGAACAAGTTGTAACTTTCACCAATAATAGTTCCGATATTGCTGTTGATATTATAAATCTATACGAAGTTAGTGCAGTTCTTTATTCCTGCCCAACAGAATTTTGGTACACACGTAATTTGAGTACTGCAACTATATTATACTATCTATCAATTTCCGTGATTATGGTCTCTCCACATATAAAAAAAATCTCACATTTGCTTTAAAACCAGAAACCTTACGTCACTTTAAATGGATTAAACTTTATGTGGAAACTTACACATGATTATTACATTTATCCAACGAAAATTAGCATTTCACAAAATTACAATATGTTAGCAAGTGATTGTACATTATAATATTTGAATTGGAAATAAGATTGAACGGAGTGCAACACACAAAGCAGGTATAAACAAGAAGGACAGCAAATTATTTGGACTTAGGAAAGTTAACCCAAAAATTTCAAGGATATATTTGGTTACTTATGTAGTTGGGAGGAAAATTATAGTCCGTGTTAAGTTATAAAAGAGAGGTAAAATTTAAATTATATAAATTTGATATTTAATAATGATTGGATCACGTGATTATATATAGGTTTATATATAATGTCTATGTGTATGAATATAAGCAAAAAAATTATAAAGACAATGGCTTATTCGATTATAAATGGATATAAAGATTAAAATTTTATTAATTGTTATAAAAGGTAAAATGAATAAATTTTTAAATTTGAATATAAATAAAATTTATAAAGTAAATTTTTGATTTGTAAAATTATTGATTGATGGTGAATAGTTGAAAATAAGAAACCAAACATAGCCCAAACGATTTTGTCCCAAAATATGATTTGGAGACAAAATACACTTCTCAGTTTGGTTGGCTCATTTTGTTTATTTATCCGTCATATGTGCAAGTAACCCCACCGTTTAACTACCGACAAAATTTGTTACTTGCAATTTGAAATAAGGTCCCCTTGGTTGTCATTCCTTGTCATTTACATCCTCCTAAAAGAAATTACATTTTACTTAAAAATGAATAAGAACATTCACTAATTTTATTGTCCCAAGTCATTTTTTATATCTAATACATTGATTCATTAAATTACATACTATAGACAATCATAAAGAAGAGAAATATCGAACAACACAGAAGGCATCAAGCAAAAATTTAATATGCGACTTGCAACCCGCTGATCTTAGGCCTTCCCGTTAGTGCAGCGGAAACAGCTTCAAGACAAGATAAAATTTTACATTAATCAACATTATGAATCGAGGTTCAAATTTAGTATCCCAATTTTCAACCGTTACCAAATGCCTGCAAAAACTAAAGAAATATTAATGGAGACTGGGCAACAGCTGAAGCATGACACAGCATACACCGTTGAGAAAACCGTGTACCACAAACCACCACAACCGCCCATTGTTTTCTACAATGTAGTTTCTGAGTAGAAAGTTACAGACAAGCATGCGCAAAATCAGATGGTAAAAGGTCACATGATTTCGGGTATTGCTTGAGGCCAGCCTGGACTCGGCCCACATTTGTCGCCCTTGCTGACACGCTGCCTAGATGGATGGCTGATGGCAGCACAGAGCACAACAGTGCCTGCCTCTTCATTTTGTTTGCTGTCCGGTGAAGTTTGACATAAGCACAACTACTAAATGTGAATATATTACACTAAATGTGAATATATTACACCAAGAGATTGGCTTCGTTTGGATGTAAATTATGATGGAAGAGCGATTAGCGTTGAAACACAAGGATAAGGATAGTGTAAAAGTAGAAGGGAAAAAATAAAATAAATTATTTTGTTAAATAATATATTTGAAAGTGAAAATTTTAATGAGAGAAAGATTGATTAAAAAAAACTACATTCAATTGTATTTGGAATTTGCTTGAATGTAAATGTCCATCAATTGTATTTCGTTTTGTTACGTGAGTGCCAACAATGACGGGTGACAACTAGGTGCATACGTGGAGGGCACTGTCTTAACGAATTATGATAGTCTGTCAAATGTCATATATTGAAAGTTCTTCGAAATCGAGGCCTTGGAAAAAGGAAAAATAGAGGATACGTAGTTAAGATTCTATTAGACTTTTAGGCAATATTTGTTTTTATTTTTCACATCTAAAGAATATATATATATATATATATATTAATTATTATATTTTTTAAAATTTATTTTTTTCTTTTTAAATTTTACATAATTTTTTTAAAAAATATAAACCCAAAAACATGCATTTAAAAACCAAAACAACCATTGTCTTAAATTTTCTAGGATTTTTTAAAGATAATGGCAATGTTTGTTTTCATTTATACATTCAAAAAACATACACTGCAATTATTACATTTTTTAAATTTACATTTTTTTTATAAAAATATACTTAAAAATACACAAACAAAAATCTAAACAAACATAACCATTATATTTAATTTAAAAGAAAATGTTAACACATTTTTGTAGAGAACATTCACAGGAAGCGTTTATTTTAAAGTAAGCATTTTTTTATCATGACAGCGCTTATTCTATTTCTATTTTCTCCTTTTAATCATTATTTATATTTTAACATAATAAATAATTATATCATTCCTACTATAATACTAATATTAAAAAGATGAACGCTTTTTAGAACAACAAAAAATATAAATGAAAAGAAAAAGAAAAAAATGTTTGAAATTATTGTTAAAAATATATACATCGATATGAATGTTACACTTCATTAAATATATTATATATTAATTTATCTAATGTTTTGGCCTGACATTTATCATTCATTTTGACTTGCAACTTTAATTTTGCAATGCATTACATGTATATTTTTAACGCGCAGTGTGCACATATATTTTTATAATATTGACATGTGCATATCAAAATGACTTGTACATTACCAAAATATTAATTTATTTATTAAGTTAAGTATTAACATCATAATATTTATATATTCCTGATAACAACTCCAAACATTTTCTTATCTTATCTTTTCTTTTTTCTTGTATTAACATCATAATATTAATCAAGTTAGGTATTAACATCATAATATTATTTTCTTTGCTTAACCTAACCGATGTTTGACATATTTCTCACATGCCATTTGTCATCAATACTCCAAACTTGATATTAGCTCTTTTATTGATTTGACAAGAATCTTTTTTTCCAACAACATTTTGATTATTGGAGAGTGCCAAAGACAATACCTAATAATACTAATGTTTGTTATAAGATTTCAATATTCTTAGCGTCAAAATTAGCACAATCCAAATATATTACCAAAAACTATCTGTAGCATGACAAAACATAGAGGCTATGTTTGTTTTCATTTTACAAGTTATTTATCCTCACTTAAAAATCTTATAAATTAAATATATTATTATATAAATTTTATTTAAATTCAAAATTTTCCATCTCTTATCTTTTCTAATTAACTAATAATTTTTAATCATTATACATATTTACAATTAAATAGATACATATTTCTATAATTTTTCTACTCTTATTTATTTTTTATTATCTTATAAACTTATATATTATTTCATCATTCAATCATTATTATATATTAAATATATATAAAATTAATTTTCCTACCAACTTACTTAAATCTTGTAAATCAAATATGATTTTTACATTCTCTCAAATCAATCAAGTTTACTCCCTATTCTAATTTGAAAACAAACATTAAGTAAGAAATTTTTCCCCCACGTAGTCAGAAGTCAACAAATGGATTTTATGTCATATCCCATGCGAAAGCCGCAACGTCCATTGGGCTATTTTAGTTTACTTTATATTTTTCTTGCATTTCATTTTGAGGGAAATTAATATTAGAAAACATAGAAATGATATTTTGATATATGTACATGTGCGTGTTCAACAAACGAATCCGACCAACACGGCATGAGAAAAGAATTAGTCACATTATATTAACCAACAATGCGAAAAGTGCCATTATATATATGTACGTATGTTTATGAATTATTATCGGGGTTGTGCGTGAGCCCAACTATAAATTTCAATTGTAATTACTGGGCTTAAGAGAAAAGTCCAATGATATCGAGAGTATCATATATGAACAATATCTGGTAAACATTTAGTGGAGCCCAACCACAATACGAAGGTTGTACATAAACTTACGATTGATATGTACATAAATGAGTTTAACATTATATATTGATATAAAACTTTATAGTTATAAGTTAAGGTCAAGTATTTACTTATATATAAGTCACTTATAATTTCTTTTTTCAATGTAAAACAATTGATTTTTAATTAATTCATATATTTTTTTAATAAACTTCCACTCAAATACGAATTTCTTCAATTTTCTTTCCCTCAGTTAAGAATTTTCAAATGTCTCATTGTCTTCCTAAGAAAGCTCATCCATACCCACTAATGAGATCACCAAACACTTGCACACTATTATTTTCTTGAGCTTTCCATTAGATCAACTAAGAACTATCTTTCATGTTCATCCTAAGCCAAATCATCGGCTTTAATACCACTCTTAAAGAAAACGGTATTCAAACAATTGGGACAACAAAAAAGGAGGAGTAAAGGAATTATATAAAATAAAAGCTTATATTAAAAATAAAAATTCTCAAGACTGAAGAGCATACCTCACAACTAAAGTGAAAGATTCAATTAATTCTGAAGAGTTGCAATCAAACAAAAGTGTTGATTTTGAGAAGATTTTTTCACTAGTGGTTAAGATGCTTTCAATTAGAGTTCTTCACGTATTGTAGCCACCCTGGATTTGAAAATTGAACAACTAGATGTGGAGACTAGATTTCTTCATGGTTAGTTAGAAGAAGAAATCTATACTGAGCAACTTGAAGGGTTCAAAGACACAAGCAAAGGAACTTGGTATGAAAGTTCAAGAAGAACATGTATGGCTTTAAACAAGGTTCGAAATAGTAATATAGGAAATTTGACTCATTCATGTTATACCACAAGTACAACATGACAACCTCTAATCATTGTGCATTCTTTAAGAAGTTTTTTTTTATGGTATTTTCATTGTTTTACTATGGTACATAGATGATATTTTGATTGGTGATGATAGTTTTTAGTCTAAATAGAGAGTTTGGCAAGTCTTTTGTTATGAAAGACTTGGGATAGGCTAAGCAAATCCTTTGAATGAAGATAAATAGGGACAAAGTAGACACAAAGCTTTGGCCATCTTAAGACATATACATTAAGAAAGTTTTTGAGAGCTTTAACATAAGCAAGTGCAATGCTGTCAATACTTCACTTGCAGGTCACTTTAAACTCAACACATTACTAGTATTGCAAGTGAAAAAGATAAAGAAGAAATGAAAGAAGGTGCCATATATTTCTACAATTGGTAGCATGAGGTACACTATTATGTGCACCAAGCTAGGCATTGTTCATGCACTTGGCGTTGTCATTTAGTTTCTTTTTAATCCTTTCAAATATCAATAGGAAGTTGTAAAGTAGATTTTGTGATATCTAATAGGTAATTCTATAGTTTTGTTTGAAATTTAGTGATTTTTCATGTTGTGTTAGATAGGTATTCATGTGACAATATAGTAAGTGACATTGACTATAAGAAGTTAATATCTACATATTTAATGACCTTTGCAAGGGGAGTTGTCTCCTGACAATTAAGATTTCAAAAATGTGTGGCACCATCCAAAACAAATGCTAAGTATATTGCTAAAATAGGAGCTTGCAAATAGATGTTTTGGCTAAAGAGGTTTCTAGAAGTGTTAGATTTAAAATAAGAAAATACACTCTGCATGTGATAGTTAGAGCACTACTTATTTGTATAAGAACTATACTTTCCACTAAAGTCCAAATGCATGGATATGAGATAACATTATATTCTAAATGTGCTCAATGAAAGTTGATTGACATTGAGAAGATTCAAAGTGTTAACCATAGTTCAAATATGATGACATGTTTGATAAGAGAGAAGCCTAAAGCTTGCAAACACAGAGCCAGCTTCATTGTGCCTTCCATGTGACTAGAGGGTAGAATTGCTGGGGTTCAGCCATATATTGGTCAACTACAATATTTGGTAAATTAGACAAAAGGAGATTTTGACTCCAATTCAACATGTAGAATCAAATTAGACTCAAACTCTTAATAATATAATATAAATACATATTATATATTAATTTGAAAATTTAAAAAAATCAAAATTTTCATTGGTAAAAATTTTACTCATGTTTTCCTATAAAATTTTCACACAAACATAGCTTTTTTTTTGCTATAATAATATTTAGAAGTTTAATAGTAAATTTAAGTTGGGACGATAACAATTAATAACAAAAAGGTTTTACCCCCTTGAAATCACCTTTTGATGTCACTAACTTGTCGATAACAACCATATAAAATCCATTCATAACAATAAAAGTTGTAGTCACTATTAAATCACTATTTTAACAACAATATTATTTTTAAATATATATTTAACTAATAAAAAATAAAAGATATTATCTCTTAACTTTTTTAAATTAAATTAATTGAGAAAAAATATCTTCTTCTTGTTTTTTTTTTTGTACAAGTGGTTGGTCATATATAATAGGAAAATTCATTTATCCATTAAGTATTGGTGAAAAAATGGTCTATCATATTTAGAAGTGTTAATAAGATAAACTATTTGATTCACATTTGATTAGCTCGACAATATGTTGAGGTATAATCAAGTTCAAATTTGAATTTAAATAATTTTTTAAATCTTATCTCTTCGCTCACCTTAAATTATAATTTGATTTTAAATTTTACAAAATTGATATAATTAATGTTCAAATAATTATTGAATTCGAATTGCTATCAATTTCAACTCATTAACAACCCTATTCATATTTAAAGATAGTATTTGTTATTAATATCATATATTAAGTTATATTAGATATTTTTATCAAATTAAGAAATGCTAATTATCTTCAAATTGGTGCATCTGTTTTGACGAAGTTGCCTCTATTGTTCCCTAAAAGGAATAGAACAAATTAGTGAGTAAAAACTAAAATTTAAAATATAGCACGAGAATGAAAAAGGATAACAAACAAAAAATCTTTATAGCATTATTTGAAGTGCTTAGGCACATTCCGAAAAAGAGAAGTGCCTTTGCATTTTTCACATTGAACTTCTATAATTGCTTTATTCCAATTGAACCATTTGCCCAGATTTCACAGGTGCAAAAGATAATCCAATTTAAAATAAAGATTTCGTAGTAATTACAAGACACTAGGCAAAAAAAAAAAAAAAAACACCTTTTTCATTTTTGCTGAGGTTCAAAATTTTCAAGCACTGATTAAAAAATTAAATATTATTGTGGATTTTGTTGGTGCAAACTCAATTATTTATGCACTAACATCCAGGTTGGCAGGTGATTCAAATATATATATTTTTAAAATAAAGAATATTTCCTGCATGTTCTTACCATTGTTTATCGCAAATAAGGAAAAAACGAAAAAGTATTGTCGTCTTTGAATCAAACCCGAATCTTCCAAAATGTTCTTCTTATATCATATTCTAAGAACAGAACCCAATAAAAGCAAGCCATGCATATTCTTACACGATTGGCAACAGTGATGGGGCTCTCCTAAGAGGCATCACTCATGCCGGTCATATTCTTGCACTGTTGCTCAAATTGTTTTCTTGTTGGGATGATCTTGTAAAGGTGGTTTTCAGTTTAATAAACAAAATCCTATTTTGAAACCTTGGGAGTTTATGAACTAATTTATTCAACTCAACGTCAATTACACTAAAATATCGTTGCATCTTGTTAAGTTCAAAATCTTTAAAACAATTTATGAATTTAATTTCATTGTTTAACTAGAATATGAATTCAACCTACTTAAAATTGAATTCATTCAATTCGGTAGTTATGAAACTCAAGTTGCCATAAACTTGATTTATGGGTATTTTATCTTTTGCCAATGGTATAAGTAATGTTTGAGAAATGATAGTTAGAAATATTTTTACAAGAGATATTATATGTTATTTTACCAATCAAAAAACTGATGTTTACTTATATTAGCTATATTGTTAGTACATTATAGGCTACATTTGTTATGGTTAAGTTTTCCTAATTTGTTGGAATCTACTAATTTAATTTGTTTTGATTAGTAGACTTGATAAACTTGAACAAGTAATTGAGGAGATGTTATTGAGTTAGAGTTGTTGGAGATATCCTTCAAAGTCTGGAAATCGTTTTGATAAAGATTGTGAAGAGTCCAAATTTAATTCAGTCCTGTGTTCTCAAATTGTAGACAACAAACTTAGGACATTAAAGAGAAATTCGCCTAGGAGATAAGAACGTGAGTGTTGATCAACAAGAGGAAAATTTGGCAAAGACTATAGGACTTTTACTCTATGTAAAGGTTGACGAAGATGTGAAGAAAATACAATAGTTAACCTTTACAACTATATAAGCCCTCAACCCAACTTCCTTGATAAAGGTTGTCTGTGTTCCCAACTATATAACATCGTGGGTGTATTGTGAATTTCAACTCAACTTACAAATAGTATTAGAGCCTTGTTCAATAGGTTTAGCTAGTTAGTTAAAATAGGTATGATCTTGAAAGGTTGATACATGAGTGCAAAGGAAAGAATGTCTCAAATACATTCTACATTTCTTGATAGGAGTAATTACCTTTATTGGAAAGCACTAAGTATGCATTCATAAAATTCCAATATGAGCAAGCTTGGAATTCCATTGAGAATGGACGGCATGTACCTACCCAAAAATTTCAATATGATTTTTGTACATATCATATACCATCATATTTTTTACTCTACTTGACATCACAAAAATTCAATAGTAATTTATACTAACTAATAATCCTAGAAGCCCAAACCAACCATAATAAAATATTCAAATATATGTGATCACAAAAGACAAATTCCATGTATAAAAAAGCTGCAATAAAATATTAAATTTTAAAATGAACAAGAAGTTCCAATAATGGATCCCACATACATCACACTATACTATATTTTCCATTTAGATCAACAATGTGAACATGACATAGCAATATACACCAAGTAGCACTTTTAATTGAAAGTTGCAATCGTTGCACGAAGAAATTAAAATTTTACCGAGTTTATCATTCGTTTAATAATAAAAAATAAGTTTACAAAACCGTACTTTCAAAACAAGTAAAAACATAAATTTCAATTAAGTGATTCCATCATCATAAAAAACAATGAAAAATTTTTAGCAACATCAATTTTAAAGGACAAGTATTTTTTTTTTCCAAAATAAGTTTACTTACTTGATAACATATTTTAATGAATGCCTTAAAATTCTTTAAAATATTCTTGCATCTTTGCCGTTTGAATTTCCATGCTATCAATTTTTTGTGCATTTGTCTTGTTTTGTTCTTTCCATTTGTTCATTCTTTCTTTTGTTCCTCTAATACTATCTTTTATTCCTCATATACATTTGCAAGATTAATGATATTTTCTTTGCATACTCCAACTTTGATAAATTTGCTTTCAATTCATCATTACCAACAATATTAGAGTAAGATCTCCAGTCTCAAATGACCTCAAATCCATGTCCCATCCTTTTTGTATGTTATAACCTATGACCTAGTGTAAATTTCAAAATAGCATCCTCGTTAAGTGGTTCTTCTCCATCAATATGTTAATTTCACTTGGTAACCATTTCATTCTATGATACATATAAAAAGTAGTTTATCAACCCTAAAAATAACTATATCCTTTAAGAATGAAATCAATGACTTACATTTTTGGCTTTGGCATGTATCATTTCATATATCTATACTATATATAAAAGTATGTATCATTCATGTGTTTTTTGACATATTGTGAAAAGACATGTATATTCTTATTTAAATTTCATATTTATTAAAAATAAGGTTAGTTATATGAAAACAAAATTCTGTTTAAAATATATGACTTGTACTAGTTGAAAACTAATGGAATTCTTACTTAACTAGGCTATGTGTATAGTTATTCATAAATCAATTAAAATCAAAGGAGTTAATAGAATCCTAACTTATATAAACTAATTGTATAATTATTTATAATTACAATTATTTGTATAACTTAATTCTTTCCTAAAATAATAATAAAATTGTTGGAATACATTGACGTCATAATTATTCTTCTTAATAAATATAAAATAGATTAATGATATAAAAATAATAAAAATAAATATCAACAAAATAAAATTATAAAGGTAAAATAAATAGAATATATTAAAGTTACAACTATGAGCTGAATTTTAAAAACGTAAATAAATTACTTGTTATTGAAAATCACTATTGTTACAAAATAAATAATATAAAATGCAATATAAAAATTTTAGAATGTAAATATTATTAAATGTGGGATATATGTTTGCTATAAATTATTTTCATTTCAATGTTTATTCATATATAATCAAACGCCATAATGATATAATGGCAATAATTAAAATGTTACACTTTTAACGATAAGAATGAAATTATTGTTTCTATAAAATATTATTAATAGAATGAATGTAAGTTTTAAATTTACATATTTATTAAAAATAAGATTATTTATATAAAAACAGATTTTTATTTGAAATAAAAATCTTGTGGTCGTTGAAAATTTATGGAATTCTGACATATCTAAACTATGTGTATAATTACACATAAATTAATTAAAATCCAAAAAAATTAATAGAATCCTAAATTATATAAAGTAATCATATAGTAATTTATAATTATCAAATTGTTTAAACATCTTAATTATTTGCTTAAATAATAATGAATTTGTTGTAATAAGTTAACTTTGTAACTGTAGCCCTTAATAAATATAAAATAGATTAATGTGATAACAACCATAGAAAACTATCAATATAATAAATTATAAAGAAAGAATATACAGAAATATAAATAAAGTTACACAAATGAGTTATATTTCAAATAAATGGCTAAATTACATGCTACATAAAATCACTATTGTTATAAAATAAATAATATTATATGCAGTATGAATATTTTTTACTATAAATATTAAGCAATATTTACTTGGCATAAATTATTCATTTCAAATTTTAGTTATATGTAATGAAATACCGTAGTGATACAGTAGCAATAATTAAAATATTAAACTTTTGACAGTAAGAATAAAATATATTATTTATTTAAAAATTTATTAATAGAATTTAATATAAAATTATGCAAATATTAAATATATTTAAAATATAAATTACATATTAATGAGAAACAAAATGACTTGTTTTAAAAAATAAATATATGAAGGAATGTTGTAAGTTTGAAGTTGCATGAATATGTAAAACATTTTGTAATAGATTATGAAAGTTTACATTTAAGTATTTCACTTCAATATACTATAAATGTGCATAAATAATAAGAATAAAAATATATAAGACAATATAATAAAATTAATATTACAACATTAAAACAAAACTTAAATAGTTGACTATAGATATTAAATAATAATGTTTGATGATGAATTGGCATGGACAGATTGATGATAAATTGTAACATATGCACACCAATATTGTAAGTATAATTAGTACAAAATATATATAAAATAAATTAATGCGTTACAAAAATGACAAATAAATAAATAATTTATAGTATAAATAGATAAATGACCTACACTAGTTATATATATATATATATATATATAAACATTTAAGATGTTTGAAGAGAAATTATATTCCTTAAAGAAATAAGCTATAGTTAGAAAGAAAATAGCTAACAAAAATCAAATAATTAGCAAAATAAAATTTTCAAATAAAATGTTATTGACCTTTTGAAATTTTTATTAGAAATTTAAAATAAAATTTCTTCTGACATAAATATTATAGATCCAAATAATTAATATAATTAAATGCACAATATAAAAATTTGGATAAAGGACAATACATTTTAATAGAAAAAATATTACTTGAATTCATAGTGATAAATTATTGAAAAACATTATAAAGAAAAAATTAGAAAAGCACAGCCAAAATTATTAATTATTGATTTTTGTTTTTAGGAACTTAAATTTATCATATACACAACTTCATTAATATTAAGAAAATAATTTTATGCATGAATATAGGACAAATAATTAAGAACAAATAATGCTGTTAGATAATTAAGAAAATCCTTATAAATTTAAAAATAGAATCAATGTTAATCAAGTAAACCACCTAAAATTAATTAAAAACACAATTTCTTATTTTTATAAAGATGACATGTGGTTGGAAGCGTATGAAAAGTTGATAAAGATGTGACTTGAAACCGAACACTGCTTGTGTGAACCACAAGAAACAATACAAATAGAACTAATTTGCAAAAACTTAATTTCAAGATCTATGTTGGTTGATACGTAATGAATCCTTTCAAGAATATATTGGAATAATTCGATTTGGTTGAGGCAAGAACTAAGAACATTAAAATTATAGAGAAATTCAAAAAAAAGAATTTTCATTTATCAAAATTATAAATGTTGACAAAAGAGTCCTAAAATGTGTATAATTATTCTAGGGAAAAGACTAACTCTAACTAGGAAAAAAAAATACTTATCAAAATATGTAAATCTTCCCCTCCACACACCAATCGCAATTGATCTGGTGGTGGTTCAAATCGATTGGATGCCCCTTAGATCGATCTTAGTCGATCCATGCTCTTTTTGCAATCTCAAAGTTAGAAAATGTGCAACTTGCCCTATTAATTAATTAACTGTGTGATCAATTCACATTGCTGAAACTAACATGCATGTCGATCTGAACTTTATTGGATCAATCTAAAAGGTGCTAGATTGCAAATTCAAAAGTTTGTGTACAAGCTCTACTGATCCTCTCCACTTGCAATAGATTCAGCTTGTCGGGGATCGATCTGTCTTGGCTATGGATTGATTAGATGGATCTAAGATGCTTTCTTCATCCATGCATCACTTCAAATTGATCCTCAAGCCCTCCTTTGGCTTCCAAAACCTCCCCAAATGTCCAGAATCGTCTTGAAACTCTTGTACAAGTGTCTTCTTTGACTTTTAGGACTTGTAAGCATCAACTTACATGTTGGATCCTCTAATTATCCCTTCCTCTAATTAGGTGATCGCGTCATTTTCCTCCTTATGAAAAGAATCGTCTTCAATCCTACAGGATCCTTATTACCTACAAGAAATAAAAGCATGTAAGAAATTATATTGTATAATGTTAATAATACTCTTACCTTATAAATCTTCTTGCAGCTCAAATGTGTTGTAGAAACCTAATAGCTCTTTTACTTCTGCAAGTTGGAAATTCAGTCAAAATTTCTCCAAAATTTAGGCATACTCCAGGATCAAATATGGCTATGTGGAATGTCCTTTTGATCCCTCTAAATTCAAACATTATTGCAATGGAATGGATACTTCCTACTGAATGTAGTTATCCTTGCTCAAGTACAATTCTCGCAATTCCCTTTGGTTTTCTTCTTCTAATGATGACTTCAATATTCTAAGGGAAATGTTCTTTCAAGATTAATCTAATTTTGGTAACATGCGTGCGTTTCAATGGGTTAGTACGCTTAATTTTCCTATAAGTATGGGTAATGACATAAAATTCAAGACAACATAATTCTCACTCTCAATCATGCCATGCATATGGATTCGAGCATAATTATTCAATAATCCAGGGTTAATTACAAATCTCACAAACTCCTTGTGCTGACGATTATCTTTCCAAATGTCAAAACACTTTTATAATGTGTAAGTAAGAGCAAAAGTACAGTGAGCATAAACCTTCAACAACATAAACATCAAAAATAAGCAATGTATGCATAGACTGATAAATGTAGAACTCACTCAAGCGATGGTCCTCAAAAGGATGAAGTTCCTTATACTTTAATTCAGCAAGTAATATTACTATTGTACCACCATGGTTTGAACTCCTAAATCCTTCTTCTAGCAACAATGCGTATGATACTAAGTTACATGTCATGTTTGCTTCATGATTCACATACAACTCTCTTCATTTTGACCTATTCCACAAACTTTCAAATTACAAGTTATAACTTTTTGAAGTCCTCCAAAATTTGTTAATAATCATGGAATTCAAAAAATACTTAGCAAAAGTCACACACATGCATGACAAAATACAAATTTTCAATTTTGAACTACTACCATGCAAATCTCTAAGAACTATGCACTAGAAACTAAAAATCCCATTAATTCATGATTAAATGCTAATCTAATTGAGTAGAAACCATATTTTAAGTCAAATTTAACTAGCAATACAACACTATGCAACTTATTCAATTGATAAGTAGTTGAACTACAATACCTTTGATAGCTTACCTCATTTCAAGGTGTAATTTCAAATGGACATACCAAATCCTTTGCATTTAAAACTTCTTTATCATGAGTTTGAATCTCCATGGAATAATCTTCTCCCAAACTCTTGTAGGTCTACGAGAAAGAGATAGAAGGCAAAGATAATACAGTGGGTTAGCAAAATTATTTTCAATGCCATTAGCTCTCAAAATTGGCTTAATCACTAAAACTCTCTCCTTATTGTTTATCATTCCTAACTCAACTTCTTTTGTCTCACATTCTTTTTCTTTTTGCTGTCTTTGTTTCTCTTCTTCTTCTTCACTTTCTTTTACTTTCCTTTCATTCTCCAATTCTAGCTCCCATTGATTTTCCACTCTCATAAACTAAATGTAGAGTGGTACAAGGTGTAGAAATCACATCAACAAGATTGCACTTTTCTTTAGCTATATAGGGGTATATTTACGCAATGTTTCATTTTTTTTTTTTGCAAATGTTGCTTCTCCCACTTCTTTGTCACTGATTCACTCCCAAATTCAACTTTTCCTTAGCTTCACAAATCTCCCGTTCAATAGGTAGCTTGTTGTCCAAAGATTGCCTCATATCACAATTGGTCTCCTCTCGACAAATTTGTCTTTGCCTTATCCCTTCTATGGTCCACAACATCTCCAGCATCACCATTGTTTGTGCGAGAGTATGTACAACCTACCTCTCTCTTTAACTTGGAATTAGTGCTACTAGTATTTGCATATGAGTTATTGGTTCCTAGAGTGTTGTGTCAAGTCATCCTCTTAGCACCCTTTCTATTAAGTCGTCATTCTACTTAGATGGCTCTTTCCACCATATTTTCAATTCTCTCAAAACGATGATGCACAACTACCTCCATAATTTCTTCATTCAACCCATTTAGGAATCTATTCATAGTGCCTTCAATGTCCTTCACCACATTAGCTTTTATCATGATCTATTTCAATTCATCATAATATTATTCAACACTTAATTACAAAGTTCTGTGTGCAACATTTGTTGGTAAGAATATGGCATGTGCCTTTTCCTCGTTACTTTCTTCAATCCATTCCATGTGGTAACTTGGTATTCTCCATATCTCCACCTAATGCTAACGAACTCACTCCACTAAGATTTGGCATAGTCTATGAAGGCAAGAGTGGCTAGTGTTACCTTTCAAACTTCTAAGTAGGGATGCATGTCAAAGGCTAACTCTACCTGTCTTTACCACTTCAAATATATTTTCTAATTGGAATGACCTCAAGAAGTTTCAATGGTGAGTCCTACTTCCTTCAAAAATTAACCATTATCTTGGCTTCTTCCAGCACGTCTCCAAGAGCTTTCATCAATTTCAAGCTTGTCAATAAAATTAGAAAGCTCATCACCAAGATACTTGCCTTGTCATGCTTGACGTATGAGTTTGTCTAGTGTAGGTTGCTATTTCTCTTTACCCCTTTCTTTGTGAGGTAACGAACTACAACATGTAGTTGTACAAGACCGCTCCAGGTGATCCAATCTTCGGATGATGCTAGCCAACATCTTATCAACTGCCTCACGTGTAATACATCATCTCTCGACATCTTAGGAGTGCATGGTGTATAGTAGGAAAAAAAATATGTTCTAGTAAATCATTCATGTTTTATCTCTTAATTGTGTAGCACACATAAAAGCATTCCAAGTAATTAGCTCACTAGCTAAATTTCTTGTGTCCATCTTGTGGAATTTTTGTGTCACCTAAATGCATATAAGTATAGAAAAGGTGAAATTGTTAGGTTCAGGATGAAGAAATAGCAAATTTTATCGCATAATTGCACTTGTTAGGCAAAATTGTCCTTTGATTTTTGGGTGTGGCAAAAATGTCCTGACTTTTCAAAAGTTTTGCAATTTTAGGACAAAATGTGCTAATTTTGCTAGAAAAATGAATGGCCCACACACGTGATGATGCAATTTGGGGATTTCCTGTGCCTGGAGACATGTTGGCAGGGAGGACACCCATGTGTGTAGTTGACATGGAAAAAAAAATGCAAGAGTCCCATCTAGATGTAGAAGGAATGCCGTGACAGATGAACGCTAATATTTACTCCTTAATTTAGGCATTTCCCCAATTAGAAGCCCTAACTCCCATGGCATGCTGCTTCGTCCCTCCCCATGACATTCGACCAGTGATGGTAGGTTGAGCTAAACATTCCCCAAAAAATTGTTTGGTTGTACTTTGTCCCTCTCATAGTAATTTCAATTTCTTGAATCACGGAGGCTTGTAGCATGTCATATGTCACCAGAAATGAGGATTGCTACTATAGAAGGAGAGTTATTTTGCATACATCTTGGACAGGTAGGAACCCAGGGCAGTGCTTTTGTGCATGTTTGCAATATAATGTAGGAAAATTTTTGAACTTGGTTCAGACGATTAATTCAGAATTTGGAAGAGAGGCAGTTGTAATTTATGTGTATTTTTATTTGTTATTTGTTTGTAATTTGGCTAAAAGGAGGTTGTAGGCGCTTTTCATAGGAGGATTCTCCAATTTGCCATAGGGCAAAGGCTATTATCCTTAGTCTATTTAGGAGATTGAACGAGCTGGAACAAGAGTATGCAAAATTAAAGGAAAGAACTAGGAAGCTTGTGAAGTTGTTGCTTTTGGTTCCTTGGTCTTGTCTTTACTTTTCTGGATTCTAAACTTTGGAAATGATGGCATTTTTGCTATGGCATATGGTTAGTGTTTAATGTGCACAAAGATGTGCAAAATAGTTAGGTTTCCCAAGTGTTTCCAATTTTTACCAAGTTTTGATATGCAATGCACACTTGCACTTGAATTCATGGATTAAGTTCAAAGGCTATAATCCCAAAACATGTAAAACAATTTATTTCATTAGAATAAGAAGCAAAGACATGTTTCACAATATTAATTGAATTCAAATAATAAATTTCAAAGTTGAAATCATCGAACAAAATACTGCAAAAAGTGAAATGATTGTGCAAAAGGTTCATTGCCCACAGAACATTGGATGCTAACAACATTCTAAATCTACAAATAAATCACATCTTGCACAGGGTAACATAAATACAAGCATGGGCCATATCATTTCCTCACATTCTTCACCTTCCTACTAGACTTAGTTTTTTTGGTCACATCTATTATTAGGGTTGATGTCAAGGATAATATGTTGACAAATTTTTTCCCTCTAAGATAACGGCACCATGTTTGGTTAGACTTGTCAGAACCATAGGTGGTGGTTCGGATATTTGTTGTTATTAATACTTAGGACCCGCTGTCAAAGGGAACATTACTTGAGCTTGTGTCAAGGTAGGTGCTGAGGCTTTCACATCCATCACATCCTCATCCTATGTAGCCTTTTTAGGAAGGGGATCAATTTAGGTGCAACCTATTTGCATCATTAGAATGTGAGATTAAATGTTGTCCAATTCAGGTTAAAAAATGCATACTGACACTTACACTTATGCCTGTGCCGAAGATAAGGGATTTCTTGTTCTCTTTCTCCTTTTTCCTTGATTGAACACAAGGAAGCATGCTGTCAATTACATCAACACACATGCTAATTAGTTGTTCAGGGGTATTAATAAGATATAAGATTGAAACTTTCAACTTTCAGTTTCCTTGATCCCATGTGTGCTTATGGTTGAATGTCTACCTTGAGTAGCTTTCTTCTTTACCTATGATAAGTTCAAAATAATTTAATTGGAGTATAGCTATCTATTGCATATGGAGTAGAATTATACAACATTTATACTTACAAGGAGTTTGCTTTTGGCTTTTCTTAGACCAAATTCTACTTGTGTAGTAGAAAATGAGGAATTTAGCTCAATTAACTCCAAGCCCGATGGCTCATAGCCCACATTTTTAGGGTATCTTGCTATGTTGTGGCTAGGTTCACCACAAATTTTGCACGACATTGTCCTCTATTGCCTCTTCAGCCTTATGCTTGTCCCTTTCTTTCTTTTAACTAAGGCTTGCCAAGTTTTCTTCTTCTTGCACTTAAAGGAGGTAAGGGAGGAATGAAATGTGTGTAATCCAAAATCACATCACTACTCACTCCTGTAATGGTAAGAGCATACACCATGTTATATGTACTAACTCTGTAGCAATATGAACAATATTTTTTGGGCGTAGCTTTTGATTCAAGATTTTAGAAGCTGTGTGCTTGCAAGGGATGCCTGTTAATTGCCACTTTTGGCATATGCAATTCCTCAACTCTAGAACAACACAAAATTGACTCCCACTAAAGCATGAAATTTGGTAATACCTGTCATTTGATTTGCTAGGCATATAATCTGCTACCTTAGACACAATTTTTGGAGTACTTTCAATATCTTAGGTAAAATTTTGTTATTCCAATTGGCCAAAGCCATGTCCCTATTTTCCTACAACCTCTTTATCAAGTTCTTCTTTATCCACTCCAACGTGGTAAGGATAGCTTTCTCCCTGCCTCCAATATATTAGCATTAAATGTCTCTCACACATTGTTGAGTAGAATATCACACTTAGGATATTGACGTATGATCTACTCCATTGTGTGGTGGTTTGTCATTGAGCCATTCATATGCTGTCTAATCAAGTTTTTTGATTTCTTTCACCCTCAGTCTAAGTTCATCAATTGGAGTGGCCTTTGCTGTCCTCTACAATGTAGTCTTGAAAGCTAATCCTCTAAATCTAACATTTTTGAAGTTATTGTGTAAATATCTTTCACAAAATTGATGATCACATCTAGGGAATACTCTTCATATGCCTGGATTAAGCCATTTTGTTTGTTAGACATGACAGTCACTTGACTTTGTGTGACAATGTTTAAATTTTACTTCAAAACTACAAAAAATCACTTTGAAGTCTCCTTATTTTCATTGCACACTACTGCATAGGCAACTGGATACAAATTGTTGTTAGAATCAATACGTATCGCTGTTAACAAAAAACCTCCATGTGGATCCTTTAAGTGGCATCCATCAACACTAATAATGGTTTTACACCTTGCCATAGAACCTTCCTTCAACGCACCAAAACAAATATAAATTCTATTGAACCTTTGTTGTCCATTTTCATTCTCATTAGTTGTTAAGATGACTGTTGAACATGGATTTTTTTTCTAAGCTCATCAGCATAATCTCATAGCCTACTATATTGATAAGTAGGGTTTGTCTTAAGCATCTTTAAGCTCTTCTTTTTACACTATAAATTTGATCTTTGGATACATTACACATTGGTGTGAGGTTTCACCAATTGTGGGATGCCAAATATTACGAATTTTAATAACAAAATAACTTAAGAATGTAGCAGAATAAATAAAATTCCAACCCAGTCCACTTTCATTGCATAAAATGCATAAATATAAATTTCAAGATGGTTGCACAGATGATTACCTCACTATAAATCCAATAGTTTCTGTCTATGATCTACAAGTTATGATAAAGTCCAGCCTCTAGTTTGTCCATACAAAGGAGTCGTTGGCTATTACTCTCTAACAAAATTTCATGAACTCCTCCATGAAATTCCACAACTCTTGCCTTTAGAGAATTTACTAACAGAAAACTAAGAGAGGTTAGTAATTAATTTTCTTTATATATTAGGATACCTAAGATTTGTGGAATAGGTTCCATGGGCTTTCACACGAACCTTAAATTAATCCAAGTCAAACCACATATAATTACTAATCTAATTAATAATTAAAACCTATTTGAATTATTTCCTTCAATTTAATTAATTCTATTAATTAAAATAAAGGCTTATTATGTTTTTCATTAATAATCTCCATTATTAACAAATATAATAGGTACAAAAGAATTCTTTTGTGATTTGTTTCTTTAATCTAATAATCCCATTAATTAAATTAAAAGCTCATTATATTTTTAATTAATGACCTCATCACTAACAACCATAATGAGGAATAAATCATTTCAATTTGGTCCAATCCCATTGCAACCACACTAAATCTACTATGAGACTTCTTAAGCCTGATCCGTAAGTTTTCTCAAGCCTTGTGATCACCACTTTGTAAATCCCTTAAGCCATTGTCTTGTTCTTACATGTATGACTCATTAGGATGACAACAAGTATAACTTAAAGGATATGGGTAATATCTAGCATACTACCCATATCATAAGCCATTTAAGGTGAAGTGAATACATCACAATGAACTTTCTCGACCATGAATAGCATACGATATAGACCTTTTGTTTTACTTTGTTTCAATTGAGCAAGAGCCATAGATTTAGTCAAATTTATAAATTCAGTCATATAACCCATTAATGCTTCCTCATGAGACTAATATTTCTATTGAAAACTCTTTTTTGATTACACATTATCTTGGCTAAGGATTTTTATCTCATAGAATGTCAATGGTATAGGACAAATGCCTTACTCAATTGTACGGAGACAAATACCTTATTGAATGCATACATACCTCTATAGACACTTAGGCAATAGTACATTGGGCTCATGACTCTATCTATACCAAGATAGATATTGGTCCTTAATGCCCTAATGACACATTGACCATTATGCACATAAGACAACCATATCATCTCAGGTCGAAGGTCTACGCACATTTAACACAATCATGAATCGGGACATTGATAACATAGAGCGAACTCCATGTGTTTGCTTAGTTCTACAAATCATGTCCAAATGCTCATTCTCCAATGACACATACATGACCGTGTATTCTTAGTATCTCATACCAAATAGCATGGCACTCATTGTACAAATACAAAGTACACAAGTCATACAAATTCTCTAATATCCTTTAGAGTGTCTATAACTTATAAACTATTTTTAGTGATTGTATACTAAGACAACCTTGTGTCTATATTTATAACTCTCATGAATAAGACCTCTTAATACAATCACATGGGCACATGCAACACTTTATGCCATTTAATCTTAAGTGGTTGAGTGAGAGGTTTTTTCAAAATATCTCTAAGATCAATCTTGAATTTTTGCAAAAACTCCTCACTCAATCACTTAGTCTTTACGTTTTTGATATTGAATATTTCTAAACAAGACTGTTGAGGATTGCAAATGTTGATTTGAAAGGTGCATTCATCTTTCATTTTAATGGTATGGTTCTTCCACCTACATGCTCCATCTACACATTCAACATAGACTCTAATCTTGTCTCTTCATTTGGATATCTTGGGACTGAAGAACACTCTTAAATTCTTTCCTAGTGCTGAAAATCATTCCAATTTCAAAATTAAGATCATATAGGCGAAGTCAGACTAAATGTAGGCTGCCTAAAACTCTTCTTTCCTTTTCCATCAAACAAGGTGCACTCATCTAACTCTTGCTCAATATCTACGACAACATCTTCTCTAGAGTCATTTCTAGAATGCTCTTGTTGCTCATCATCTTCTTGCATAAAAGCCCGATCCACATTCTCCTCAAATAACAAATCATGCTGTTCACTACTCTCAATTGCATCACTCTCCAGAATTCCTCATCACTATTGTCATTAAAAGTGTCTTCATCAACATTAAACCCATTGGTTATTGCTGTTATAGTTCTTAGACCAACATCCTCAACTCTTATATTTCTCATATCAACATCATTTAACCTTGAGTTCTAATATGTTTGTCATCACTACTTTCATTTTCAACCTCTTCATTATCACCATCCTCCACGCTATCAACCTCCACAAATATGTCCACTTCCCTGCTAACAATGTGTTTTAAAGCTTGTGTCCTCAAATCTTGGTCATCTAGGATCAACTTGAGACATTATTTATAAGTGCATAGAATCTCCTTTCCTTACCTATACTTATGTGATCTAGAAGCCCACCCACTTTGTAATGCACAATCTATGTGCATCCATATAATAAATCTTCTTCACTAACCTACAAATGCATATAACCTTAGGGACATGAATAGTAATACCCCCAAACTAAAAGCTTATAATAATGGAAGTTGACTTAGGATCTATGCGCCATAGACTTGCAAAAAAAAAAAAAAAAGTAAAAGGGGGTTTCAGAAATGGCCAAAAGAGGCACACTATACATTAAAAAAAAAAAACACAACATAACAACAGGATAGGGGGACAAGCGGAGGAGACCAGGGACTATTGCAACACATTTCCACAACAACTCATGTAAATATCCACAAAATGCTACCTTGAAACCATACAAACATAATATGGAAAGAAAAAACTTACAGTAACAAAGAGATGGCAAGTTTATATGCCTCTTATGATGCCAATATCCCCCCCCCCCTTTTTTTCTTGTTGTCTTCTTTACAACCTTCAATTTTGTGTAGGTAATTGTTTGTTACCTTCGGTTTCATCAAATTTTTCAAGAGATTGAAAATTGAAGATTGAAATCCAAGGAGGGTTTGTTGAATGCAAGAATGGTTAAGTGGTAATTGATAGAAGTGGTTTTAATTAATTATGTTTAAGTCATTTGATTTTCTCATAATCTGATGTTCATAATGTTTATCTACCACGACACTCCCTTCAAATCTAGATGGGACCCATGCATTTTTTTCAAAGAAATTAGGTACATTGTCTTGAAATTGCTAAAATTTTAGAAAGTTAGAACATGTTTGCCAAACCTTAAAATTAAAGGATAATTTTTTCCAAATGTGTGTAGTTACATGACAAAAATTGCAAATTTTCTGGGTTAAGATCAATCTAAAAGCTGAAAACAAGCTATAAGATCAATTTGAAAGCAAAAACATAGATGTGGAGTAGAGTAGAACATAACTAATCGATCCTAGAACGAATGGGGTCAATTCAAAGCTAAGAGGATCATGCACGATCAATCTTGAAACAAATGAGATTGATCTTTTTAGACCCAAGCAAATGTGATTAATCAAATTGTGTCTTCATTGGATCTTTCTTAGCAAAGTTAAAGGTGTTATCAAACCAAAGTTAGTGATCAATCACCATTAAGATTTCCAGAAAAATTCAAATTTTCACCCCAAAATTCAATACCAAACAAAAATTTTCCAACTCCAACCTCCAAACAACTCAGTCAATAATTTTTTCCAAACACTTTTTTTGTCTCTTTTTTTGAATCTTTCTTTACTTTTAACTTTTTCAAATACCCAACAACTTCAACAATCAAACTAACAAAATAAATGAAAGATCACTAGAAACGTTGAAGCAAGAAACGACTATTATTTTTATACATCTTTATGAAATTTATGGAGAAGTGATTGAGAAAAGAAGAATAGGAAAAGAATAGAGAGATAAGAAGTGGTACTTGAATAAAGCATCAAATCAAAATCTTACATAGTAGGCTTAGATGCCAACTGATGCTACACGAAAGCATATGAAAAGTTGATAAAGGCATGGCTTGAGGTCGAGCAAATTCTACTTGTATGAACAATTCATAACGACCCAAATACAATGAATTTCCAAGAACCTAAGTTCAAGATGGTCACAACCAACTCACTATTTTGGCTGATAAGTCATTAATCCTTGTAAGGAGGCTTTGGAATAATTCAATTTGGATAATGAATTCATAAGAATAGAGAACGCTCTAATTCTAGAGAAAACTAAGGAAAAATTTGATTAATTGAAATAATCAAGTGTTCTTAAAGTCTCATATGCCTTAACCATATTTATAATTATTAATGCTGATAAAAGAATCCTAAAACATCTATAGTTATTCTAGGGTGATGTTCTACTCTAATTAGGAAAAGAATCCAACCAAAATATGAAAATCTTCCTCTCCATGCAGTTTTCATAATTCATTTGGTGGTAGTCCAAATCAATTAGATGTCTTTTGGATTGATCTCAGTCAACTAGTGCTCCATTCATGATACCAAAGTCAAAAAATGTGCAAGCTGCCCTATTGATTAACTAACACTACAATTGATCCACCTTACCTAATAGACATGTGTGTCGATATGACCTTCATTAGATTGATCCGGAAGTTGTTGGATTGCATATTTAGAAGGTTTTGTCCCAGCTTTGTTGATCCTCTCCACTTGTGATCGATTCGGCTAGAAAACGATCGATTCATCCTAGCTTTGGATTGGTCCAGATGCTTTTAAAATGCTTTCTTCATCCTAGCATCACTCCAAATTGATCAACGAACCCTTTATTTGACTTCTGAAACCTCCCCAAGCATCCAAAATCCTCTTGAACCTTTTGCACAAATGTTGTCTTAAGACTTTCGAGACTTGTTAACATCAACTTGCACATTGGAACCTCTAACTATCCCTTGCTTGCACTTCGTGCTCACATCAAAATATTTGAAGAAGCATTATATATATATATGTGTGTGTGTGTGTGTGTGTAGATATATAGATATGGATATAGATATAGAACCATTACATAATACTATAATGTGAAATATTTGAGGAGACAATTTTGACAAGATATCATAAATATATATTATTTTCTCATTTTTGAATATTTTACTTTTAATATTGGTTGAAAGGAATCTTATCTAAATCTAATGAACGAATTTTTGATAATAAATTGATTTAATATTTTTAGTTAAAATATTTAAATACATAATTTCCTGAGTTATGAAATACTTTCTTTAGATCTTTAAGTTGCATTATCATCAATTTATTAAAATATAACTTGTTAGTTAAATATATTTTAAAGGAATTTAAAATATTCAAAAATCTGACAATTGAATTTTATTGATTATTCATTATTTTGCTCAATTAAAAAATTTTATGGAAAATATATTATTAATAAACACAAAGTAATAGGACTGAGTCATACTATTACAATTTTAGATTATAATTTCTCAAGTTATAATTTAAATAATTTGTTAGTTGGTTGTACAATTAATATTGTGGGTTATGAAGGAACAAATGCTATAGTAGCAAACTCACACGTGTAGTGAAAAATAAAAGAGATACTAAAAATTTATTTACAGTATTTAGAGATAACCCTCCTATCTCTACAGTGCCACGCCCAAAACTTTCACCAAAAAATAATCAAACAAATGTTAGAACAACTAGTCTAAACAAGTACAAAAACAATTACTTAGCCTAAACTCCATTTAGAATCAATATTTTGAAGCATTTATAGTCTATTTCCCACAGGCAGCAATTGCTTATGCCTCAGCTCTGCCAAAAATCATCTTAGTCTCAACTCCAAGTGTTGATTGAGTCTTCCTCTCCCAAGGAGTGTTTTTTCACTTGATCACCTAGGTGATTTTGATGGAAGGATGTAAACTTCTACAATTCATTTGGTCTCTTTGATTTCTTTCCTTTTTTTTTTTTTTTTTGAAGATGTAGATAATGAAAAACACATTGAACTCTTAAAGAAAAAATCGCTCAAACGTGAGTTCCTTAAGCAAATTGAACCAATCCTTGTGTTTTCCTTCACACTTGGGCATCTTAGACATCCATCCTTGTCATCCTTGAAGATGGTAACAAAATCCATTGAAATCAGGCTGAATATCTTTAAATACACAAATATATTCCTTTCTATGTTAGAATATCTATTGTATCATATTTGGGATTCCTTTCCTTTCTTAATTCTCAATAAATCTACATATTTCCAAACTAAAATGATCTTTAAATCATCTGCAAATCCACCCTTAAATGGTCGGATCAAGTTAGATATGAATAAGTTAAGATATTGTCAACTAAAATATCTTTCATATCTTTGTGGATAAAGTAAGTCAACCATATTCAATTCAATCAATTATAATCTTATCAAATAAGTATAAATCAATTGAGTCAACAGCATGTCAACTTACTTTAGGAAGGGTTGAATTTGATAAAATTAACATGATAAATTTAGCAAATGTTTTGATAGATTTTGTTACATCTGTTAAGATATGTTACCAAAATTTTAAAATTTCCATGAGAGTTTAATCTTCCATGTTAGTGCTATTGGGTTTCACAAGGTTTGGAATGCAAAATTTTCAAATTGAAACACAAAATATTAGTGAATGACACAACAAAAATTAAAAATCCAACCCAGTTTGCTTTTTTTTTTTTTCCGCATAACTTATATAAATTTAAAACAAGTTTGATTGTATGGATGATTACTTTAAATCAAATTCCTCCATATCCTATCCAAGATTCACAAGCTGTAATTTTGATCTAACCTTCAGTTGTCTAGAAGAACAAGGCGTAGCAAAGGCCTCTTCAATGAATTTTCACAAACTCTTTCGTGAAATCCCCAAAACTCTTTGCGTTTGGAGAATTTCTCAATAGAAAATAAATAGGAGGCCAGTGAATATTTTTTCTCCTGTGCAAGGTAGGTTGGATGAACAGTAGCATGAATAATTTTTGCTACAGTATCCATGAATAGTGCACCAAGGTTTTGGAACTTTTTCAAATTGACTCTCATTATAAAATCATAACATTTGGTTAGATCCTAATCCACCTGGGACATGTGGAAAGGGCTTTGTAATCTTTTACATGTGATAACCTAAGTAAAATAAGAATTTAGGATAATAAATTTATGTTCAAATTATGCTAAAGTTCAAATTATCAATCAAAATAAATAAATTTACCCATATTACATGTTGTAGTGGTTGTGTGATGAAAATAAGCGAGACGGAAGAATATAAGCTCCAAACCATGCAAATGTAGGATCAAGGCCTATTGTATTGCTTTAGTGAAGCATTTTCGCCTAAATGGTCACTTAAGCAAATTCCCTATAAAAGAGTAGGTGGAGACCAATCACAAACTGTTGCAGGTTGCCTACGACTCACCTAAGCGATAAGCAAGCGATAAATTAAATTTAGCCTGTCGCCTACTCATCACTTAGGCAACAAGGAGCCAAAAACCATTACTTGCTCCATCACTTAGATGATGGAGGAGGCGACAAGCCAATTTTGGCCACCTAACCTTTGGACCAATAGGGTAAAATGAATGGAACCAATCAAGGCCTTCGGGTTGCGGAACTTCCAACCTCTAAATTGAGAGTACTCTACAAGCTAAAACAATCATCCATAGCTTAAAGATCTTATAGGAAAGATAAGGTATCATTCTATTATTAATTTAGTATTAGAGAGTTTGAGAATGAGTTAGTGTTCTCACAGGACATAAGGGATGGCATGGAAGCTAGGAATCGCTACAGGAGGAAGGCTAACAAGTGATAAGTATTCATATTTTATTTTCCTTATTCCCGATGTGGGAGTATCACTGATCTAAGCAAGTAAGAACTTTTGTGTTATCATTTTTAATTAATTGCATTTTTGTATTTGATTGTGATCAATTCACTTTTTCTTTTTCTTCTTCTTCTTCTTCTCCCTCTTCTTTTATTTTTATTATGTTAGCTAACTTTTGATTATAATAGAAGTGAATCCACAAGTTAGGCATATTGTTCAAAATTGTTAGTAGTGGATTTATAACTGAAGTAAAGGTCCTATATTTACAACAAAAATTGTGTTCAACTTGTCCTTCTTTATTTCTATTTTCCTTCTTTATAACTTATAGTTATAATGGGAGTGAATTCATAAGTTAGGACAATTAATCACAATCATGAATTGTAGACTTATAACGGGGGTGAATGTCTTACATTCATAAGGGATCAATTATTAATCCATTGTTTATATTCTTAATTGAGTAACTCTCTAAATGATTGAAATAATTCAATTGAAGTATTAGTATAACTTGGAAAAGTGTACTAAGGACTCAAGAGATCAATAACATCTAAATAAGAAATTAAAACTTGATAATTAATAAACTAATAGTAAAAGTTCTTACATATTTTTGTATGATGCTTATCATTTGCCTTTACTTGTGACTGCTATCATACTTATCTTATTCCATCTATTTAGTTAAAGTCATTTTATTGTTTACTCAATTACTATTAAATTCAACTTTAAATCATTTTTTCTTAGTCTAAACACAATATTATTGAATACAATACTTCTGTTCTGTGTGGATACAACCCTTACTTTTCTATATTACTTAGTGCGACTATTGTACATTTGTAATGTTAAATTTCCTTACATCAACATGGATCTTAAAATTAATTCAATCCCATTTCATCTTTAATTATTAATCTAATTAACAATTAAATCCTATTGGAATTATATTCGTTAATTTAATTAATCTTATTAATAAATTCAAAGGCCCATTATGTTTCTAGTAAACAATCCCACCATTAACAAATATAATAGATACAAAATAATTTTTATTGTGTCTTGTCCATTAATTAAATTAAAGATTCATTATGTTTTTAGTTAATGATCTCATCCTTAACAAACATAATGAGAAATAAATCACTCTACTTTGTCTAATCCAATTACGATCAAATTAATTCCACCATGAGACTTCAGAGCCTCATATATTACCCTACTTTGCAAAAGCCTTCCAACCATTGTTTTACTTTTATGTATGTGACTCTCTAAATTCATTCTTAGTTGGCAATAATTATAATTTGATGGATATGAATGTTACCTAGCCTATGGTCTATATTGTAGCCTATTTAAGGTGAATGAATAGATCATATGAAGACTCCCGATCATGAATATTATGTAATATATGCCTTTTTATTTTACTTTGTCCTAATTAAGGGAGAGTAATGAATTTAGTCAAATTCACTGGTTTAATAATATGACTAAACCATTGTTATCTCGTGAGACTAATATCCTATTAGAAACTCCTTTTTAGTCATACACTATTTTAACTAAAGATTTTTGTCTCATGAAATATCAATTGTATAGAACAGACACCTTGCTCAATTGCAACGAAACAACTTTCTTATTGATTGTACACATGCCTCCATACGCATTTAAGTAATGGTACATTAGGCTCATGACCCTATCTCATATTAAGATAAGTGTTGGTCTTTAATGCCTTAATGATATGTTGATTGTCATACGCTTAAGACAACTATATTGTCTTAGGTCTAAGGCTCATGTGCACTTAGCTATCAATGTATTGCTTCATGATTGTATTAAGTGTATGTGTGAACCTTAGACCTTAGAGGACATGATTGTCTTGTGTACATAGCAGTGAACATGTCATTAGAGCATTAAGAGTCAGCATTTATCTTGGTATAAGATAGGGTCATGAGTTCAAAGTGCCATTGCTTGGATACATATTGAGGCATATGTGTATTTAATAAGGGATTTGTCTCTTTATAAGTAAGCAAGGTGTTTGTTCTATACAGTTGATATTCCATGAGACATAATTTATTGGTCAAGGTAGTGAGTAATTAGAAAGGAATTTCCAATAAAAGCATTTGTCTCATGAGATTTTGTCAATTGGTCATATTACTGTGTTAGCAATTTTAACTAAATCTATAACTTTTGTTTGATTAGGATAAAGTAAGTTAAAAGGTCTATATCGCATGGTCCTCACAATTATAGTGATCGATTTTACTTTATCTTAGTTAAGTTATGATATAGGCCATAGGCTAGGTACTACCATATCATTTGAGTTATATTCGTTGTCAATTAAGAATGAACCTAGAATGTCACATACAAAAGTTTGAAATGTGTGATGAGTGCAAATTGGTGGGATGTGAATAAGGTTTGAGAAATTTAGTGGATAAGTCTTGGGAAGACTTATGGAGGATTTGTTTGTTTGCAATTGAATTAGACAAAATAAATTACAATGGTACTTGTTAACAATGAGATTATTAATTGAAAGCACAACAGACCTTTAATTTAATTAATGGAGATTAATTAAATTAAAAGGGTAAGACACAAATGGAATTACACAGTTCCCATCATGTTTGTTAACAAGGAGATTATTAACTAGAAATATAATTGCTTTTAATTTGATTAATGAGATTAATTGAATTGAAAGATATAATTTCATTGAACCCCAATTATTAATAGAGATTAATAATTAAGATGTTAGATGGGCTTTAATTACTAATGGAGATTAATTAAGAGGTGAAACTTTGCCACTTGACCTCAAACATACACACGATAATAGGATAGGGAATTGTATTTAGTGATTGACCTAGTAAGATTGCTGTAAAATTAATGGAACATATCTAGATTATATGTGGTGACCAATGTTGCAATGTGTACAAGTTGATTCAACATTGCAATAAACTTGATATCAGTAAAGATTTGTTGGTTAACTCTCCCTTCCACCACAAAGGATTCATGATTCACATATTTTCACTTCTTTTTGGCACTTACATTATAGAATTCGAAGGAGGGAACACAATCAAAAGAAATTTTGTCTAGCTTAGGCTCAGCCTATCTTGGTGCCACCAAAGTTGGTGCATTAATCTTGGTTTGGTTCTTTTCAAGGCTAGAAGGAGGTTACCACGATGGAGAAGATTCGTTACCAATTGTCACTTTAGATGTCTCCTTCTGATGATGGGAGGTGTCTCCCTCCATAACTATGCCTCTTCTATAATGTCTAGAATCTTTATTACCTCTAGTGACACAAAATCTAAGACATGTTAGTGGCAGTTGGGATAGCTGAACTTACACAGACCTCCTTTGTGGCTTTAGTTCCAATGTCTTTCATTATTGTTTCTTGTCCTCTTTTAATTGTTTTTAGATGGGTAATTTCTTGATAACTAGTACCAAGTTTAGTGATCTCTTGAGATGTTGTGCTTTCAATAATGACCAATGGCTACTTTGGTGGAATGTAACAAGTGGTGGAGCTTCAATTAGTAGTTCAAACATGACCACAACTAACCCTATGGTCCTCGATGAGAGGGGTTCATCAGCAGCCTCAATTCTTGTTCCATTACTTGATGAAGATGAACTTCCCATAATATTATGCTAGAAGCACTTTAAGACCTTGAGAAAAAAAGATAAGTTTGAATGTGAAATCGAAAAGGTAGTATATACCTCTATATATAAGCAACCAACAGGTTCAAGTTCAGGTTTCAACCATCTTGCTGCTTTCATACGACTTAGCTACGAACTTCCCTAAATTGTCATAGTCCTTTAAAATGTAACACTTGTTCTCAAAGGTGTGAAAGTAGCTCATGTTTGGTTTTCTACCCTTCCAAAGCTCGTAGGGTGTCTTTCCAATAGTTGACTGAAGGTTGACCCCTTTCATGATATTAACTTGATGCACTCACACCTTTAGCCCACCATTTTAGACTTAATTTTTTGATGTTTAACATTACTCTAAACATTTCTTAGAATGTTTGGTTCTTTCTTTTTACAACACTATTCTGTTGCGAAGTCATGGGAGAGGAGAATTCATTCAAAATTCCAAATTGCTCACAAAAATTTGCAAACTTCTGATTCTAAAACTCCTTCCCATAGTCAGTTCTGATATATACAATTCCACTAACATGAGCCTTCTCTGTGAGAAATCTAATACAGAACTTCTGACACACTCAAAAAGCATCAAATTTATTTTTGAGAAAATCAACCAAAGTGTGCCTAGAGTAATCATCAGCACATATAAAGATGCATTTATACCTCTAGAACTTGCATTATCGGTAAGCCGAAGTAGATCCATGTGTAGAAATTCTAGAATCATTGATGTTTCCACATGTTATAACATTTTGTGGGACACCTACTTCTGTTTACCTAGCTGGCATATTCCACACAGACCTTTGTGCTTCTTTAAGCCGAAGTAGATAGTCCACGAACTATTTTAAGTTTGGATATTCTCACTAGATTACGTTGGTTGGTATGACCTAATTTCTAGTGCCACAAGTCGGGTTCATTAACTTCAAATTTCATATCGGTGGTAGGGTCTTCCAGTAGGTAATAGTTATCATGAGATCTCTTTCCTTGCATGATGCACAAATCACCTTCAAACACACAACACTCTATGTTGAATTTGATGCCTAAGTTGCTGTCATAAAGTTGACTACCACTTACAAAATTTGCTTTGAGGTTCTCCACATGGAGCATATTCTTCAATTTTAGCAAGCCTTCAACATTAGTGTTCCCTTTCTAATAACCTTGCTTTTTTTTCCATCACCAAACCTTATTGTGCCTTTCAACAAGATTTGTAATTTTACAAGTATTTTTGTTCCCCGTCATATGGCGTGAGTAACCACTATTGCAATATTAGTTGTCACATGTGGTGACATGTAGTGAGGTGTGGGTCATAAGACACTTCTCATTAGTTTCTCTAGCCCATACACATCTGAAAAAGGTCTACTTAATAGGAACATACCTTTCTTGCATCATGTGCTTTAGCAACATATAATAAGAAAAAATGCAGTGACCATTAAAATAATAATAAGAATATATAAGGTTTCTTCTTGGATGTTTAGCCAACTATTTCTTGCTCATTAGTCTAGGCAATGTTAAAACATTGGCAATTCAGGCAATGTTGAAACATTTTTTAAAACATGTTTAGTCTCCTTTATGAACTACACTCCTTTGCTTCTCAAACTACTTGAACTAGGTTGTCTAGTGTATCCAAGCCTATAATGATCTATAGATGCCTTGCCTACAGTTAGGATACCCTCTAACATCACCTTTCTAATAGTTAACTTACTCAATGGTGAGGTAGATTGTTCCACTTCACATTGTAACTTTTGGTAAGACACTTCAAAATTATGAAAGATTTCCAACAACTAAGCATGTGAGGCACGTGATTCATTTCTCTTCTCTACGACCTTGATCTCTAACTTCAACTTCTTATTGCTTTTATGAGTGGTAGATAACTTCTTTATTAGCATCTTGTTTATCTTCACAAGATTTTCATATGAGGTCTCATCCTCACTCTTGCTACTGTAAAAACTTTAGATATTATAGCATTAGATATAACACTACCCTTTTTTTCTAGGATATCGAGTTGTATACCACATGGTTGCTGGTGTGATCATCTCCTTCTTCGTAGCTCACTTTAGAACCATCATCACTCCATGTGGTTATCAAAGATCTTCTTTACTTCTTCCAAGTGTTGGCACACCTTGACTAGATGTGCCGATAAGCTTCGTACTCTTGGCACTTTATTCCTCTTCCAACATCTGAGAGTTCAAGTTTCTGATACTTTCTTTGATTCTTGGTAAGGCCTTTTTTTTTCCCTCTATTGTTGCTGGAAATTTGGAACTTTTCTTATGTCTTTTCAACTCTTTGTCAAATCTTCTAGTAAGATAAATAATCTCATCCTCAACATTATCAAAATCCTTGTCATTATCATCATGTTAATGGTTGGTGGTAGATGACTGCAATGCCATTTCTTTCTCTCTTATAGCTTATGTGAAATTCATTTTATATGCCTACGGCAACCCCATCTGTTCATCTAAATGCATTGTTGCAATATCTCATGCCTCATTAATCGAAGTGACCAGTTTGGACAAATCATTTTAGCAAAGACCTTAGTGTATTCTTTACCAACTTCATTTTTGACTATTTCTTCTCCAGCTAGTATGCCTAATTAACAATGCCTCTCAACTTTGCATAAAAAGTAGACACTTTCTGGTCATCATTCATATGGAGGTTTTCGAATTAAGATGGATTTGGAATTTGGACATGTACACTAAATTTGAGCCCTCATGCACATTTTTTAACATCTTTCCTACTGTTCTTATTGTATCACATGTTGCAACAAGTTTGAATTGTTCTTCATCGACTTCTGTAAAAATTACATTTATGGTAAGAGAATTTTTGAGTGCTGCTCTCCCTTTGCTTAGGCTCCATAATTTAATGTCTTTCCAAACAACTTGGCTATCAACTTCATGCATAGGCGTCCATCCCTTTCCTATGGTTGTTCTTGCCTTCTTGTCTAAGGATTTGATTAAGGCTCTCATCTTAACCTTTTAATAAGGATAGTTCAACCTATCTAGGAGGGGAGCATGTGATATGAATGATTATTCCTTGTTGCTCATTTTTGTCAACAAATTATTGTGGATTTCACCTAGTTGAAACATAAGCTCGCTTGGGTGACTAAGCTTTAATGTTACTTGTTGGTTAGTTTTATAGTTAATATAGTAAGTTATATTGGAATGATTGTTACCACAAACTCATACATGCGTTGAAAAAGTAAAAGAGGTATCAAAAATTTGTTTACATAGTCCCAAGATAACCCTCATACGTTTGTAAGGCCATGCCTAGAAATTTCCACTAACGAACGATTTAACAAATGTTAAGATCACTGGTCTAAACAAATACAAAACCCTTTCCCAACCTAAACTCCCTCTTGGATAAACTTATTGACATATCTGTAGTATAGCTTCCCTGTGCAGGAAGTTCCTTTACTTTCGCTTTGTTAAGACTCTCTCTTGCTCCTAACTATTTGCATTAATCGGCGAATCTTCCTTTCCCATGTCATGTTTCTACACTTGATCACTTGGGTGTTTTTGATATATGGATAAAAATTTTGGCAATTCAATTGACCTCTTTGATTTCTTCTTTCTTGAAAATGTAGTAATGAAAACATTTTGAATTCTTGATAAATAATCACTCGAACATGAGTTCTTTAAACTAAGCAAAGAGTTCTCTCCAAGGTGTATGGTTTCTCTCAATGAAATCCTTGTGTTTTTTCTCAAACTTGGCCATCTAAAACATCCATCCTTATTAGCCTTAAAGATGGTAAAACTTCTCTTGAAATTCGACTAAATATTTTTAAGATACCAAAATATGTTGCTTTCCATATTAGAATATCTGTTGCAGTTATTTGGGATTCCCTTCTTTCCTTGAATCTCAACTGATCATCAATTTTTTTCAATTGAAATTATCTTGAAATCGTGTACAAACCCACGCTTAATGGCGGGATCAGATTGAATATGAATAAGTTAATGTATGATCAATTAGAAGATTTTTAATATATTTTTGGATAAAGTAAGTCAACATTGAAGAAAGAATTATAGTACAAATATCAAAATTAGGAGGCCATAACTATTAATTTTGAACATAAGAAAAGTTTTGAGACCCAAAATGACAATATATATATGTGTGTGCGCGCGCGCGCGTGTGTAATTTTAATTAAATAATCTCTCATTTAAAAATTATATAAAATACTTTAAAACTCATAATAGAAAAAAATTATACATGAATAAGCACTAAGTTTTTTTAATTATTGTATATAATAAAAAATAAATTATATAATTACTAAATATAATATTTATTCTTACACAAATATCCCATTTTTTAAAAAAATATTCCAATTTAAAAAATATAAAAAAAATGACCTGAAAGTCAAAAGTCTTAAATATTTGTGTTGTCAAAAACTGAGTTTCCGGAAAAATAAAAAATTTAAAAAGTAAAGTTTTTTAGAGAGTTTCCGACTCTTTATATGTATATTTGGACCATCATATTCATGCCTTGTGCTAATATTAATATTATAATAATACATGGGAAATAAAGTTATACGATGTCAACGCTCTTCTGAACTGTCAACTTTTCTTCTAATTTTCTTCCCTTTTTTTAGTGCAACAGGTCCCAAGCAAAAGGTATGTATTAAATTCCTCTTGTTAAAAAGTGGCTTCCAAAATTAAGAGTTTTTTGAAAAGAAAAAATTGTATAGCTTGAATATAAATTTTTTGACTTAATTACACATTGAGGTTTTAAATAATTAAATTATTTTCTTTGATCGAATTAGTTTTTTATCTTCATAAAATTGAAACACAAAAAAATTAGTAGCTAATCCAAAAATTGAATATTGGATGTGTGAATCAAAAATTAGGATGAATTATTATTGACACTTAGGCGACGTACATATATACACATGTAAAATTCATGTCATTATGTAAATTTAACAAGTTTGAATGTGTCTTTTATTGTAATATTTTGAAAATATGGTAAGACCTTATAAAATAGAGCGAAATTCTTTACTAAAAGGCAAGAATGGGTTAAAATTTTTTTGACAAACACGTCTAAAAACAAATAAAGAGTAGAAGAGATCAATTTATCAACATTAGTAAATTAAGAATGTGGACTAAAAAAGAAAGGCAATAAAAATAATTGCAACAGCTGACTCACAATAAGTTGACATTATATAACTTTATTTTCATGTATTATTATAATATTGATATTAGGACAACACATGAGCAAGATGATAGTCCAAACATATTATATATATATATATATATATATATATTAGTTTCCCACTCTAAAAAAATTTTATTTTTTCGAATTTTTATAAAGCTGAAAGCTGAATTTATGGCAAAGACACAAAACATTAAAACTTTTGACTTTTTGGAAGTTTTATAAATAAAAATATTTTCAAAAAACCCCACAAATATCCTATGCATGCAAAATACATAATTATTTCTAATAGAAATGAAAGTATTTGTACAATACAAATACAATGTTATATGCATATTAAATAAATTATATTTTAAATTTTATACGCAGGTGGATAGCATGCCTACAAATTGAAATAAATGCGTGCTTTTGGGCAGTGACAAGTTCGAAACGCGTGGATGTGGGCCCACTCACAATTGGGGCCCACTGTTGTCTGGGGAGCAGTGCTCCTGGACTAGGCAAGAATCACTCGCATAAAACCTGCAATGGAGTCAAAGACACTATAAAAACTATGCACCGACTGGGGTTATTTCCATCCTGAACATGGACATGTGCATCCTCCTCGCTCTAATGTCACTCCTTCCTCTTTATACATGTCCTAGACTTGTTCTTCCAAACGAAGCCAAGGGACAATAAATATCAACCCGTACCTACTCCATTGTACTACGTCGTCCGCAGGACCTACTCCATTGTACTATGTCGTCCACTGGATTGTCACTGTTCATTAATTGTCGAAACTGAAACAGTGGTTTGCAAACGATAATAAGTGGCTTTAGGTAAAATTGTTAAATTAGAAAAACGGCCCAACCAGCTTCATCACGGAAATCCAAAACCATCATTCACATAACCGGCTACTGTATATGGTTTTCAGAAACAGTGGTTTTGTCATATGGCCCTTTTTCTGCATATATAGGGCGAGTTCTTGGCACCCATTCTCTACTATCAGAGGCAAAACTCTTTCATTTGCTCCGTCTGTTGTGTACCCTTTGTTGCGTTGCTTTTATCAATCGCTCCGTTCAATTCTTTTTCTTCGCATTGTTGCGTTGATTCTGAGATCTGACTAGCCCTGTTTGCTCAGTCACTGTCCATAAAGGTACTAAAGAGCAGAAAGTCTCTTCATATATTTTTTTTCCGCATTTTCTGAGGCACCACGCTGAGGTAGCGATACCTTGTGGTTGCGGAGATGGGTTTTTACTTGTGAAATTTTCTTTATCTATTGGGAAAATAGAGTCGGGAATCTTAAGCTAAATTTCTTGAAATTCATTTTCAGTGAATTCTTATCTATAGAATGACCCTGCGATTGTTTTCTAGGAATTCCGTCGCAACTTACGAGATCTCTTGATTTTCTTGTCATTACAATACGATCAAGCACTTCTGTCTTTCTAGCAGTCTTGCAGCTTAATTTTTCTTTTGGTTCTTTACGTGGGAAAGGAAAATGGTTATCTGCTCCCCTCGGTTCTAGCGCTAATTATTTCTTGTTGCAGACGCGCAATTACGTTATACTTAACAAAGATCTAACAATTGAAAACGCATAAATATGTATATTCGCATCCACGAGTTCCGTCGTGTTCTTCATTGATTGTTGAGGGACGCGGCTGTACATTTTTCTATATTGAAGAACATGGATATTGTGCCAGTTCGTTCTTAAAGATCGATCACAAGCTGTTGTTTTTTGTTTATTAATCCTTTTCCGGTTGTTGCCCTCCTGTAGTATATCGGCCCTTTTACCGTATCTGATTCACTGGCTCAACATTTTGGTCAAATCTAACTTTGAAGGCTTAATAATCTTTCAATTCTTGGTGGAAGTATAGGATGGATCTAATTGTGAGCAGACAAGATCAGATGGTTGTTAGTACTGTATTCTTTATTAACGATGGATTTGTTATCTTGGTTGTCTTGTTCTGTTTCGTGTGTTGTTGCATAAATCTCTTAATGGGGTAGGTTCCGTCCATCACAGCGTGAGGTGTTTAATTGAGAAATTTTAGATGTTCTGGATGGGATGGTTTATTGACTTAATTCTGGTCGGTTTCTCATTCAACTAGCAGCTACTCTGTTGGATAAGCATCCGCGACTGATTTCTACTAGACTTTTTAATCGTCTTGCAGTAAAACCTGGCCAAGACTTTGTTACCAGGATAATAAATAAATCACCATCAATGGCGGAACGTGTTCTGAGTCGGGTTCACAGCCTCCGCGAGCGCTTAGATGCCACCCTTGCTGCTCATCGCAATGAGATCTTACTGTTTCTGTCAAGGTTGGTTTGAATGATATTTTGTGGTCCTGAATCGGATCGCAGGCCTTTTGCTGAATGGATTGGTGGTTGTTGCAGGGTGGAAGCCCATGGAAAAGGGATTCTGAAACCTCACCAGCTTCTTGCCGAGTTTGAAGCTATTTGCCAGGCCGACAAGGCTAAACTTCAGGATCATTCCTTCCAAGAACTCCTCAAGAGCACGCAAGTAAGTAAGCCCCAACCATCACCATCCACATTTCCCAAACAGCCACTCATCTGAAATTGCTCTCTCATTTCTCTCCTTCCCTTCCAGGAAGCTATTGTGTTGCCTCCATGGGTCGCGCTTGCTATACGCCTGAGGCCCGGTGTTTGGGAATACGTGCGAGTCAACGTTAATGCTCTAGTTGTGGAGGAACTGACCGTGCCGGAATACCTCAACTTCAAAGAAGAGCTCGTGAATGGACCGTAGGTTTACTTGTTTTGGCTGTTATCCGTTCCTCGTCTGATCCGATTTCTTAAGAAATTAGTTTTGTGTTTGTGCAGTGCCAATGGTAACTTTGTTCTTGAACTGGATTTTGAACCCTTCACTGCGTCTTTTCCCAAACCTACTCTGACTAAGTCCATTGGAAATGGAGTGGAGTTCCTCAACAGGCATCTCTCGGCCAAAATGTTCCACGACAAGGAGAGTATGACCCCTCTTCTTGATTTCCTGCGCAGGCACCACTACAAGGGCAAGGTTAACATAGGACGATGTTCCGGCATTTGATCTGTTGTCGTGTCTAGTGTTCAATAATATGAGAGTGTGTTGTATTCAACTTTGTCTCTCGATTCTTTTGCGCGCAGACGATGATGCTGAACGACAGAATAAAGAGCCTTAATTCTCTGGAATCTGTGCTGAGGAAGGCGGACGAGTACCTCTCAACGCTCCCTCCGGAGACGCCATATGCTGATTTTGAGCACAAGTTCCAAGAGATCGGACTGGAGAGAGGATGGGGAGATTCTGCAGAGCGAGTGTTGGAGATGATCTCAATGCTTCTGGACCTCCTCGAGGCTCCGGACTCCTGCACTCTTGAGAAATTCCTTGGGAGAATCCCTATGGTTTTCAATGTGGTTATTCTTTCCCCGCATGGTTACTTTGCTCAAGAAAATGTCTTGGGTTTCCCTGACACTGGTGGCCAGGTATAGACATCCGATCTCTTCTATTAATTTTATTCCAATGGATGATATTTAGCGATGCATGTCTGAGCATTCCTTGCTTACTTTTCTCAGGTTGTTTACATCTTGGATCAAGTTCCCGCCTTAGAACGCGAGATGCTCAAACGTATCAAGGAGCAAGGACTTGATATCAAGCCACGCATTCTAATTGTTAGTCCCCCCACACGCGTATTATTTCTTAAATGATGCAGGATTCCTTTTATTTAGCTTTGTAAAGCTCCGTCTTGTGATGGTACATAGGTGACTCGATTGCTACCCGATGCAGTCGGAACCACTTGTGGTCAAAGGCTTGAGAAGGTGTTTGGAACTGAGTATTCTCATATTCTTCGAGTTCCATTTAGAACTGAAAAGGGAATTGTTCGCAAATGGATTTCTCGCTTTGAGGTTTGGCCGTACATGGAAACTTTCACTGAGGTGAAACTACTACTTACACTGCATGCTTTCTTGCTCATGAAATCTTACTGGCAAATGCTGAACTTGTAGTAACCTGTTTCTTAGGACGTTGCCAAAGAGATTACCGCAGAACTGCAGGCCAAACCGGATTTGATCATTGGCAACTATAGTGAGGGCAACCTGGCTGCCTCCTTGCTAGCCCACAAGTTAGGAGTGACGCAGGTAAATCTGCAATTTCCACTTTTGTAAGATAATTTTATACAAGGCTGATTCTTGCCTTCCGTGCATTCTTTTCCCTGATTTCTTGGCAGTGTACCATCGCTCATGCTCTGGAGAAAACGAAATATCCTGATTCCGATATTTACCTGAAGAATTACGATGAGAAATATCACTTCTCATGCCAATTTACAGCTGATCTGTACGCAATGAATCACACCGACTTCATCATCACCAGTACATTCCAAGAGATTGCTGGAAGGTTTGTGTTTTGATCTTAATAAAAACTACCCCCCTAAACTTAGCCAATGCTCTGTGCAAGTTTTAAGCTTTTGCTTATTTTCACATTATCAGCAAGGACACTGTCGGACAATATGAGAGCCACAGGGCATTCACAATGCCCGGATTATACCGAGTTGTACATGGAATTGATGTGTTTGACCCCAAATTCAACATTGTCTCTCCGGGAGCTGATATGAACCTCTACTTCCCGTATACAGAGAAGGAAAAGAGACTCACAGCTCTCCACCCTGAAATTGAGGAGCTTCTTTATAGTGATGTTGAAAATGAGGAACATCTGTGAGTAATCGTTCTAGCACTGCAACTCAATGCCTGCACTTTCATCTCTGTACGTGGGTGAATTCTAACTGATGCATTTTTATTTGGCAGATGTGTGCTGAAAGACAAGAAAAAGCCCATTTTATTCACCATGGCAAGATTGGACCGTGTGAAGAACTTGACAGGGCTTGTGGAATTGTATGCTAAGAGCCCGAAGCTGAGGGAATTAGTTAACCTTGTTGTCGTCGGTGGTGACCGGAGAAAAGAATCCAAAGATTTGGAGGAACAAGCGGAGATGAAAAAGATGTATGACCTTATAGAAACTTACAAACTGAATGGCCAATTCAGATGGATATCTTCCCAAATGAATCGCGTGAGGAATGGTGAACTCTATCGCTACATTGCTGACACAAAAGGGGCTTTCGTGCAACCTGCATTCTATGAGGCCTTTGGCCTGACTGTTGTTGAGGCCATGACTTGCGGTTTACCCACTTTTGCAACACTCCATGGTGGTCCGGCGGAGATTATTGTCCATGGGAAGTCAGGTTTCCACATTGATCCGTACAATGGTGAACAGGTTGCTGACAGCCTTGTTAGCTTCTTTGAGAAATGCAAGAAGGACCCTTATCACTGGGAAAACATTTCAGCGGGTGGCCTGAAACGTATTCACGAGAAGTAAGAAATTCTTGTTTCACAATATACACTGCAGTAAAGCAAGTCTGGTCGCGAACTAAGTATCACTTTCGCCGTGCAGGTACACATGGCAGATTTATTCAGACAGGTTGTTGACGTTGGCTGGAGTTTATGGGTTCTGGAAATATGTTTCCAAGCTAGATCGTCTAGAAATCAGGCGCTACCTTGAAATGTTTTACGCTCTGAAGTATTGCAAATTGGTGAGTTGCTTTGCTTGTGCCAATTTCTCGAGGTTGCATTTTCCTTTCACCCATTACCAGAATGACAATTTGCTTTTCTGTGTTCAGGCTGAAGCTGTTCCACCGGCTGTTGAGTAGATAAGCGGAGAAGCCGCTCCATTGGAGGAGCACTATAATGAGCTTTCTGGTGTTGAACACAAGGCTTCTGATATCTTTTTCTTTCCGGGTCTTTCGGTTGATGTATTGTTATGGCTATGACCATTAGGCTATTTCCATTTTCTGTCTTTTCTCTCTCTCGTCCTTTTTGCTTTGATATTCTGAGATGCGAGTGTGATGAAATCAAGATATTCGGTCTCTCTGTTCGTCGTTCATTTATAATTAAATAACGAGATTTAGGGCACTTTGGCAAACGCTTCATGCTAAGATTTTTTCAAACTAATATGACACACGTCACAATTCGGGGTTGGGATAAAATCCCCCGTACAGGAGGGGGGAAAAGTGCACGCAGGCCCCTACTCTATTATTTGTATCTGGAGCCCTTCGAAGAAACTCTTCCACCTCTTCAGTAAAACCCTTCCAAGAACCAAACTTCCCATCCAGCCTATTGTCCAATGGAGTCTAGAGGTACAATCAGGAACTCTCAGTTCTCCAAGAAAACCATAGTCCAGAGAAAAATATTTCAAGCCATTCTTTTTCTTCCCTTCGCAGCAATTCTTTTGGCTCTATCCCTGATGAGCTTGCCTTTTTCCTCCCGTTCAAGAAACCATCATCAGCCGTTGACTCCTCTGCAGGCCTTCCCTCTGCAGTCGTTCATCAAGGAAGCCTGCGCAGAAACTCTCTACTCATCCCTGTGCTGTTCCACGCTGTGTGCCATGCCCACCTCCAACAACTTCACCACCTTCCTCAAGATTCTCAAGTTCGCAATTAATGATACCGCCAAGCACGTGAAGAATACCCAAATTGGTCTCGTGGCTCATTTCACTGATCAAGATTTGAACGCACAGGAGAAGAATGCCCTGCAAGATTGCATGGAAATGCTCGATCAGACACTGTACGAACTGGAACAAGCCTTCGATGAGTTGAGCTCTTTTCCTTCTTCCGTAGGTCTTCTTCGGGGATCATACGGCAACATCAAGACCCTTCTGAGTGCAGCAATTACGAATGAGAATTCCTGCATTAACGGGTTTGTGGACTTGGAAGAACTTGATATGGATAGCCTTAGCCAGACGGGTCACAGAGAACATCTCCAAAATATGTTGACTCCAATTTCTCATATGATCAGCAACAGCTTGGCCCTCATAAAGCATGCGGAGAACAAAAGCCACCAAGAAACTGTCAAGAAACCTAAGGCGATGATTGCCAAAGCCTCGGGGCCCAAATTCCCTAATAACCACGCAAGGACTGTTCGTAGAAGAAAGAAGAACCCTGTAACGAATTTAACGCCAGTCGTAATTGTAGCCCCTGATGGAAGTGGAAACTACACAGGCATAGGGGAGGCAATTGCAGTGGCACCAAGTAAGAGCACGACCACATATACGATCAAAATAACGGCAGGAGTTTACAGAGAAAATGTCCTGGTTCCCAGAGACAAGACCAACATCATGTTGATTGGAGATGGAATGAAGTCAACAATAATCACGGGGTCCAGAAATTTCGCAGATGGGTTTTCCACCTTTGAATCTGCTACGTTAAGTAGGTTACGCCATCACACTTACTTTCTGTCATAAATAAATATATGTTATTGCTTCAACTCAGACTTTATCTTTTCTCGCCTGATGCACCTTTTCAGCTGTGGTGGGAGACAAATTCTTGGCCAGGGACTTGACCATAAAAAACACTGCGGCTCCAGAGAAACACCAAGCCGTGGCTCTGAGGGTGACTTCTAATGCTGCCTTCTATCGTTGTCAGATCATTTCCCACCAGGACACCTTGTATGCCCATTCACTCCGTCAGTTTTACCATGAATGCTCAATTCAAGGAACGGTTGATTTCATCTTTGGAAATGCAGCAGCAGTCTTCCAGAACTGCATGATCCTCGTGCGCAGACCGATCGCAGGCCAGAGGAACATGATCACGGCTCAAGGGAGAGAGGATCCTAATCAAAATACAGGGATTATCCTACAGAATTGCACCGTAGAGGCAGCAAAGGAGTTCAACGTGACTGAAAGGAAAAGCTTTCCCACGTATTTGGGCAGGCCATGGAGGAACTACTCGAGGACCATTGTAGTGAATAGCTATTTGGGAGACCTGATACACCCTCGGGGATGGTTTGAGTGGGACGAGCACAGCAGTTTAGACACTGTGGAGTACATTGAGTACATGAATTCTGGGCCTGGCGCGGACACGGGACACAGGATTTTGTGGGCAGGGTATAGAAAGAACTGCAGTGAAGACATAGTCAGGCAGTTCAGAGCTGAAGAATTCTTGCATGGGGCGGATGATTGGTTGGAGTCCACCGTTCTCCCACTTTTTGGTGGCTCCTAACGGGCGAGGGGAATGATGGCCGTTCCAGTTTCGAGGATTTTCTGTGAATGTGAAGGATGCTTTTGGGATCAGGATTGTCCAGAAAATTTGTGACGCATAACATGGATCTCCTAGCATGGTAGTCACTATCATGCAGAAGGCACTTGCATGCCTATACAGGCAACTAATTGACGACAAACAACAACCATTTTCTTGGCTAGTTCATTTACACTATGTTTGGTTCAAGGATTTTGAGTAGGAAAAGAAAAGAAAATGGTAAAGAAAACAATTCTGTTTATTTGATTGATAAAGAAAAGTTCAAGAAAAATATAGTTTAAATAAAAGAAAATTATTTTCTTTTCAAAATCATGAGAAAATGAAACGAAAATTATTTTAACCATCTCTTTTTCTTTAAAATCTTTATTGTTTCTATTTTTTTCATTTATTTTCAAATTATTTCTCTTAAATAATCAAAAAATTATAAAATTTGTGTTTTTTATCTTATGTTTTCTATATTTAGTTATTTTCCTTTCTTTGTAAAAATCATTTTACCGAAAAAGATTTTATATCAATTGGGACAAGAGTTCTAATGTAAAACCAAACTAGGAGCCCCCGACTCACGAAACAGAGAAGTAGGCCTTAGGATTCAAGCGTTCTCCTTCTCAATTGGACGTATAGAGCAGCATCAGAATTCTATTTGACAGAGGAGAAACCTTCCAATAAGTTATTTATTAGTCCTTTCTTCAGGAAAATTTGGACTTATGGCCTTATGAAAGGAAGAATTAGAAAGAAACAGAATGTAAAAAAGAATAAATGCATTGATACTCGTTGAAAGAGAAACTTATATATAATAGTGCTTACATACTTCGAAAAAGCTGTCTACAACTGAAAGCTTTACACCGTCCTGCATATACTGTCACATATTGACATCAAATCATTCTCCTGCTCAAAATTAGCTGCATTGGGATTCTCAGCTATCCAGACTGCACATCCGAACAACCTCAAAAGCTCCATGAATAAATAAGAAACATTTTCATAGTATTTGTTCTTAGTGATTTTGATCTCCCCTTTGGCTGTCATTTTTCGCGTACTAACTGCATTGAAGTCCAAATATTGACAATCTGTTAAGGAATAAAATCCGTTTTCCCAATGGCAACATTTGGGGGGCTGCGACATTCATTCGAGATGACCTTTGGCATGAAAATTTACTCTGATGACTCTGGTTGCTTTTCTATAAAATGGCTGCCTAGGAAAGAGAATAGCGGCTGAAACCAATAAACAGACAAGACCAACCATTTCACTAAACGGTTGGAAAGGGTGGCAGCCAGCGAGCCATAGAGGAAAATTGGGCTGATATGTCAGAAAGTTACAGGTTTCAAGATGCAATTAGAAGCCAGTATCTCTGCGTGGAGTCCAATTGGCAGCCAGAGACTTACCTTTTCTTGCCAGGCTCCACACAAACTTAGAGATAACAACCGTAGCCCTGGGATTTCCCCCATTGACCTGAGAATCAAGTCATTAGAAAACACTAACAACAACACGAGCATGGACAAGTTTAGTACATATTAATATGCATAGCATTTGGAGTCTCAAGTGAAGCTGGTAAAGAAACACGCTGAAAATCCCTTTCCAGCTTTCACATTTACGAGTATAGTGAATCCATTTCCAAAATTTTTTCAGAGGTTATGTTCAATTAATCATGAGTTATTATCCTTTTATATAAAATAACATGTGATTAGCCTATAACTATACTATGTATTAAGTCTAGGGGTTTTAGTTTAGTTACACGAAGTTCATTTACGTAATTGCTCTTCATCATATGAGGGTGTGATCTCTATAATAACTACCCTTAAATGTGACAAAGTTAACTTCCTAAACTACTCATATTCTTTAATTATATTGCTTTTCTTTTTATTACTTTTAATGTTTTAGCTCTTAATAATTATATAATTTCTGTTGCCACCTCTATTCTTCTTTCGTTTCCTCTTCTTTCTTTTTCAAAATGTATTATCTCTTTAATAACTATCTTCTTTCATTTTTTTTATATATAAAAATTTAAAAAATTTTGAGTTTGAGTACTATTGTTTGAAAAATTAACTTTAATAAAATTTAATAATTTTTAAAAAATTAAGCACAGACGCGAAATTTGCAATTTTATTAGTATTAATTTATCCATTTTAATCTTTTAAAATAAACACGAAAGAACCATAAAGCCACAAGGACAAAGATACATCTTGAATCATGGAAAGCAAATACCTATGGCACAAAGCAAATACAAGTCCCAAGATTACTACTCCGCAATGGTATCCAAAGTCAGCAGCAATTTTCTGAGGCAACCATGACCTAAAGAACAATTCCTCCACAATTGAAACACCAGTTGCTGTTGCCATTCCTTGAATCATCAGTGTAAGCATTCATCGATGCTACAGGTTCTGAACATGAAGAAGACAGAGACGATGGCCAACATATATGGGCACAACCAGGTGAAGAGTTCACAATGTGTATCAGTACAGCAAGGATTGTTAGGATGGGTTGATTGTTAATAACTTGCGAGTGTTGCAAGTGGGAACACAACACACAGTAAAAATATAATGTAAAATTAGAAATGAAATTGTTAATATAGTTCGGAGTAATAACTTCTACATTTGTGAAGCCTAGCCAGGGAAAATGATTCCACTGAGCAATAATGATAACGAAATACTAACTTATTAATAATAAACTTTACCTAATAGTGTTTATCTAACCCTCATTAGGGTCAACAGTTCGTCATAGTGAGCTCCTTCGATATTTTACCTAACTCATTCTTTATTAACTCAATACTTTAAGTTAAGACTCATTTAGCACAAGAACTAAATGAATTCACAACACAAATGAGAAAGTTGGATTATTTGACTATAACGCTCTTAGTTTCACTCCATTGCCTTCTAAGGTTCTTTAGCTTTGTATTTAGGGAGCTAAATCAAGACCTCCCAATCAAAGTCAGCTTCTATGTGATGATTATCTAGCATCCGAATTTTTAGGTAATTCCTTCTTTGTTGGTCCAAGAATGTCGGCAACAACCTAGCATAATGGAGCTAGACTCTTGTCCATCTTTATGCACGTCTCTTCAATCTTTAGGGATTCTTTAGTTGCAATATCCTAATAGCTTCAACTTCTTTGAATTCTCTTTCAAGTGTTTTGATTATCATAAGAATTTTATCAATTTAGGATTCTTTAAATATATGCTAGTTGTGAACAATGTGCCAACAATCAATCAGCATGCTAACAATCTCTCTTTTTGGCACATTGTGGCACAACAATTATTCCTTAACTTAGTCTCAACAACACAAATAACAAAGGGAAACGAGCGAACTTCAAATTCTACACTTTTTATTCATTTGGCTAGATACTTCATACATCATCTATGTCTTAGATCATTCAATCTATAACAAGCTAAATGATTTTACATAGAAAATTGTTGTTCTCAATAGTTTGTTAGAACATCCTTTAAACAATAGCAAGTACCAGCAAAGTCTACCATACTTTTTGTTCTTGCAAACTTCAATTGTACTCAACAGTAGTAACAAAGTTTCATTTTTAACCAACCTCATCAAATCCACTAAAATCATCAAAGTAGTAGTATAGTTTGTCTAAATCAACAACAATTAGCAAGTATAATCAACATAGCTACCACACATATTCCATCTAAACATGCAAATTTGGAATTGAAATTTAGTTTTTTACTAGTCCTCTTAACCTCACCCTTTGATTCTCATTTCTTTCCCTTTGTGCCGCCAATTTGCTAGAGGGAAAGCAAATGTGGTAAGGCCTTGTAGCTCATCTTGTCGAGAGGCCAACCTCATCAATAGTTGGAGAGTTAGGTGAACACATTTCAAGTGGTGTGTCCTCTTCAGTTCTCAGAAGAGTAGCTCGCAAGTTGGCAACCTACATCTCAACTTGTCATCTTTGTGTTTAAATTGTGGCAATTTGTGCTTCTAGGTGTCTTCTAATACTAGCAAAATTGTTGATCACATCTTAAATTTTGCCTTTGGACTCCTCATACCACATTTCCAATTCCACCACAGGTTGTCCCAAATCATCTACCTTGCCCAGTTTTCTAGCTTCTTTTGATAGTGTAATACATCCACCATTCTTTAAACTCTTTCTCTTTAAGATGCTCCTTGACCTTTTTGCTTTGAAGTAATTTTAAGATAAGGCAAGGATAAGGAACATACCTTGATAAGTCTTATTTCACATAGTTCACCATGACTAGAAAAATCATCTGACCCAAATTCACTAGTTGTTTTGTGCTAAGCTTGTACAACTGTGTTGCCATGCTTGTAGTCACCAATGTTGTATTTGTATTTAGCAACAAGTTTGTTGTACCTATCTTTTACAATAGAAGGAGACAACTTTACAAATTGTTCTCTAATGTAGACTTTAGGAAACCACCTTGAAGTCTCTATAGTCACTTTCTTATCAAGTTAGCATAAAATTTATACACCAAATTAGGGTAGAAAACTTCAAACCTGATTATTGCCTTATGGATTTCTGTGTCTTCTAACACATCAACAAATTCTTGCTAGGCAAAGTTCTTAGCGTAAATTATCTCTTTAATATTAAAGTGTTTGTGTCTAACATGCCCAAATCTCTCTTACTTTTAAAGAGTCAAACTCTATTGAGTGGGCTTGATCAAGCTTTGGTTATCCAACATTTTCATCTGTGTCATCTTTTAGTTCAAGCTTCTTGGCTTTTGTCTTTGGTTGAAGCCTCCTACTAGATTAAGGTTTATCTATTTTTTTTTTCTTGGGTTCAGTAGTGGAAATTACCTTAACAAAATATGATTGTGTTGGCCTTGAAGTTATCTCTGTGGTTGCAACTTCTTATTTTATCACCTTTGTCTAAAACAAGTTTTTGAGCCTTGTTTAGTGGATGGTTCTTTTGGAACAAATTCAAGTTTCGTAACCATCTTCTATGCGGTTTCTTTTAGTGCTCCTTCCTTCAGTTTTTCTTGATTAGTTGTAACATCCTTAGGCTTTGATGTAACTTCCTCTAGTTTGGCCACTGATTCTACCTTCTTTTTGCCTTTTTGTTTCCATGCTGCCCTTTTCTTAGTGGGTTTTTTTACCTTTTTTTTGTCTTTGTCAGACTTGGTTCCTCCAATAGTATTTTCTCTTGAACATCTTAAGCTTGTATAGTTGGGAACATTACATGTTACAACTTTTTACCTCCACTGTTTCTTCTTAGATAGGGAGAAATCTCTGGTTGTGAATTTTCCATGGCTACCTTAGGTGGTTAAGGGTCGACGACAATTCTTTTTACTGGGGCTTTTGCCTTTCATCTCACTAGTTTTGTTCTCAAATAGGCTTTTGAGAGTTGCAACAAGTTTTAGTAGGAAACTAAAGAGAGAAAAGCTAGATTTATGATTAATTATGCCAAAGACTTAGTTTATAAAGGCTTCCAAATGATGGTTACAACATAAATTGAAAAATCAAAATTTTATTGGAAGAGTCGATTAGTGATGAGAAACATACCATCATCACTGTGTGCTTGGTAGTTTTGCTTCCCCTCATTATGCCTTATCAATTTAGTTAGCATACTGAGTAGAGGCCTAGTTCATGCCTTAGGTATTTATACCTCCTGCATCCTAGCCTTTGATGAAGATATCTGTCAATTGCCAATTTGTTGTAACATAATTGATAATAATCCCTCTTTTTTTTTCAACTAAGTCATGATTAAATTGATGCCTAGTATCAATGTGCTTAGTTCGTGAGTGTTATCACACAAATTAATTGCACTGTTATTATTACACAATACAATCAAGTCTTCCACTTTTATTCCATAATCCAACAACGTTTGATGAATCTAGAGTAATTGTGCACAATAACTTCCTACTTCAATGTATTTAGCTTTTCTAGCTAAAAGAGAGATTGAATTCTGCTTTTTTATTATACTAAGATACCATATTACTACTAACAAGGAAACAACTTTTAGTTGTACTTTTTCTATCATCCATGTTGCTAGCCTAATCTATATAACTATAACCAATCAAAGAAATGTCAGAATTCTTTGAATACCACAAACTTAATTCTGTTATTCCATTCACATAGTGAATGATCCTCTTTACGGCTATTAGATGACTCTCCTTTGGGTTGGCTTGGTATTTTGCACATAATTCCACACTAAAGCATGTGTCTAGTCTACTAGCCATTAGATATAGCAAACTTGCAATCATACTCCTGTATAGACTCTTATTTACAGATTTGGCATGTTCATCCTTGTGAAGTTTTGTAAATGTTGGTAGTGGTGTTGCAATATGCTTAGAACATTCAAATCTAAATTTCTTAACCAAGTTATTAGCATACTTGGTTTTTGAGAGAAATATTCCATCATCCATTTGTTTAACTTACAAGCCTATAAAATATATCAACTCACCTACTTCAATTTATATAAATGGTTTAGGTAGTGTGGATCAACAAAATCTTTAGGTTATTCAACATAAACTTCTTCTTTCAAAAATCAATTTAAAAATGCACTTTTGATATCCATTTGAAATACCTTGAATTTTAGAAAACAGGCCATAAACAACAACAGTCTTAGGGCTTCAAGATGAGCTATTAGTGTAAATGTTTCATCAAAATCAATATCTTCTACTTGAGTATAACCTTGTGTATCCAATCGTGCTTTGTTTCTTGAAATTGCACCATTTTCATCCATTTTATTCTTGAAGATTCATTTAGTTCCAAAGATGTTTGCCTCTTGTGGCCATTCAAGCAACGTCTAGACATCATTCTTTGGAATTGGTTGATCTCATCTTGCATTGCCATCACATAGTATTCATCTTTCAGTGTTTCTTCCTCATTCTTTAGATCAACTACATAAATAATACAAGAGTAATTGGTTAAATCATGATAACTTACCTTTAGTACCTCTCTTATTTTTCATTGATCATTTAAATCTCTAATGTTAGCTTTAAAGGGGCGATTTTTGTGGATCCTAGGTGAGGGCTTGTGTGCAGGGAAATTCTCTTCCTAGTTATGTTTTGCTTGTGTTGCATCAATTATTATGACATCTTGCCTTGTGTTCTATTCTTTTCTGCCAACAGGTCGATCATTTAAGCTTCATCCTTCGTTTGATTTGATTAGGTGGCTGATTCTTCATATTTTTCATTTTTTCGTCGATTACCACATTTATAGTCTCCATGGAGTTTATGATTCTAAGGTTATACACTCTATACACTGTGCTCGTATTAGAGCATTCCAAGAAAAATCCTTGATCAATTTTATCAAAGAATTTTTTAGGATTATCTTGATCTCTTAAAATGTAACACTTACTCACAAATGTATGAAAGTAAGATCTATTAGACTTTCTACCTTTCTAGATCTCATACGGTGTTTTCAATAGGATGTAGCGAACATATATTTAGTTTGTTATATAATAGGTTGTACTAATTGCCTTAGGCCACCATTTCTTGTTCATCTTTCTTACACTAAGCATAACTCTAGTAATCACTTGGATTTTTTGATTCTTTTGCTCCACCACTCCCTTTTATTTTTGCGTCATGGTAGATGATTATTCATATTGGACATCATATTGAGAATAACAGTCATTAAAGTGCCCAATCTCTAATTCTTTACCATGGTTTATTTAAATCCTTGCAATTCCTATAATGGCTTTGCCTTTTTCATTCTCTAGTTGATTGCATAACTTTTTGAAGGCTTAAAGGGTTTCTGATTTTTTCTTTAAAAAATCTATCCATATAAAATGTAAATAATCATCAACATAAACAAAAATATTCCTTTTGGCTCAAACACTAACAACTTGTGTTGGTCCCATTAGGTCTATATGAAGTAGCTCCTTAATTCTTGAAACTCTGTCTTTGGGATGCTTTGTATGTTGTCCTTTCCTGTTTTCTCAATTGACATGGTCCACAAACATTTGATGTTAGTTTTGCCAATATTGGCAATCCACGAATGACTATAGTTTTCGAAAGTTTCAAAAAGTTTTGATAATTGATGTGTCTAAGTCTTCTATGATATTTCTCACTTTCCTCACCATTAGACTTTAGATAGGTTATAGTGCCGCTTATGTATAGTAGTTGTTGCCAGACCTATTTCCAACAAGTATACAATAGTTATCTTTGTCATATACCTAGAATTGGTCTTTGGCCAAATTCACAAATAGGTTTTGATCACCAAGTTGACTAATGCTCAAAATATTGCTTTGAGACCATCAACATGTAGGACGCTTCTCAATCTTGGTATTCCATTAATGTTGAGAGTGCCTTTTCCAATCATATGACATTTTTTTCCATCACCAATTGTCACATGTCTAATAGAAAAGTTTTTATAATTGGATAGATTCTCCTTGTAACCTATCATATGTTCGGAGCCACCGCTATCAAGATACCATTTATCTTTGAACATGCTCTTAGTGAAGTATAGTATATAAGACTTTTAATTTCAGAATTTTAAATCTAAACTTGTCTAATTAGTTTGTTGTTCCTTCATGTGTTGCCAACACGATTGTCAACTTGTCCTCTATGCTACATGTGTCTAAGTAGTGAGAATCATCTATTCATCCAATATCCTACTTTCTTGTAGAAATTCCAAAGAATATCATCTCTCTATTTCCTCCTTATATTGGATTAATTCCTTGTTGTCTTTTCATTGGAAATATATAGATCAACAACTAGAACAATTTCTTTGAAAAACTTGACTTCCTTCTTCTCTGAACTTCTAGCTACCATCACCTATGTGTAACTTATTCCTGTATAGTCTAATGTTGATTTTCCTATTAATAGTGCATCCTCGAACTTAGTTTTTCTCATATTTAATTTTTTCAAGGTTGAATTAGCCTCTCAATATTGTTTATCAAGTCTTCTACATTTAAATGTCAAATTTGAACACTCATTACTTGAGCATGCATTTAATTCTTTAGAGATTTTACAGATTCTTTTAATGCGTGGTTTCAGCTTATAGGGCAATTAACTTATAAAAAGCCAATTTATAAGTTGAGTAAAGTTTGTCATTAAATATCACTCTTATGATTGTCAGATATTGCAACATAGGTCATAATATTCTTTTGTTTTGTACTCATCAAGTTGAAGGCAACTTGATTGCTTGTATGCTTGGCTTCATCATCAGATTATTTTGATCTAACATCACTCCATGTACAATTCATAGATTTGCCTTACTTCTTAAGTGTATTGGATTTGTCTTCTTGAGTGCATTGACACATTCCTCCTAAATGTCACTGAAGTCCTTTCACGCGTGACATTACATGCCCTTTTTTTGTTTTCACTCTTTTCACATTTTTTGAATTTTTTCTTTTGATATGTGGAAGGGCATTTGAATAAGTTTCCTAATTTTTTTTGTTGAAATTTGGCTTCTTTTTCTTCATTAACTTTGCCAACTTCTTTATTAGGTAGGTTGTATCATCATCATTGTTGCAACAATCATCATCATCTTCATTGTCACTTTGTTTTTTGTATCCACAAGGAAGGGGTTTTGTATCTATTGATGTTACTAGGTGTTTATTAGTTAAGTCCATTTAATTAGCTAAAAGGAAGTAGAAAAGTGATGAAAGAAATAGACAATAGAGTATTTGCAAAGTGCTCACATAAGTGGATAAATACAGGAACAAATAATTATGATTAGGAAATCGAGTCCCTTGTGATGTGATTGACTCAAAACATCAAATTTCTTACATTAATTATCAATTTAATTGTTTATTTATGGATTGCTAATATTATGGACTTTAGGTTATCTTTCTAGATTCTCCTAAAGCTTTGATTCAAAATATCAGTAGGTTTTTCCAAGCCTAATTGAATCAAATTATAAATTTTGTCGTTAACAATATGTACCCACATTATTCCTATAGTTTTGCTTTCATTATTCTTACAGGATTAATGTTTACAGTTGAATGTCTAATGTGCAAGTTTCACTCCTATTATTTTCCACACAATCTAGATAAATTAAATAATTGATCAATTCCTTTAATCACAATTCAAAATAGCAATTGTAAATAACAAATGCAAGGACAATTAATCAAAAGAAGATACAATCATTCATTCATTTATCACTATCACAATAGGAAATAATTTAACAACTCATAAAATTATCAAAATAAATAAAGCTAAATCAATCATATCCAATATTGTTTTAAAAACTAAGAAAAACTAGAAAATCTTTAGTCTAAGAGATGTTGGAATAGGATGTTTCCCAATCTTTGTGTCTTTGCCTCCATGAGTTTTGATGTTTCTCTATCAACCTGGTTAAACCCCAAGACTTGTCCTTCACGCGCTCCAAATCATCTGCTATGTAAATTATGACTTCTTTTCATATGTAGGGTTGAGTAGAGGAGGAAAAGACGAGTCAACCCTCTTGTGATAATGGTGCTCAGTCCTTGCAAGTGGGCTAGCCTTTCACTTCAAAACAACTTTCGTTCATGCCTGCGATTCGTGTTTGCAAACTTCCTCCTTGCAGTTGTGGCTGTGCATCTTGTGACTGCAAGCTCCAAGTGTAGAAATTCTAGAATGTGTTGTTTTCTTTTGTGCAGTTGCAAATTTTTTCTTTGTTGCCACAAGGGCCTTGTTCACAAGCTCGATAGTTGAGTGCGGTAATGTCCTTCGCACTTTTAGCTTGCAATTGCAACGCCACTCTTTGCAATTGTGATCTATTTCCTTGCAATTGCGATCCACATGTTCCAAAACTTGTTTTAAGTGTATGAATTATTCCAAACTTAATTATTTTCACACTAAACACTTTAACCATACATAAACCATTAGAATAACAATCTTAAGCATTCTTAATCAATTCCTCTTACAATTAACAAACAAAATAGCTAGAAACTAGTAAAAAACACTAATAACGGAGGGATAAAATGCTATAAATCCTAGAGTTAGCACACCCCAACACTTAAGGTTTGTTAGTTCCTAACAAACTAAACTCTGTTCAATCAAATCCATGAAAGTAGCCATGTAATCCACACAAGTAATGAATTGATGGAGATTGTACATAAAGAATGGCCATTTCCCTAATTTTAGAATATGAAAATGAATAGATCACATTATTCATAGGAACATTCACAAGTACAATAGTTTCAACTCAATTTCATCTTCAAGAAGTCTTGCATATGTGATATACCACACTCCTAAACACGTAAATCTTGATGGTCCTATCACAAGTAAAGATGATCAATTTTGAAACAACTCACTTTAATGCAATCAATCCACCCTTCTCAAATGAACTTAAGCAATGCTAAAGGACAATCACTAGGACTTTAAAGTGAGGGTTACATCAAGAATAAAAGGACTAGAACTTAGCAAAATTTGCCTCACCTTTTCTTTTCTTCTCTTTTTTCTTTATTTTTTCTCTCCTACACTTATTTCCTTCTTTCTTCAATGATCATTTTGTGCTTTCATAGAGGTGCTGAGAGCCTTTTTATGTGAAGGTGCACAAAGGTTACTGCACACATCTAGTTACTCAATCCACAACAATCAAAGGATGCTAAGTATACTCATGGTTTAGTAATTGTTTTATGTGAGAAAGAATAGGGGTCTCTATGCCATCCTAATTAGTAAGTCTCATGGACTAGCAGAGTCAAAAATTTATGCACATGCTCACCTTTTCTTTCCAATTTTTTTTAGCTATTTTCTCCAAACTTTTCTATGCCAAGTCCCATCATATCAATAGGAGAAAAATCAACAAGAATATGGAACAAGGCTCAAGAGAACATACAATGGTGGAATACAAAATTTGATAAGAATTACATTCCTATCTAGCCATCCATTCCTACTTGATAGTACTTCTCAATAAATTAGACATTCTAAGGCGGAGGTTTAATATGCAATTGTGTAGGACCTTCTACAAAAAAATTAAGGTAAAAACTCATCATACCTATAATAATCCCTAAATCATGTAGCCAACCAAAAAGTGCACATTCAAAAGAATTCTTTACAAATTAATTACAATGGCCAAAATATTAATTAACCATCATCAACCCATGGTGATAATAGACCATAATAAATGAAAATCCATTACCTACTCTTTCCTTACCAGCTCCCTCAACCTCATCCTTGAGGTCCACTAGAGCATCAATCCTCTTGGGTAATGATGCTATCTAGTATCCATTATGAAGTGCTACTTGAGGCCTACCTTAGCATTCTAGCTCCATAAGCAAATGGGTGTGGCAATGGAAGCACTCTCAACCTAGGTGATGTGCAGGATGTTCGAATAAATAAGGCGCTTAAAGTCTAGTGGAAAGCTAGTCTACAATGCATAAGGAAGGACGACAGCTTAAGTGCTGTAGGTAGTGGAATGTTTAGATGGCCTCAGCTTTCCTAAAGTGAAATAATACCAAACCTTTTCTAGGATGAATATGTGTAGTGTGTGAAACAACTGCCAGCCTTACATCCATTAGACCTTAGTAGGGCACATCCTAGAGATCTAGGCCTCGTTCAAGCTTTTAGTAAGCTCTATGTGATTGAACTCCTTCATGTCTATTGCCTATAGTCTATATAATGTGTTTATATCATTTAGGCAAAAGCTCACTAGGACTTCTCTGATCATCACTATGTGGCCATTCTTGTTTAACACATTGGCGTAAAATTCTCTCATTAGCTCCAATGAGGATCATTTTGTTAGATGCTTAATGGCCTCCCCTAGCCTTTCATGTTCACCAGGCAAGTAAAATTTGGGTGAGGATCCTCTTCCTCTCCAATGCCTCACATAGGCACATGCTGAAAGTGAACCATATCCAACCTATATCTATCCTCGGCATTACCTAACATAAATCTTTCCTTGTTACAATTTTTCACAACTTGGAAAGATCTAGCTCCTTGCTTGCTTCTTTTGCATGAGGGAGATTCTGTAAAATCAAAGAATTATAGAACAAACAAGTAAGACCTTGACATATGCAAACTCAAGTTCAAACAACCAAGCATACACAAGTAATGAGTAACCTAACGGGAAAGCACAAAAACAACCTCACATAATATAACAGCGTATTGTTCACTTAAGCATGATGTCAAACACCTTATGTACAAATGTATAAATGTGGTAGAACACAATATAATTCACCCACACCCGTCTAGCTTTTCAACATATAGTCCTAGCAATGTGCAAATTTTCAGCAAATTACTTTCATGCTCATGAATTCATAGAAAGGGCAAGAATAAATATGTAATGCACATAGATCTTCATCACACAGTGCTGGGCAAGACTTGATTTAGTTAAGTCTTTAAGGCAGTTTAACAAATGTAGGTTGCATGGGGAAAGCTAGCTTAACATGTAATCCAAAATTCAATCAAGGCCTTTCCAAATCCCCAACCCAACAACATACACTAAAAACTCACATTTTGCACCATTATTTCAAAAGAATTAAAGGAACAATAGTGCATAGAATCCATCACTCCCTACCATTCCATAGCCACCTTGGGGAATTTTAATGAGCGTGTAATTTGTCAACAAAAAACTACATAAAATGCTTCCACAATTCAACCAAGCTCGTTCAATTCACAAACCTTACAACAAATGTTCCCAGGAATTCAAAATTTAGGCATAAAGTTTTGTAAAAATTAATTGATAATCTCAAAACTTGATTCTAGAGCTTAATAGTGCAGGTGATAGACCAGTTGAAATACGCCAAAATGATTTGAAAAATTAAGAGGCTAACCTGACATTCTTATGATTAGAACAGTCAAACCCAACTTCAACTTTTAGAGAAATTGGGGGTTTGGGAGACGATGTGCAGTGTTAGTATGTTGCACAACGTTGTGTAGTGAAAAGGGGGTGGCCAGTGGTTATGCGGTGTGTGTGTGTGTCAATCATGTGCATTGTGTGTGAGAAGAAGAAGGGAGAATAGGAAAGATTGATAGATAGAAAGGTTTAATTTCAAACTTGTTTTTGCAGTTGGGACTTGCAATTGTAAGTCTAGAAGTCACACTCATGACATGGAGTTTTGTGCTTGCAAACTCCTTTGTGATAGAAACATCCTGATTTGCACTTGTGATAAATGCATCCACTATGGCAACCATAAGGCTTGTGCTCGTGAGTACTGTAAGTGTAAAAGTACCTTTCTGTTGCAATAATTCTTGCTCTCATGAAAATTCATTTCATGACTATGGAATTTACTTCCATAACCGTAAATTGGGGTGCATTGTATTATAGAATTGCTTGCATTTGCAGTCATGCCCATGACCCCAATTTTTGCAAGCATCTCAAAGACTAAAAGACAATTAAATTTCTAGCAAAAACACACTAAAAATTCTAGAATGAAATAAAACATCTAAAGTGAATTATAACTTAGGTTGCCTCCTAAGTAGCGCGGTGTTTTCCATCACCAGTTAGATGTCTCGTGAGTAAGTCAATTAATTTTTCTTTTTGGAATCCAAAACCCCTCATGAGCCGCTGGAAAACTCCTTTTCCTCTTCGTACATCTCCTTTTCTTGTATTTCCCTATCCCAACACAGGTTTTTGCTTTATTGCTCAACTATGGGGGATTTTTGAGTTTGCTTAGAGCTTGTGTGTCAACTTTTGTTTTAACCTGCTCGTTGAACTCCCTCTTATCCTGCTTATTAACAACCAAAACTTCATGCACAACATTAAAGTTAGCATTATTCAATTTCAACTTAGCATCCTTGAGTTTTTCATTAGTAAGTTGTATCAAATCAACTAAAGATGGTGTATATATGAGAAATGTTACCTCTTCCGGGTCAATACATAAGATCAAACTACATTTCTATATATTAATAACAACCCTAACAGTTGCTAAAAATGAGTGCCCTAAAATTAAAGGAAGCTCACCTTTGTTACCCATATCTAGCAACATAATGTCCATGGGGATGATAGACTATCCAAACTTGACAAGCATATACCCATTGGCTTTCTTGTGCACCTATCAGCTAGCTATATCACCATCTTCATAGGCTTCATGACTCTAAACCCTAAGATTTGAAAAGTGAAAAATGACATAATATTAACACCGACACCAAGATCATACAGTGTTTTATCAAAAGTTTTGTGTGCTGTGGTGCAAGATCTCAAGAAACTCCCTAGATCTTTCAACTTTGGAGGTAGGATTTGATCACCAGCATTAGCTAGCTATGCTATTTAAATTTCCAAATTTTTCATAGAAGCTCCCAGATTGACCATATGGGTTTCCAAATTGTCTAACCTAGATTCGGACTTTTCATGCCTCTTTTTAGATTCCATGACAAATGAAGTCACCAAATCCTCTAAGGATAGCTTCTTTTTAGGAACTAGCTAATTGTATCTAGGTGGTGCATTAAGGACGTTTCTTGTATTGGCATATGAGAAGTTCTCATGATTTCTTAACCTAGGATGGTATTGGTTTTGGAAGTTATAATGTGGAGCAAAAGCACTATTATTTATGTAATGTGCTTGCTTAACATCCCTTTCACCGTCTGCCATAAAAGTGCTTGTCATGGTTTCAATGGATTTTTTGGAAAAGTCCTTAGTGGTGAGTTGAGTGATTTGGTTGCTCAACGAAGAAACTTGAGCTCTCAAGGGTTGTTAATTGATCGACCTCAAACATGCCCATTGCAACCCACCCTGTTTAGTTTCTCTTATTTGGCTAATGATAGTTGTGCCGACATTTCCTCCAATTGGTGATAAGCCTTATCAACCATCATTCTTAACATAATAGCAGTAGTGGTGGTGTCCATTATCATCATAATTTGTCCAATAAACCCGTTATAAAATAGTTGGATTTGGAACCAATTTTGGTATCTAGGTTGAGGACGTCTACGAAGTAGGTCATTGAACTATTCCCATGCCTCATATAAAGGACTGTAGTTTAATTGGCAATTGTGTGATTTCACATGGAGTTGAGTAGTTTTAGAAGGAGGAAATAATTTATTAAGAAATTTTTAGGCCAATTCCTCCCAGGAATTCATGCTACTCAACTGCAAAGAGCATAGCCATTCTCTTGCCTTCTCCCTAAGCGAGAAAAGGAAAAGCCTTAAATAGATGTCATCCTTGGAGATGCCATTCATCTTTATGGTGTTGTGGATTTCTAGAAAAGTGGCTAAATGTAGATTTTGATCTTCTTGAGAAAGCCCCTTGAATTGATTCCATTGCACCATACTTATTAGGGAAGGCTTCAACTCTAAGTTATTAGCTTGAACAGGTTAACATTAAATGCCATAAAAGTTTTAGTGCACCACGAGCTGGTAGTAATTCCAAAATGCTCTTGGTGCAATTTGCATCTGAGGGTGTGCATTTTCAATAAGATTCTGGTTAAAATTTGGGTTAGGATTATTATTATCTTCGTCTATTTCAAAATTTTAACTTCTCCTAACCTTGGTCTCTTTTCACAGTCTACAATAGGTCATTTCTATCTCAGGGTCAACTCTAGGTCTTCTAACCCTACAGTTCGATACATAAACAAAAGAAAATATATATGTTCACTAACCTAAGGTAAACTAACTGAAAGGAATCTAACCTAGAAAGCAAAAAGGCAACTTCCTAACTAGGCTTGATCTAGTTTTTAGCAAATTTCATAATAGTGGCATGGTGGATTTACTCAATCCCTAGCATTAGTGCCAAAAAACTTGATCACGTGAAATTAGAGTTCACAATTAACCGAAAGCACCCAATGTTACGTTATAGGACTCAGGGAGCATGAGTATCATCCTATAAGGATCAAAAATTTGATTATACCAGCTACTATTACTTATTTCTGAAATCAAGTCAAGCAATCATAACAAAGCCACCAAAATTTAGACCAAAAGTAAAGCAGAAGTAAACAAGAAACAAGTATGTAGATATTTTTGTTCAACAACCACACAAGAAATCAGGAAGTAATCAATGTCAAGAAATTGCCCAGGAACTCAATCTCACTCTTCCTCATTGAATCTAATTACTCACCCAGATTTGAATGTTCATCTCATCCAATTTATTAATCAAGATTTTCGAATATAATTTCATTAACTCTCTTGAGTGCTAAATGAAAATCTATGTAAATTAATTAGAAATCTCCTTTTAGTCTCATCCTATTCTAAACACATGCATTTAGGTGTACTTTGTTGATTCATTAAGATTTATTGGTCTCTCAACTCAAGCTTCACTTAACGTGTATTTCATAGTTCTATGCATATAATTGGCTCTTTCAAGTCTACAAATCAATGCATAACAAATAGTCGAAATATATAGACATACTTGGAATGTAGCATAAGAAACATAAATAATTGGATGGAAAATATTGCATGACAATTGAATTGAATTAAGTAAAACATCACTAGGATTTATTTGAAAGTCGAACATTGTTTCAACTAGTCCCAACATGAATAAAGGATTAACTAATAAATTGAGAAAAGTACAGAAAAAATAGAAATAAAAACTCAGTCAAAATCTCTAGATTGTAGATCTAATGCCCAGTGTGATTCGATGGCAAATTATTATCTTGGTTACTTCCCAAATCTCTCTGTAGCTTGGTGAGGTTTTTTTTACGGTGGTTCAAATGTTCAGATGGCTTCCCTTCATGAATGGTGTGTTTCGATTCCTTTTACAGTTAAACAAGAGTTTGACTTTGTTTGGGATTTTAGAGTTCTCTTTTTTCAGAAATTTTGCTCGCACATGATCGTGTGCAATCCTGGCGATCATGTAATGCTACCACTTCCTTAGCCCTTGGCTTGATCGCCAGTGTCTCTAGGTTGATCCTTTGCTCAAGATCGACATCGTGCTCAATTGCAACAAGCACAATTGTAAAAATAGAATCACAACTCGATTTCACTACTATTGTGTTCTCTCTGGACCAATCGCTCTCGTGATCCTCTGGTTGTGCTCGATCTCAAACTTCCTAAAATCAATCCAGCTTGAGTTTTGGTAATTTTTTGCGTCTTTTGGCTCAGTTTCATGCTTCAATTATTTTCATACCTACAATTAAACACTTAGCACACTAATAAGCCATAAATTCACTTAATCCACATATTTTGAGCTCAATTACTACACCAAATTATATCATTACATGAAAATTATCATGTTCAAATCTTGTCCATTCAATTTCTATCAAATCAAAATATTTATAAGACACTCGCAAGCACCATATGATCTTGAGCACAATAAAGTAGGGCATCCTTTTAATGATAGGTTAGAATTGATTAGTAACCAAGACCTAAATATTACTTTTGTTAGTTGTAATAATCTTCCTTGCAATATATGCCCCTTGGCTAAACAACATAGGCTTCCTTTTCAAAATAGTTCACATGTTGCTTCAAAACCATTTGAGATTGTTCATTGTGATCTATAGGAACCTAGTAACCAAATAGCTTATGATTATAGTAGATATTTTCTTACTATTGTTGATAGTTTTTCAAGAGCCACATAGGTATATTTGCTTAAGAAAAAATTTGATACTTCAATATCTCTTCAGAACTTTAGTAACTTAATTAAAAATCAATTTGAATTAGATATGAAAATCATTGGTGGTGATCATGGGGCTGACGAAAGGCATTATACACTAAAGATCTTGCATTGAAACTTCACAACAAAATGGAACAGTAGAAAGAAAGCATCAACATTTGCCCAATGTTGCTAGCAAATTAAGATTTTAGTCTCATATCCCTCTTCAGTACTAGAATGAATGTATACTCACAGAAACATATATAATTAATAGATTCCAACTCTTTTCTTAGGGAACAAAACTCCATTTGAACTTATTTTTAAAATAAAACTAGAGTATAACTATTTGAGGGTAGGGTTGGCAATGTAGGTGGGTAAATATGGGTACTCGCCAGCCACCTGCGGGGCAAAAAATGGGGTGAGGTTTGGGGCAGGTGACGGGGGAACTTATCTCTGCTCCGTCCTCCGCCCCACCGCCCACATAAGTTAATATACATATAGGTATATATATTGTTTTAAATATTATAAATTATAATATTTCAATTAATTATATGTTAAATTTTTTAATTAAATTGAAAATTAATCAATTAAATTATTAGTTTGCTCAATATTTGAAAGTTAAAATAAAGAATTTTAAAAGAGTTATTTATCATGGTATGTGTACTTTAATTTGATAAAATATAAATCTTTTCACAAAAATTAATATTTTTCTTCACAATAAAAAATTGTAAAGTAAGACAAAAACCAATTCATTACAATGCCCTTTCTTCAATTCTATTTTTTTTTTCCAAATTTTCTTGATTTTTGTAATGTAACAATGGGATTAACATTTTAGTCCTTATTACTAATTTATATAACTTTAAAACAATTAATGATTTCGTTTTTTGTGGTAAATAGATTTAATAAAATCATTTTTTTTTACATTTATAAATTTTTAAATTGAATATAAAGATTGAATACACATTATTCATTTGTTTTATACTCACTCCTTCATGAGTAAGATATGTATATATATATAATTGTTGTCGGATCCACGTTGATTCATTTATTTTAATCTAAAATTTAGTGTGAAAAAGCCCTTTGTGACTTATTTTTTTAAAAAATAAAATTTGTCACATTTAACAAATTAATATAACAAATATGTTGTTCCTTAAAATTATTTTAAATATACTAATCTAACAAATATGTTATGTTTACTATTTTTATAAGGTTAATTAACATATCGGATTTTAAGTTTTTTACATGAAAGTGAATATAATTAAGTTTTTATTTTTAATATAATTTTTAATTTTTTTTCTTAACAAGCACTCATTGGGGCACTCACGAGTGAAGTGGGTGGGGGGATGGAGTGGGGCGAGCATAGTCGTGGCAATGTAGTTCAATAAAGTGGGAAAGTTAAGTTCGCGATTTGTGGGACCATTTGAAATATTAGAGAAAGTTGGAGAGGTCACATGCCTATTCGCATTACCTTCAAATTTAGCAAGCATACACAACATTTTTCATGTATCCCAGTTGCACAAATACATATCAAACCTAAGTCATGTGCTAGAACCGAAGCCCTTGTTAATGAATGAGAACCTAACCTACGAGGAGCATCTAGTTTAGATAATCGAATGATAAGAATGAAGTTTAAGGAGTCAATTTATTCTACATGTAAAGGTCTAATGGTCAAACTACACCGCGTGAGAAGCAACTTGGGAACTAAAGGAGGACATTAGAAAGTGATATCCCCTATGTAATGCAAGTTTCAAGGATGAAACATATTGTAAAAGGAGAGGATGTAATATCCTAAAAATTTTAGGTATTAGCAACAATTGTTTAGCACATAATATATATATATATATATATTGGAATGGCAATAAGAAATTTTCCATATTAATGTTTTATTTTATTTTCGTGTAGAAAATAACTAGGAGTTGTGATGTGTAATGTGAGTGGGATATGGGTGTCCTATGGCAACCAAATTTTGCCTAATAATACAAAAATCTTAAGTTAGAGTTTTGTAATGATAAAATACTTAAAATTGTGAGTTAAATCTAGAAAAATTCGTGCAAAATCCCCGACTAGACTTTATGGAAATATATGAGAGTTTAAAACCCTTAAAACTCTAGAAATTATAACTGTACCCAAACTCTTCTCTAAACCTTAGTACATTTACTAGTTTTTAAAGGAAAATTTCTACCCTAGAGTGAGAAATAAACCACAAAGTAGAAAGGAAGAAATTCTTAGCTTTCAAAAGTGGTGATTCAACATAATTTCTACACCGTATTTTCCGTTTACCATACATACAAATAGAAATATTAATTTTGCATATATAAGCACATGAAAACTTGAATTTTAGGAGACTTACATGTGGTAAATTCATGAGATCAATGTTTAAGTCACGTATTATGCATAGAAACTCATGAAAAGTGTGTGTAGGAATACCATGTGGAATTTTGAAACTTGTCCTTGATTCTTTCAGAATTTGTCAATGCGCTTAATTTATGTTTTACATAATTTTTTATTCTTAGAAATATGTCCAAAGACCCTTAGAACAATTGTGTAAACGTGTTTTGGTAATTGGAATGTTGTAGAATGTGAAATCTTATCCAAATAGCACCTTATACACTAAATCCAGTGATGGTATAGGTGTGAGGCTACGTCGTGCATGTGCAAGCCGAGCCACAAAGCCTAGGATGTTACACCACGTAGATTACCCTATGATCACCTACCTCAGTTGCGAGTCTAGTCTTCGTAGTTGTGGAATGGCACTTGTGGTTGCGAGTCCAGGCACAACAAAAACAGAATGCTTAACAATTAGTAGTTGTAGGTGTAGATCAAGACTCTGTAGTTGCAAGTATGTAGTTCACAGTTGCTGGTCTGACTATGGGCATTAGATAGAATGTGGCTTTTGTGTAATTTAAGCTGAATTTTTTGATTTTGAAATTAAAATGGACTTAAATACACTACCCAAAAGGTAATGAAACATAGAATACAATAGATGAAAGGATTTGAGTGTGAATAATTATATAGGACGAACATGAAGCACTAAAAGGCATAGGATATCAACTAAACCAAGGATTAAAATGGGAATTATGTGTGATTGAATAGGAAATCAAGGGATCAATAAGTGAGGGACCTAATAATTAGTATGATTAAGTGACAAGTAAGTGGTTATATCTTTCCATCTTGTATAACTACTTTCAAATCGTATTATAATGAAATCGAATTTCTTTCACTACCTAATTGAAAAATACTTTCCAATATTTCCTTAGTTTACAAAAGCATTATCTTGACATATTGATTTATGTGAATGAAATTTTTTATTAATTTTCCTAAAAACCTAAATGTGAGAGTACTTACGAAATAAAATGGTTTAAACTAAATATTTTTGAAATCAAGCACGTGTGATAAATATAATAGTCATTCATGTCATGCTAATGATAGTGTGGAACGAGTTCTGTCCTACTAATTAGGTGATGAATTGAGATCCGTCCAATTGGGATAGAAGTATTAGGACCGACTACAATTAAAGCTGATATATGCCCTTACCAATTGATATGCAATAGATTGGGAAACCTCCCAAAAGAGATTGAAGCTCTAGGGTCACGATGGAAAAATTGATTTACGTGACCCTTCTTAGTTAGAGTATAGACTAAGGTACTAATCAGTAAAAAAAGTATATAAAGTACACACCTACATGAGCTAGTTGGGCAACAAGGATGTGTGAAACACGTAAATGGCAAAGTGAATGGAATATTCGTGAAATGTCTGTTCTACAAAACTATCAAACATGAATTATTAATTCATTCATATATTTCTTTTGAAAGTATATTTATACAAATTATTGTTTTCTTCCTCACACCCAGTGAAAAAGACAAAAGGTAGATGTTACCATTTATTGGGTGACTAATCACTTACCACTCTTAACTAATGTTTTGTAAATGAAGCAAATAGCGATGGTCAAACTTGAGGATGGTAGTATTAAGGATGAAGACCCAGTTTAATTGTTCGAGCTCTAATATCATTATTATTCATTAAGACAATTCTCATGTAATAGTTAGGATATTTTAATTCTACTGCATATTAGATTTTAGATGTTACATTGTTTTCTTGGGATAATTGCAATTGATATTGTTAGATTAGCTTGCTTTGATACATACTAACTTTGGTATTCGCTAAAGAAATTTGAGTATTACCATGTCAAAATCTTGAATTTGGCACATGACAACTTATTATTCGTTATATGAAGGAGAAGGTCCCACCAACAACTTGAATAGTATCAACTTTACTGGAATGTTGAAGCAAGAAGCAATTTCAAGATCTTCATATTTCCTTTGTTGCAGGTGTTCACAATCATATCAATTAAATATATATATGTGTGTGTGTGTGTGAGAGAGAGAGAGAGAGATAACTACTTTTATAGGTTAGGACTTTTAATTTTGGTCAAAGATAGCACATTGTTTTCAAAATTATTGTTGAAAACTTATATAGGAAATTGGAGAGTATTGAATGTTGATAAATATATACAATATTCGTGTGAACCACATATATATTATTGTAGTATTATGTAATAGGCTTACTGACCTATTGGCAGGTTATCAACAAATTGGAAAGTATATGATAGAAAATGGGTTTTATTCTAATAGGGTGACTTAGTACTAAAGAAATCATGGACCATTGATGTTTATTCAAGTTATTTTCTATTTTATTAGTTCTTTTTGATTTAAGAGTAGTAATCATGGCTCTATGGGGAGTTTTCTAGTAGTTCCAAACTTTGGAGTGAGTTTGGAAAAGTTTGTAATATATGGCCAAGCATATTGAATTAGGCTCACTTTATTAAGGAACCACTTGACACAAAAACTATTTTAAATATGTTGCCAAAAAAAAAAATGAAAAGAAGAAGAAATGAGAGATATGCTAACATCTTCACATGACTTTAGACAATGGAAGGTTTGAAAATTTCTTACGTGTTTAGGAATCCCTCTTCTCATTTAGTTAAGGTTTTGGATAATTCATGTCACGCCCCCAGTCTAAGGTTACAACATGACAATACCCACAAAACAATTATCTCAACAGATATAAAAGTTTAAATATCAAAGTATCTAATTCATAAAATAGCATTTATTCCAAATTTTAAGTTTATTACATCATTACAGTGAAAAAGAAAATAACAGCTATCCTATGACATCAATTATTCTTACTTTTTAGAAAGTTATAACTAATAATCTCTTCCTTTCCTCAACGCTTTACCAACCCCACACATGCCCTCACTAGTATTTTTTGTAAAAAGGGATTTTTGGAAATGGTGAATGATTAATCATTTAGTAAAGGGTTTATCTGCCTTTTTTGAATGTAAACGTAGTAAAACATTCAACAAAATTTCATATATTCACTGGAAAATCCATGTGAGAATGAAGAAAATTTAACATGTGTGTTTTTTTCCATAACCAATTACACTCATGCATTCCGTTGGTTTTTTCAAAGACTCAGGCAGTTAGTGTTCCAATCCATTAATAGGGCCTTAATTTATATCCCAAACTAAGGAAGGTCAAGTGCAACTTTCTCAACTAGCTCAATTTTTTAACTTAATTGAGAAGGTTATTTATCTCAATTTATAAATTCGATTGAGTTGGTCAAGTGGGCTCAATCTATAATTTTGATTGAAAAAGTCAAATGTAACTTATTAGCTATCACAACTTATAACCCAAATGGAGAGGGTCAGTTTAATTTTGACTAAAGGGCCTAAAGTTTTTACCCCACTTGAGAGTGTCAGAACTAGTCCCTATACACTACTGTTCATTTCATTGGGCATCATATCATAAGAATTTTCGTAAATAAAGCCATTTACTTAAAATCTTGCATAACAATTTGCAACTAGTTCACATCCAAAAATTTGTTTCATAGAAAAAAATTTGAATTCAAAGCATGCTAGCTTCATTTATTGGAGCGTTGAAAGTAACATTTAGCAAGAGAAATTCATTGGGAAATGTAGTTTAAAAAGTTTAGCTTAAACATGTAAATTTGTAGGCAAATCAATTTACTAAAAAAGCAGTTGTAAAAATTGGTTAGGATACACCCACTTACATAGCAAAAATTTCACACTAGGAAGATTAATGATTTGACACTACAACCACCTTCCATAGTAACTATGGTCAATGACATGTCCTCTAATTCTAAGTAATCATGCATTGTAGGGATATTGAATGTACATGTAAATTCTTCATAATAAATATTGATATGTTGTTTCATTAATATGTGGTAGTTTTAAATATACATATAAACCTTAAATTGGACTAAAGTATTACATGTGACCATAAAATTGTGTTAAAAAGTATTATTCATAAAAGTTATAAATATATAAATATACACAAGGCTTCTTTGTACACAATTAATAAAATCAGTTCGTCAGCCATAAAATCTCTAAGTGGGCATTAAAGATATCATGAAGGCTTGCACACTTTATATTTGTATAATGAGTGTCGTTCCATTTGTCATAAATTACTAAGAATGCATGTATGTTGATATGTCATTAGAAAATGATGTATTCAAATATTAACTTAAAGAACGAAATAGAAACACGAAGTTTACTCTTTGTCGTTAATGACTTATTTTGTGATCATATTAAGTGTATCTTCAACTTGAGATGACATGGTTAACTTATTCATATCATAACCAATCCATTATTAAAGCATTAAGGACCACATCAATCTTTGTAAGGTTATAAGTTCAAAGTTCCGTTGGTCGTGTGTGTATGGAAGTATGTGTGTATTCAGTAAGAGAATCGTCTTCTTCTAAATAAGCAAGGTATATGTAGTATATGATTGATGTCTTATGAGATAAAAATTCTTAGCTAAGGTAATGCATTATCAAAAAGGAATTTGGATAGACATTAATCTCATGAGGTACATTAATTGAATCATGTGATTAAGTTAGTGAATTTGACTAAATATATGGCTCCTACTTGATCAAGACATAGAAGACAAAAGGTTTACATCTAATGGCATTAAATTTTAGTTGGAATTTGGTATTGGCCATCGGTAAGATGCTATCTATATTTTTATATTTGTTACAAATTAAAAATGAACTTAAAGAGTCGCTCATGAAAGAACAATGTAAAGGCGAGAAAGTTGTAGACACATAAAAAATACTAATTAAATAAACACCATGTAAAGAAATTAAATATAAAATACAAATTAAATAATTTTATCTCAGAATTTTTTAAGCAAATACAATTTCTTTAATAAACAAGTAATCAATCAAAATTTTAAATTAGCCAAATTAGATGGCAAAAAATGGCACAATCCAGTGAAGAGACAATAAATGATTAATCGGGCCAATCAGAAGGCAACAAGTGGCGCAATCTAGCAAGAGGCGAACAACTCCGACAGCCAATGAGGACATTCCACGTCAGCAGGCTAGGATGGCTACATTATCTCCTACAACTATAAATAGAAGCCAAAATCCCACATGAAGGGAACAATAAGGAAGAGAAAGAAAGAGGAGACACAAATTCTCTCAAGGATACTCAAGAACATTCAAGGCGTTCTTAGTCACATTCAAAGAATTCATCTCCATATCCAAGGCGTTCTTCGTCAAAGGTCTTCAAATTAAGTATTCGATCCAAAACCAAGGCGTCGAGCTTGAAGATCAGCGTTAATTGAAGAAATCCACAAGTTTCAAGGAAGACCAAGCACAAGCCCTTTCCTTGAAGATACTTCAAATTAAAGTCACATCTTTGAAGGAAAAATCAGATGACTAACTTAGAGAACAGAGCCCGCACAAAATCCATTTGATTCAAGTTGTAATCAATTTGTACAAATTTCTTATTAGTGGAAATCCAATAGCAATATTTTGTTCTACAAATTTCTGGCATGCCCAGTAGGACATCTCTACCTCTCATCTCTTCCTTCCCCAAATTTCAAGTGAACTACAAACTCCGAGCAAGTCATCATGGCCAGCAATAAGGGAAAAACTGTTAAAGCTGCTACCTCGGCCGCTAGTGGGACTGCCACAAAGAACGTCAGAGTCATCACTAGGAGTCTGGCAAGGAGGGCAGCGCACCCAGAGCCAGCCCCCTTCCATGAAGCTGTTAACAACCCACTCCTCACGAACAAAAACAACGAGGACAACTTAGCACCTTTAGGCCCTCGCTCTAATGCCTCATCTGCCTCCAATGATGCCCTAGTCATGACGACTAATGCTTCAAACCTAGAGGATCAAATTGCCGCATTGACTAAGGTCATTGAAGGGTTGGCCAAAAACATCTAAGAACAAGATTATCAGATCTTAAGGGTAATGGATAAGATAGACAATGTTGAAACCAGTCGAATGGCGGAAAAGGCACTTGAAGTCCCTGGTGGGGCTGAGACGTCTACCAAACAACCAACTCATTACTAAGGGGAGTCAGCAGTCAAAAAGCTTCAGAGCTTCAGATATCCTCAGATGGCTTCATCCCTATCGATCAACTCAAAGACTTCATCGAATGCACCATTAAGAACAAGCTCGATGGAGGCACTAAGTCGACTCTGACATATGCCAAGCCTTACTCAGCAAGGATCGACAACCTGAAAATACCAACGGGCTATCAACCTCCTAAATTCCAGCAGTTCAATAGCAAAAGAAACCCAAAACAACACGTGGCACACTTCGTATAAACATGCAACGACACCGGGACATATGGAGATCTTCTAGTCAAACAGTTCGCCCATTCACTAAAAGGAAACGCGTTTGATTGGTACACTGACCTTAAACCCAGGGCCATCGATAGTTAAGAAGAACTAAAGTATGAGTTCCTCAACCGCTTCCACAATACAAGGTGGACTGTCAACATGATTGAACTTACCAACACCCACCAATGGAAAGAGGAGCTGGTTATTGACTACATCAATCGATGGAGAAACCTAAGTCTAAACTGCAAAGATAGACTTTCCGAAGTTTCAGGTATTGAAATGTGCATACAAGGTATGCACTAGGGGTTGCGGTACATCCTTCAAGGGATTTGGCCTAAAACTTTTGAAGAACTAGCCACACGAGCCCATGATATGAAACTAAGCATTGTCGCAAGTGGTATCGACGTGCCACTTATTTTAGAATTCCACAAAGCGAAAGGCAAACAAGAAACAAGGAAATGGGCAAGCCTCCCCCAAAGCTCCAACAAGAGAATCCATGGTAATACACGCCAGGCCCGTCCCAATTAAAGGGAAGAAAAAAGTTGATGAAAAGAAAGAAGCCCCACCAAAGCCAATAAGGCCAACGCTAAAAGAGATGCAGGAAAAAACTTATCCCTTCCTCAGCTCAGACATTCCCAGGATATTTGACAACTTGCTGAAGGTTAACCTTATCAAACTCCCTAAAATGAAAAGGCCCGCAAAAGTCGAGAAGATAGACGATCCCAAATATTGCAAGAACCACCGCCTAGTCGGGCACCTCATCCACAATTGTTTCATATTCAAAGAGGAGATCATGGACCTCGCCCACCAAGGAAAGATCGCATTGGAAGACGATAACGCAAACGTTAACACTATCACCTCTAGTGACCAGATGAAAGAAGTTCATGAAATCAACCAATCTTTGGACAAAACTGGTTGCTTCCATAAGGGAGGTCTATCCTCCGAAGATTGCTTGACTGTGGTAGTCTTCACGGATGAAGATCTGATGTTGGGGTCCCAACCCCACAACAAACCATTGTTCGTAACCGGCTGCATTCGCGAGCGAAGAATTAATAGAATGTTAATCAACGGTGGCTCGGTAGTTAACATCTTGCCATTATGAACGCTAAGAGAGCTGGGGATCTCGACTGATAGGCTTTCAAATAGCTATTTGATGATCCAAGAGTTCAATCAAGGGGGGCAAAGGGCCCTAGGCACCCTGAGGTTGAATTTGCTCATAGATGACATGGAATCAACCACCTTATTCTATGTTATTGATGCTAGAACATTATATAATCTATTGCTCGGTCGATCGTGGCTCCATGAAAACGGGGTAGTTCCTTCCACCTAACACTAATGCTTCAAATATTACCACAACGGTGTCATAAAAAATGTGCTTGGTGATTGCAAGCCATTCATTGAAGTTGAATCCTATTTGGCTAATGCAAAATATTACTTGGATAAAGCCGAAAATTCGTAAACTAGCAACTCCCAGCAAAATTAGAAAACGAGGGGTGCTTCGACAAAGAAAGACGAAGCTGACAAAATACGCCCTAAGAGCCGTCTCAGTAAGGAACCAATAATTCTCGATGCTCTAAGGGGCCTGACGCTGCCTGTGACTCAAGTTAACGGTAGAGCACCTGCCCAACCACCTCAAGAGACCGTGAAAGAAAGCCTAGAGGCCCGAGAGCTAAGGCTGGAAAAGGCTTCGGCCCCAAAGCATACAAACTCTTCATCAAGGCTGGATATAATCCACAAGAAGAGTCGCTATTGGGAAAACTCCCACAAAAGCCTACAAACCAAAACCGAAAAGTAGGACTTAAGTATGAACAGTCGAAGGGTCCCGTACGTATCACTATAAGAAGAGCTTCTGCCAACAACACTACGGCAGAAGACTACTCTTCACAAGTTGAAAAGGAGCTAGCATGGGTGTCGACTTTCAAAAGACTCGGCCCGTCCCAAAAACAGAAATACTAAAGAATGGAGGGTAGGATTGCCAAGGTGCCAAAACAAGAAGAGAAACTCCATAGCCGAATCCTCTCTCGCATTAAGAGGAAGACGAGCTTGGTTGTATCGTGTGGCAGAGTCCTCAATGCTAAATTTCAAACTGTCATCTTCACCGAAACCCAAGTTGAGGAAGACGGCGATAGAAAAAGCATGGGGTCATCCAATAACATAACCACAAACGAAGGAGGGAAACCCATCGAGGAGGATGCTGAAATCGCACCGTCTCAAATGGAAGCAGGCACCAAGTCCACAATGGATGAATTAAGAGAAATGAATTTGGGGGACGATAATGACCCTTGCCCTATCTACATCGGTGCCTTAATAAAAAACAAAAAGGCTAGTGCGTATTTGGGGCTATTAAAGGAGTTCAGGGATGTCTTCACCTTGTCATACAAGGAAATGCCTGGCTCAGACCCAAAAGTAGCAGTGCATTACTTAGCAGTGAAAAGGGCAGCTTGCCTCGTCAAGCAGATGCAATGTTGATTCCAACCAAATCTCCTCCCAAAAATTGAAGCCGAAGTCAACAAATTAATTGAAGCTAAATTTATTTGAGAAGTTAAGTATCCCACATGGATCTCTAGCATCATTCTGGTAAGAAAGAAGAATGGGTAAATCCAAGTTTGTGTTGACTTTAGGGATATCAACGAAGCATGTCCCAAATATGATTTCCCTTTACCCATCACAGAGCTCATGATCAATGCTACCACGAGGCATGAAGCACTTTCTTTCATGGATAGATCACCCAGGTACAACCAAATACGCATGGCACCCGAAGACGAAGAACTAATAGCTTTTCGCACCCCCAAAGGCATATACTACTACAAGGTTATGCCATTTAGCCTCAAAAATGCCAGGGCAACATACCAAAGAGCCATGCAGGAAATCTTCAACGACATGCTACATAACAATTTCGAATGCTATATCGATGACCTCTTCATAAAGTCAAAGAGACGAGGAGACCATTTGCATAACTTGAGAAAAGTTTTCAAACACCTAAGAAGATACCAATTGAGAATGAACCTGTTGAAATGTGCATTTGAGGTCACCTCTGGCAAATTTCTGGGCTTTGTTGTTCGCTACCAAGGCATTGAATTGAACAAGCAAAGATCGATGCCATTTTGAAGATGTCGGAGCCTCGAAACATCTACGAGCTCAAAAGCTTGCAAGAAAGATTGGCTTATATTCGAAGATTCATCTCCAACTTGGCAGGGCATTGCCAACCCTTTAGTCACCTCATGAAGAAAGCTGTCCCCTTTGAATGGGACAAGTCCTGTAGAAAAGCTCTCCCAAGCATTAAGTCTTATCTGACAAAACCTCTGGTGTTGGCAACCTTGATGATTGGCCGTCCATTAATTCTGTACATCACCACACAAGAGTACTCGGTGGGAGCTCTGTTGGCACAAGAAAATAATGAAAAGAAAGAAAATGCCCTGTATTACCTCAACAAAATGATGACACCAAACGAACTGAAGTACTCACTAATAGAAAAGATATGTCTGGCACTCTTCTTCGCCATCCAAAAATTAGGGCACTACTTCCAAGCTCACACGATTCATCTGGTCTCTAAAGCAAACCTACTAAAGTACGTTATGCCAAGGCCTATCCTTTCTGACAGGCTCACGAGATGGTACCTTTAGTTTCAACAATTCGAAATTATATACATACTGCAAAAGGCGGTGAAGGGACAAGCTTTGGCGGACTACCCTATCCCAGCTAAGAGGGATCTCTCCGAAGACCTACCTAACGAGGGCGCCCTACTAGTTGAAGTCACCCCTCCATGGAAGATGCACTTTGATTGAGCCTCCCATAGAGAAGGAGTCGGCACTGAGGTAGTATTCATAACATCCGAAGGTGAAATGCTGCCCCACTTGTTTACCCTTGCAGAAAAGTGCTCAAATAATATGGCTGAGTATCAAGCCTTAATTTTCAGACTTGAGATCGCCATGGATATCAAACAACTACACCTTGAAGTCTTCAAGGATTATCGACTGGTGGTCAACCAGCTGCTAGGAGAATATGAAGTCAAAAAGCCCGAGTTACTTCCATACCATAACTATGCCCGCAAGAACATGAGTTGGCTCAGGGACATCACAATCAGACATGTGCCGAGAAACAAGAACAAACAAGCTAACTTGTTGGCTAAGCTTGCTTCCATCTTATTATTTCCTGACGCAAAATACTAGGTGCCCATATGCAAAAAATGGGTGGCACCACCAACACTTGAGGATAAGGAAGGAGAAGAAAGTTACCCCATTGAAGTCCTTGACATAGAAAAGGAGGACTGGCGCCAGCCATTTGTGGACTATTTAAAATACGAGAAATTATCAGATGATCCACACTAAAAGGTCGACATCTGCCGCTGAGCAGCCCACTGTATCAACTTTAAGGGTGTCCTGTACGGACGCTCGTTCGATGGAGCGTTCTTACGCTGCCTAGGAAATGACGAAATTATTCAGGCTATGGAGGAGGTGCACTCTGAGATTTGCGGTGCCCACCAGTCTAAGCCAAAACTCCATTTTCGGATCAAGAGAATGTGATACTACTGGCCAGCAATGGTAAAAGATTACATGGAGTTCGCTTGAAGGTTCCAAGCACGTCAGTACCACGGTAACTTCATTCATCAACCACTTGAGCCGTTACACCCAATGGGAGCTTCATGGCCATTCGACACTTAGAGATTGGATGTTGTCAGACCCATAACAAAGTCATCCATTGGCCACCTCTACATCTTGGCAGCCACTAATTACTTCTCCAAATGGGTGGAGGCAATCCCCTTGAAAGAAGTAAAAAAGAAGAATGTCGCTGACTTTATCCGTGCTAAAATTATTTACAAGTATGGGGTCCCTCGGTACATCATTTCCGACAACGGGAAGCCATTTGTCAATAGTACCATTAACAAATTATGCCAAAAGTTCAGCTTCAAGCAAAGGAAATCCTCAATGTACCATGCTCCAGCTAACGGTCTTGTAGAAGCTTTTAATAAGACTTGTGCAACCTATTAAAAAAAGTGGTGTCAAAGTCAAAAAGGGATTGGCAGGAGAGGATTAGGGAGGCTCTGTGGGCCTACTAGACCACATTTGCATCTTGTGAAAATTGGAGGCACTGGATGAGAAGAAGCTCGACGAGCAGCACAGGCTTGAATGCTATCAAGCCCGTCTATCCAAAGCATTCAACGAGAAGGTGCATGCACGGTCTTTTCAAATTGGAGACTTGGTGCTTGCAGTAAGGAGGTCCATCATCATCACTGATTGCATTGGAAAGAAGTTTACCCCTAAATGAGATGGGTCGTATATCGTCCAATAAGTCTATACAAATGGCGCCTACAAACTGGTCGATCAGGATGGCATAAAGGTTAGCCCAATCAACGGCAAATTCCTAAAGAGGTACTATGCTTGAAGGCCAAGCATAAAATGTTAAAACAAAACACACAAGACCAAATTGTACTTCACTCCTGGCCCGCAAGAGTATAAAATGTGAACGGCCTTTACCTTTTACGAATTTAAGAAGATTTGAACTGCGTTATGACTTGATTCCATTTTCGAGTATGTAGGCAGCTTAGACATTTTCTAAGTTCAGTCACAAATTTGTAACGGGTCATGCTCTAGTAACCACCACTAGAGGCACTTGCAAAAAGAAAAAGTAACAAGCGATGTAGCAAAAGATCATATTTCATTAACAAAACCAGATGTTAACAAAAGAAGTAACATCAATGTCCAAAAAAGAAAGGGTCCTGATAAAAGCTAAGTAAAAGGGTTCAAGCCCTCCAACTCATCCTTGACGATTACCAACCCCTCCTCAGCAACGTGCAAGGCCTTGGCAGCTGCCTCGTTTGAAGACTCCATGGATCATATGGTAATTATCTCCCCATGAACCTCTCCAACCTCGATCGCTGCCTCTCGTAGAAACTCCCTCTACCGCACAAGGGACGAAGATAGCTCCTGTTGACGTTTCATCAGAAGCTCAAGCTGTTCCTCCACACTTTTCAGCTCAGCCTCAAAGCTTTCAACTTCTTTGGCCCCCTTAACTACCTTGTCTAGGGCCTCCTGAGCCGTCTGTCAACATCATTCAACTAACGGGCGAGGATCTCCTTAGTGAGCACCTCAGCTATAGCAGATCTTGCCTTATCGTAGGTCGCGGCTCTAGCAAACTAAGTCTTTAAGAACCCCTCTATACATGAAACACTAGCATGTTCAAAGCTCCTCATGGACTCAAAAACCAACATAACCTCATCCTTGAGGGAAGAAATGGAGTCAAGTGAGGTGCACGCTAACCTCTTGCGAAAACTCGTCCACAGCTTACAAAGGAACTCCCTCTCGTGATTCCGAAGGAATTTCTCTTCCTCGAACACCAACACTGCCGTAGAAAGAGATGCTTCCTTACACCCCTCCAGAGAGTGAGCTCCATCCAGCACAACATCACCAAGCACAACAACAGATGCTACGCCAAATCCGGCAACAGACCTATGGCTACCACTGAAATCCTTGACGTTACTTCCAAACACTTACTTCTCTATCTGAAAATGTGTGCACACATACAAATATATTGAAATTAGGCAAGTCAGAAAAAAAAAGATCGCTAGTGGAAAGATGTGGCTAATTACCTCTTTGGCAAGGTTTTTAACCAACTTAGGGTGGCTAGAAGCATCACCTTCTTTCGAGTCACAAGAGGCAGGATCTCTGTTGACCCTTTTCCAATGGCAATCCCCACTACTACTGTTGCTATCATCCAAAACTTGCAAATCCAGTCGCTTCACTCCAAGAGCAACTAAGGCAGTACGGTCGTGAGGATGATCACGGACATCGGGAGATGGACCCCCTGCATCAGGCACATCACTTTGAGATGAAACGGTGCACAACTTTGCTACATGCTCTTTGAGGTAATTCCCATGAACCTCAATCCACCATTCCTTGTAACTCTTAGAATGAAACTTCCTTACGACTGCCGGAATGTGAGGAAAACATACCTTAGCCTTTGAACCAGACAAAGTCGACAACTGCTAAAAATATATACCCTCCCTCCTCTAAGGAAGCCTCACACACGTCATGGGTGAGAATTTTGGGAATCTCCTGGTAATAGCTAAATTAGCAGCTGAAACAATGCAGACTATAAGGTTCGATAACAAACTGATCACCATGCCTTAATGAAAGGTAACCCAAGTGGATCGCAGCAAAATAGTCATCCTCATGTCGCTTATGGCTACCATCATCAAGGTACAAAACATTCTACTGCTTAGTAATCATAGTGTCGGTCCAACTGAAAAGGTCACCTTTGTTGACCCTTCGACACGCCTCCCGTGGGTCATAGTACCTCGCCCCACTTTCACCCCAAATATGTGACCATCTTCGAACTGTCAACGCCCTTATAGATTAAGTAATGGGTCTTAAAAAAATACGCAGACCACACGTAAACATAATGGAGCAGGAATGGAGAGAGTATCCATGAAGGCCTCTGCGACTGTGCAACCCTATCCAAGCCTTGATAAAGGCTTACAAGGACGGGGACAGCCAAACTCACTACCCTCCCAGTCGCCATGATACACACCATCTTAAAGGTGTTCGGACGCACGAAACCAACACCTCCGGTGGGAATGACAAAAACACTGAGCCAACTAGCCAGGAACATTGCTAGATAGGTCTCTACTCTCAAATTATCATGGACATTAAGACGCATGAAAGGCTCCTCATCAACAAGGGACCACTGTTTGCGCATGCCGATCTCGCCGGACAGATTGTAAGAGGACTTGGGACGAGCCGCCTTCTTTTTTTTTTTCGGGTTGGAGGTACAGTATACCTTAGCCTTCTTTGACACCAAAAGTTAATCCAGTCTCCAACAAAAACCAAAGAGACCCAAGTGCCAATTACGCAAAATGCGGTAGGCATGGAACAAATACTAACAGGACCAAGAAAGGTACCTCTTGTCTTGTTCGTTAAGACCCACGAGCTCTTTTGCACTAGGAACCACCGCATCATAAAGCCTCCCATAAATTGAGAGTCTGGCCAAACTCTGTAAATCATAAAGAGATATGGATACCTCGCCATAAGAAGTGAAACGTGTGTTGGTGAAAGGATACCATGTCTCGTAGATCGCTTGCAGAATGTTAAAACACCGATCATAAGTGCACAATGAGGCATACACCACGTCATAAATCTAGACTACCTTCAGGTCGCACTCACAGCAACTGAGTGGCATCCTCAGCCCACACCCAATAACCCTCGGTAAACCCAAATTCACTAGCGTACGAAAGTACATCACCGCACCTGGCCTTCCCTTCTACGATTCAGCATCCTAGAGTTGGAAGAACTGGCCTGACAGCAGCATGATGGTGGGATGACTGCAAAGTATACGCCTTTGAGCTCTTGCTAAAAGGAACCTCTCAGGTCCAGTTGTCCACTCGATTGACAGCCTCTAACCTAGGGCAGGGACATTGAAGAATGGGAAAATAAATCGTTAGAATTGTACCCCTCTCAATAAGGTGACCTTCCACATCCAGGATGATTAAATGCTCTAAGCCTGAGGAAAAAATGCTGCTCTTGAAATGTACCTTAATGATAACTGTAAAGGAATGCAAGAAAAGGTCAGTTAGATTCTCACAAATGGGGAGGGGTGCACAAAAAAAAAAAAAATCAAGTCTAGTCGGTACACGTGGGTTAAGATCAAGCTTGGTACTTGAAGGCCCAAAAAAAATCGAGCCTCGTGTGGGCTAAGATCAAGCCTAGTACTCAAAGGCCTAAAAGTTTAAGCCTAGCTAGTACACATGGACTCAGATTAAGCCTGGTACCCGAAGCCCCCAAAAAAAATCGAGCCTAGTTGGTACGCGTGGGTTAAGATCAAGCCTGATACTCAAAGGCCCAAAAATTCAAGCCTAACCAATACACGTAGACTAAAATCAAGCCTGGTACTCGAAGGCCCAAAAGTTCAAGCCTAGCCGGTACACGTAGGCTAAGATCAAACCTAGTACTCGAAGACACAAAAGTTCAAGCTTAGCCAGTACACGTGGACTAAGACCAAGCCTGGTACTCGAAGGCTTAAAAGTTCAAACCTAACCAGTACACATTGGCCGAGATCAAGTCTAGTACTCAAAAGCCCAAAAGTTCAAGCCTAATCGGTACACGTAGGCTAAGATCAAGCCTAGTACTCGAAAGCCCAAAATTCAAGCCTAGCCGATACACGTGGACTGAAATTAGGCCTAGCCCATTACACAAAGGCCTAATAAAAAATCAGTCACACCAAACAGGGCCTTTGCCTCAAAACCAAACTCACACCCAAATGCAGCCTTTCCTCGAACTCACAGATCAGCATCAAATGCTGCCCCATTTTCCAAACATAAAAGTCTACACTAAACGTGGCCCATTTCCAAAACAAAAATCAGCGCTAAACGAGGTCAAAGTCAAACCCATTACTTCCACCCGCCGATTCACACCGTGTCTACACCTCCGCCCGCCAGCGTTGCTGTGCCCGCCCGTCATCACCTTAGCCGCCACCGCACCCACCAGCGTTCAACCGTTGCTCCAACTAGCTCGACGAAGCATCACGCGGCCAAGCGGAGTGAGGCGATGCGCCCCTAGCAGAGAGCAGCACCCACAGCACCGCACGGCTGAGCAGCACCCAGCACCACCCAACGCGACCGGACCCCATGCACGCGCCCGCAAATCCAGCCGCGCCGCCACCGAACCCACCAACGTTCAACCGCTGCTCCAACCACCAGCCCGACGGAGCGTCGCACAGCCAAGCAGAGTGAGGCGACGCGCGACCCAACAAAGAGCACCGAGTGGCCAAGCAGCGCCCAGCCCTACCCAACGCGACCAGACAGCGCGTGCGCACCTGCAAACCCAGCCGCATCGCCGTCCAGCACCACCTAACGCGATGGCAATATCCGACGCCGCCCGCAGCCGCCCAGCAACCACAAGGCCGCCTCAACCCACGCCGCTGCAGCATTCGCTCCATCATGCACACCCTGATGGTGCTAATTCGTCATCCCATCCCGATGCGGCACGGACGCCCGACGTAGCCGTAGCAGCCTGAAGCCACCGAAGCCGGACCTGGGCGATAATCGAGAGACACCGACGCCACAGCCACAATTTTTGTCAAAAAAAACGGAGAGAAGGAGACGACAACAAAAAAAAGGAAAAGCGGGGGAGAAGAAGAATTGCAACTCACTTCTCCAACAAACCTCCAGATGAGCAATTGGACGGATTCGACATATGTAGAAGAAACCTGCGAGGACATTGGGAATTGGGGCGCACGGCTTTCACTGCGTGGGGATGAATGGTAACTAATAAATACTAATAATGAATAAATTTGAGGAGGCTCTAGCAACAAAGCTGTGATGCCATTAGTTAGAGAGCAAATTTGATAGACTTGAGAATGGTTACTGCATTCTCCTCAAGCAAGATGGCCACCTTCGTGAAGGATCAAATACGGAAGCTACTAAAATGAGACCCAACTGTAAAGTGTTTAATCAAGTTGGTGCAACAAGGAAAGGCATGACAATTCTGATTGGAAGAAAGATTATTGAGGACTCAAGGAAACCTCTTATATGTTCCCAAAGGAAGTGATTTGAGGAAGTCATCGATCACAAAATTTCATGATACCTTTTAGGCGGGACACTCTAGAGGTGAGTATACATTGGCTCTAGTACAAAGGGCTTATTATTAGCCTCAAATACAGGATCGTGCCTGATCTGCCAGCCGGACAAGGCCGATCACTTGCAAAGGGCTTGCTAGAACCCCTTCCCATTTCCTCACGGCCCTAAGAGAGTTTCTCAATGGATTACATCACTAGATTGCCTAAAGTCAGAGATTTAGGCAGCATCATTGTCGAGGAGGACCAATTTTCAAAATATGTGGCATTCATTGCAACCTTAAAACATGTGACGGTAGAGATGACCGCGCATTTGTTCTTTGCACACATTATCAAATATTAGGGATTGGCGGAGGACATTGTTAGTGATCAAGACCCCAAGTTTGCTGGAATATTTTAGATTGAACTCTTCAAACTCCTTGGGTCCAAATAGAGTATGAGCTCGAGTTACTACCCAAAATCTAATGGCCAAATAGAGTGCTTTAATTCCATGTCAAAGGAGTACCTTCAACACTTTGTGAGTGGTAATCTGAATAACTGGGTGAATTAGTTAGATGCTGTTCAACTGTATTTCAATGCTTAAAAGACTTCCTCTACTAATCAGAGCCCTTATGAGATCGTCATTAGGCAGCAATCGCTACTCCCACACACTTTAGACTCTCTGCAAGTGCGAGATCTCCCCTTACGCGGAGTTTCACTAAAGAGTGGAAGCACAACTTAGAGATTGCTAGGAGCTACCTAAAAAAGGCCAAGAAAAGAATGAAAACTAGGCCAAGCAGCAACGACGCTTTACGAAATTCAACGTAAGGGACCTCGTGTTGATGAAGGCACCAAACTCATTGCTCACAAAGTGTGTTTGAGGGAGAGAACCTCGATTCTTGTAGAAAAACATTAGGTTGGGCTGAGTGGCAAAAAGAATCAAGAAGGTGGCCTATAAAATTGAGCTACTCCTTGGTAAAAGACACACAAATATTTTCATGTGAGCCAGCTGAAGCATTTCACAGCAAACCCAAAAGATGTGAACCGTATTGAAGAGACTTGACCACAATGTCCTTTTAGAAGGTGCCATAGAGAGTGGCCGAAGTAATCTTGGATTGCTGAGTCATAAGCACCGCAAAGCGAGAGATTAGTGAGTACTTGGTGAAGTAGGAAGGCAATGTGGAGAATGAGAACACTTGAGAGTGAGTGATAAACCTTAAGGCACAAAAACCCCTAATGGAAGCATTCTTGGCTTCAAGGGCACTGAGAACGTTACCATCTCAGGTGGGGGAGAATGTGGATGCCCGCTTACCCAACAGACCCTCTTGACACAATGCTAGCTTTGTCGTAACCCCGTGCCGAACGAGACATCACCCATCGCTACTAGGTCAAGGGCTTTGTACATGCTTCTAAATATTTGTAATTATTTTTAGATGTGCTTCATTGACTTTTTAATGTCTATTGCTATCACTTAAAATTTCGTTTTCTCTTCACTTCCAGCACTTTTTGTATTTGGAGATTCTACAATTGATTTTGGCAACAATAACTGCTTTCAAGTTAATAGGGATACTTACAAGTTGATTTGATAATGTACTCTACTGAAGAATTAAGTGGATGCAAACTGAGAGATTTCATGAATTCTATAGATAAAACTAGTGGATTTGGCCAAAAGATCTTATGGATACAACAAAGAAGAAGAAGACGGTGATTTAAGAGTTGCCATTTGGCTTCAAGAGAAAAGTCATGGTACATTTGTGAGAGGGCCAAATTTGGAATAAGAAGAGTATTCTAAGGATATTTTTGTCTATTAAACATTTAGAAGTAATCTGTTAAGAAAAGATGGACTACCCTAACTTATTTTTTCACATCTCATAAGTTGTAAATTATTTTTCACAATTGATTTTAACTCCTTATATGCTGTGCCAAACACCCTCTTAGAGGCTTCAATCTGAACCCTTAACTTTGAGGTTTCATTGTCAAAACTATTCAAAGAGCTATATATCATGTCAACCAACCAATGATTTGGTTAACTAGAGGTAACTTCCGTGCAAACGACATATCTATTCCTCAAGTTTAATGTTCAAATGTCATGAATTTCATCATCGGTTCAGGTCTTGTTCCAGCAGTTCTTTGACTTGGACTAGGGGCACAAATTAATCAAGTTTGCAATGTATTGTAGCTTGAACTCTTATATATGTGTATGCATATATATATATGTGTGTGTGTGTGTGTGTGTGTATTTGTTCACATATTCATGCAACATTTAAAATGCAGAAATTCGTGGGTTAACTATTCTAAAAAAAAATTATTATTCATTTTCTGAATGTGTGAGGATGCTTCGAGCCAAGTTTATGTTAGAGATGATGCAAATTTGACTTCATAATTTAAGAGAACGGAAGAGTTGAACTTGACTGTATTATTTATTAGTAAGACAGAGATCCATAAATAAAATGCTATGCGTTCAAGTCTTGTAAACGCTGGTATTTTTGTCCGCCCGCGTAGGGTGCAGTCATTTGTATTTTTTTCGCTTCGAATAAGAAGATTCCCACTAGTCCAACAAACCAGGCATAAAAATATAGAAGATTCTTTATTTCTTTCTATTTCAAAGGTTACACGATAAATAGACTAATTTCTAAGGCAAAAGTATCCTGGAATTGCAATATTCCATTAACCCCTCACTTCCCTAATAGATTAAATAGCCAATGGTGTAGGGTTAATATGTCAGTGGGATAGACAAATATAAATTTAACAAATATTCAGAAAATTATCAGTTAAGGATTGAATACCACTTTCATCGTCCCTTGAAGTTGAAAGGCTACAATTTTTTGCTATGTTATCGTGTTGTTCACTTTGTTTGATGTGATTCAAAATATTATTGGAAGGGTATTGGAAGGATAACTTAATCCTGAGATAATATAATACTGTGTTTACTGATATGGACCAAATAAAGGATAACTTAGTGATGTGTTTATTATATTAGATTGTTAAATGTTACTATTTTTTTCCAAAATACCCTTATTTCAAAATTTTATTAGAAACTATGTATTTTTTATTTATACTTACACCCCCTTTACACAAATTAATGACATAATATTTTCTATTCAATTTAAATTAATATTCCTCCAACAAAACTAAATTATCGTAAATTATATTTAAATTAGGAAAGAAGAAATTCATATTCAATAATCAAAGTAGCTAAAGACTAAGAAAAGATAACCAAGGTCCCTTTGTACAGTGTTAGAAGGCCCTAAAAATGAGTAAAAATCATCCAAAAATAAATTAGGAATGAAAAAGGCAAGAATCCCATCTAAAATAGAATAACTTGGGCTCCATGCGACTTCAAGATTGGTCTAGAGCCACAGGAGATCGATTTGGCTTTTTGTGATCAATTTGGATGTGGATCGGGCAATCTATATTGTATTTATAGAACGTGTGTGGACGCTAGCTTGTCTATCACAATTGGTGCAATCAATCGCATGTGATGTGATTACAATTTTAGAACATGTGTATTTGGCTTGTTATCAATGCTCACCTTGCTGGATCGATCCAACTCCTGATCCAAAGCTTATCTCGTGATTGTTTTGGACGACGTTGATCCTCGAATGCTCTTCTTACGCCTTAAAGCCTTCCAAATGTCAAAAGCATCCTTAAACTCCTTTTCAAGTATCATCATGGCTTCTTTGAGCTTTCTAACCTTTGATCATACCATAGGTCCTCTAGAAATTCTTAAGTAGTTCGGTTTAGCATTGACACTCACATCATCCCCCTCCTCTTGAAAAAGATTTGCCCTCAATTCCATTTCTTGCTAATCTCCTACATCAAAATGACTTAAATCAAAAACATTGAATGTGGTACTAATTCCAAACTCACCTAGCAATTGCAATTTGCATGCATTATCATTAATTCATTCCACATCTATATCCTCTTAGCTTAAGCTTTGGTTTCCTTTGTTCGAGAAACCTTTCCTTGTGCACTTGAACCTAGACCGAATCTCTAATATGTATCATCACCACACCAAAAATTAAAATCAAGTGAACCAGTAATTTATTCTTATTCTAAGGAGATAAGAATAAGAGTAAAAATAAAGAGACAAACACTTCGAAAGCAAGATTAGAAACTTGAGGTGATGAAGTACCAATAATCAATGAGCTTAGCCCTTTGTATTGTGTTGGTTTCTAATGTAAGCTTATTTTTGTCAATTATTAATTTAATTGATTTATTATTGATTGTTAATCCTAAGGCCTCTAGAATATACTCTCAGACTGTTCTAAAGCTATAACTCAAAATTTCAATGGGTTTTCCCAAGCCTAATCAAGTCAAGCAATTAATTATGTGATTAACAATGTTCTACCCATACTAATCTTATGATTTCACTCATGTCATTTCCACAGAATGGCAAGCTCCTATCACCTACCTTAGAAATAAAACAACTGACATCTATCAGGCATCCAGCCAACTTATGCACATGTATTACATTTTTTAATGAGGGCATATTTTGAATTGCCTCCACCTTTTCCTTGTTTACATCTACACCCCTCAATGTGGCAATATGTCATAAAAATTTTCTCCTGCTACTAGCAATCACGCACTTAGCTGGGTTAAGCTTCAACCCATATTTCCCTAAAATTTAAAATGTCCCTTAAAAGTTTTTGATATGGTCTTCTTTATAAGTGGGCCCACCAATATGTTATCTACATAAATTTCTATGTTCCTTTTCCTCCTTGAAAACCTTATCCACCGGCCTTTGTTAGGCCACTCTAGCAATTTTCAATCCAGAAGACGTTCTCTTATAATATAATAAGTGCTAAAGGAGGTAATGAAACTCACCTTATGCCAGTCCTTCATTTACTAATGGGATCAAGTGATGTCCTTGAGAAGCATCCATCATGGTTAGTAATTCAAACCCAACTGTGGCATCTACCAACTAATTTATACTTTGCAAAGGACAACAATCTTTGGAGTAGGCTTTGTTGAATTCCCTAACATCTGCACATATCCTCCATCACTCGCCACTTTTGGGTTTGACCACCACATTCGACAACCATTCTTGGTATCTTATTTCTGTTATATGTGTGGCATCCAACACTCTCTCATATGACTTTCTTCTTGTCCTAGTTGAACTGCCTTCCATTTTGCTTTAACAGCCTTTTTTCTCTATCCATATTCAATTGTTGTTGTACCACACTAAGAGCTATGCCCCAGAGCTCTCGCAAAGAATTTGCAAAGATATTAGTGTTCTGTTTGTGCAGTTGTATCAACTCCCCTTTAAGAGTTTCGGGCATTGTTGCCCTTATCATTATGCTTATACTTCTTTACGTGCATATTTTCACATTTAACAGCTACTCCATGGGCTTGATTGTCACTTTACTACTTTTTCATATTTCCAGCTACCTGGGCTTTGCTTTCTTAATAGATTTTATGTAGCCTTTTCTCAACGTTGTTTGATCTCTCAATTTTTTATAGAAATTTCATGACTAGGTGGTAGGTTGACGCAACTGCTTAGAAGTTGGCCATCATTGACTTGTCTAGAATGATATTATAGGTTGGGGACATGGTGACAATAAAGAGAAGGATGATCTTTGTCTTTTTCACTTACTCTTGTCCTATAGTTACTAGAAGAGCAATCTTCCTCTATGGTTGTGTAGCTTCCCCCATGAAACTAAACAATGCACTCTTCGTTAGTTTCAACCTATCTCTCACTAACCTTATCTTTTCATATGCTTCTACAGATAGGATGTTAAACAAGACGTTGTCTATCAGGTACTAGGCTACAACATAGCCCTCTATGTTAATGGTCAGAATCAATACATCTTAGTGGGGGATGATAATCCCTTCTAAATCTTATGTCCCAAAATGAAGGTTGGTTCCACTTCCTTTAACCAATTTTGCCCCTTTCTCTCTCCTTAATTCTTTCCTTTCTTCAAGAATTCCCTCTTGAGATCATACTTATAAAACCCTTCTTGAGTGGCTCTTTACCCCCTGCACAGGCCCTTTTCCCTTATCAATCTATTCCTCATTCCTTACAAATTCTTATAACTACTTCCTTTGTTATGTTTTCTATTTGCATATTTAAATTGGTGCATCTTTTAGTGGGGTGCTCGTATTCATTATAAACTTTGCAAAACCAACCTTGTTTTGGATTCTTCAGAGGAGTATATGATCCATTAGCCCATTTTAACATTTTTGTGTTCTATATCAAAGCTAACACTTGTTCCTGACTTACTCACAAGGTAGTAAAATTTAAAGCTTTAGACCTTTCCGTAAGGGATACTTCATACTAATGAGGGTAGCTTTACCATTTTTGAGATCTGCATCGTCCCTTTCCTTTTACCCTTTCTCTCCATACCTTTCCATGTTAATATATTTTTCTACTCTGGCCATAGACTCATCAAATTTATAGCCAGTCTCTTAGCCAAGGTTCTAAAGAAATCTCCTTCTTTTAATCCTTGGGCAAAAATACTAGCCAACACTTCTTAAGTGGTAAAAGATGTCTGGAGTGCAGCTCTAGTAAAGCATTTTACATATTCTCTCAAAGGCTCCTCATTCCCTTATCTTATTCTGAATAATGACATGGGTGTCCATTCATACCTCTTGCAACTCATAAACTAATGTAAGAATAAAGAAGAAAATTATCAAAGTTTCATACAATTCCCACTAGAAACTGATTAAACCATCTTTACGCTGACCTTTCTAATGTAGTAAGAAACACTGTACATTTGATCCTTCCATATACTGGTGCAAAAGCACATAATGCTTAAATTTTGTTAAGTGTTCAGTGGGAATGGAGGCCCCATTGTATTCTGGAAGATTAACCATCTTAAAATTTTCAGGCAACAAGTCCATCTAGATTTCTTCGGTGAATGAGAGGCTTTCTCTAGATTTCACCTCAGTTTTCCTTTTCATTTTCTCTAGCTGTTGATAAATATTAGCTATCTTCTTTTCTATTTCTATCTACATCATTTCTTTCCTTTCTTTTCTTGTCTTCTCTCCACTATTAGTTGTCCCTAGTAATTAGTCTCTTCTTTAGCTTTTGTTTTCCTTGCTTGGTCCTTACTTACCATGAATTTCACTATTTCATTCAATTGTTCTATCAAGATTTAAACTAGCTCAAGAGTAGCTATCCCAACCTCCTTGAGTCTCAACATCTTTACTAGGGACACCTTCAGGAACAAAATAGCTTCCCCTTGTTCTTCCTCAATTCTCTTCAATCCTTATGCTTTCTCCACTTCTATAGAAACACCTTAACTCTCTAATTCCCTCAAACAATGCTAATGATGATGTCAGCTCTTTTTTCCTTTTACTTTTTCTACTCTTTTTCTTATATTTCATCACAAGAGGGAGTTGGTAATTTATATAGTGTTTTGATAAGAGTGGGCACGTCCTACAAATCATGCCTTCAGCACATCCCTACCATATATATGGCATATAAGTTGTACTTGGGTGTATCCTACAAATCCTTCATGGCCTATTCCCCTAGTGGTTGAGCTCAACCCTAGTATATCTTTTTGCTCATTTTCTTACATTTTAGGCATTATGTATAGGTAACTACAACTTCTATTATTCCCATAAAATAAACGTTTATATTTATGCATCTAACATTTAGGTTTCACTTCAATTATTCCCTATGCAATCATAAATTAATTAGAGAGTTGTCCAAATCTTCTAATTACTATTCAATTCACTAATTATGAGTAGTAGAAGCAAAACCAATCAATCACAAAGCTATGCACACATATTCCACCAAACACAAACACAAAAGGCTAGATAATAAATTTCCAACTCATGTTATTATTAATAAAAATCATCCTAACAATGTAAAGAAAGTCAGTAAAAACTTAGTCCAAAATCCTTGTGTTGCGTGGAAGGAAGAAAGCTCTCCAACGTGGTGCGAATCCCTTCTTCTTCAATCCCTCAACCTTTGTTTTTGTTGCTTTCTAAGTGTTTGTTTGATAAAAACAAACTAAAAGCCCTCTAAGAATCATTTAGAATGTATATTTATACATGCATTAGGCCAATGTTTAATTAATGTATGAGAAAAGACAAAAAAAAACCTATAAACATCGCATGTAGACAGTTTATAGCACTGCACTCTATAGTCACAACACCAGCCATTGTAGTTGCAATCTCCCTTCCCATGGTAGTGAACCCAACAACAATCATTACATAAATCCTACTGTGTCAGTTTCACTATTGCACCACCTTCTTCCGTAGTCGCGCCACCCTCTCCCGTGATCGCAAGCTTCAACCAAAATAGAATCTAATGTCTAGTCTAGTCTGATTTGCATTTGCATCTGCCATCCTCACAATCATGAACTCCATCCCCATAGCCACGAGCTTGACTGCAGCAGAATCTATACTTTACTATTTAACCACTCACAGTCACGAATTCCTCTCTCATATCTCTTCATCGCAATTGCGAGACTGATCGCAACAAAAAGCTCCAAATTTTTGTTTCCTCATCTCCCTAGTTGCAAAATCACTTCTCACAATTGCAAACACCTTTCTTATGGGTGCAAAACCTGAAGGCAAACCAAGATATTTTCTAAGTATAGATAATGTTCAATTTCATTTAATAATTACAAAAACTTAACTTAGACACTTCTAATTCGTTACAATTAACATTTTTTACATGCACGCAAACATAATGTGACCATTTTAATTTAAAATGCATACGCAATTAGACTACAATCGTGGTAAAAATATACAATAAAATCACATGTTATCAATCTCCATGCTCAAAGACAATCTTTTGACACTCTTTATTGGCTTGCTATGCACATTGCTCATTTCTCCTCTTAGCATTTTGGCTCTCTCGCTCATACAACTACTTGACAAACTTCGCCTTGTATTCTCCATTTGTATTAATTTGCTCATTACATGGTAATAGTAGTAAATCCAAAGGGGCTATGGATTAAAACCATTAACTACCTTAAACGGTGACATATGTGTGGCTGAGTGTACACTTTTATCATGTTCAAACTCAACATATGGTAAATACTCTTCCATTGTAATCTATGCACACAACAAAACAATTAGTGTCTTATTTACTACTTTGGTTTGTCCATCAGTTTGTAGGTGAATTATGGTAGGAAAAAATAATTTAGTTCTTAACTTACACCACAACATGCTCCATGAATAACTCAAAAACTTAATGTCTTTATCCGATACAATTATTTTGGGCACTCTATGTAATCTAACTACCTCTTTAAAGAATAAGTTCACAATATGTGTAGCATCATCAATTTATTGTATATAATGAAGTGTGCCAATTTAAAAAATCTATCCACAACCACAAAAAATACCATTCTTACGCATCTTTTCCTTAGTTACCCCAACACGAAGTTCATTGAGATATCTATCCATGGTATGTCTGAAATAGGTGCATATAGTCCATGAGGTTGAACAGTTTAACCTGGCCTCTTTGCACTTGATATATCTTTCAATGATCAGTTCCATGTGCCTTCATAGATTTGGTCGATAAAAGTGTTTCTACAAAATAGATGTTGTTTGGTGGCACCATGGTGTCCCATTAAATCTCCATTATGTGCCTTTCTAACAAGTAACTCCCATAATGAACATCTAGGAATGCATAATCTATCTACATGATACAAGTAATTATCATGATGAAAATATTTTTCACGTGTTCCATTATTAGTCAACTCATACACTTGGCCAAAATCTTCATTTTTTTTCATACAATCGCTTAATAAACTCAAAACCTAGTAGCCTAGCATTAAATATAGTAAGTAATGAATAATACCTACATAATGCATCCACTACTACATTCTCTTCACTTTTCTTGTACTTAATGACATAAGAAAAAGTATCAATAAAGGATACATATTTAATGTAACTTCAATTCAACTTACCTTGATTTTTAAGATGCTTCAAGGAGTCACGATCAATATGCACTACAAATTCCTTATGCCACATGTAGTGTTGCCATGTCTCCAAAGCTCTCACCCACACATACATCTCCTTATCATAGGTAGGATAATTCAGCTTAGCCCTATTCAATTTCTCACTGAAGTATGTAATCAGCCTCTTTTCTTGCATAAGTATAGCTCCAATACCTACATTAAATCCATCACATTAAAGCTCAAAAGTTTTATTAAAATTTAGCAAAGATAATACAAGAACATTTGTAAGCTTATTCTTTAGTACTTGGAAGGCTTTTTATTGCTCTGCTCTCCAATAAAACTTCTCATTTTACTTAATGACTACAGTTAAAGGTGCAGTAGTTATGTTGAAATTGAGCACAAATCTCCTGTAAAAACTCACAAGTCCATAAAAAGTTCTTACTTCATAAACTAATATAGGGACTGACCATTCTCATTTGGTTTTTGCCTTATTCTCATCAACTTAGATGTCCGATGCACTTACAAGTAAGATGCAATAGTCTACACAAAAAGTGCACTTCTTTGGATTTGCATATAATTGTTCTTTACTTAAGGCCTAAAATACACATCTAAGATGCATCACATGCTCATCAATAAGCCCACTGTAAACTAATACGTTATTAAAATACACCACAACAAATTTTCCTATGAAAGCATATAAGACATGATTCACAATCCTCATAAAAGTGCTACGTACATTTTTTAAATTAAATGGCATGATTAACCATTCATATAATCCAAACTTTGTCTTAAATGTCATTTTCCACTAATCTCCTTCTTTCATATTAACATATACTTGAGAAAATATGGTGTGGTACCATGCAATTCATCTAACATATCATTAAGTCTGGGAATAGGATAGCGATACTTCACCATCATGGAATTTACAATCCATGCACATCTTCCGTGATCCATCGTTCTTTAGCACAAGTAGTACAGGACTCATGCTTTTTTGAACCTATCCTTTACTAATTAGTTCCTCCACTTACCTTTGGATCTCCTTGGTTTCCTCTAAATTTGTTTGGTAAGCCGGAGGGTTAGGTATGGCTGCACTCGGCACAAAATTAATTGGATGTTCCATACCTAAGATAGGTGCCAAACCACATAGTGATTCTTCCAATAATACATCTTGAAAATTTTGCAAGACAAAGAGAACAATATCGGAGACGGAAGAAGTAACCACTTTAGATAAGAAGTGAACTTCTTTATACATGAGTAATACCATTCTTCGGTCACTACCTCCAGCAATTGTCACATCTCTCTTCTAGCTAACAAGCACTCTTTTTCCTCCTTTTCTTCACTATTTCTCACCTCATGTCCACTCTCACTCATTTTTTCTCTCCTTTTTCTTTTTCTTTTTCTCTAACTCTAATCTTCATAAACTTCCTTTGGTGTGAGTGCCACTAAAGTGATCTTTTGTTTGTGATAAAATGTACATGTTCCTCTTGTGATCAAATGCAGCCTACTTATCATATTGCTAAGGCCTTCCTAGCAATATATAGCTAGCTTGCATAGGTACAATGTCACACGGCACCTGATCTTTATACTTGCCAATTTGAAATGCCACTAAGACTTGTTTTTTCACCTTCACCCCACCACTATTACTTAACCACTGCAATTTATGTGGCCATGCTTGATCCCTAAGTGATAGTGCAAGCCTCCCCACTAGCATGGTACTAGCAACATTGGTGCAACTTCTACAATCTATGATTAAGCTACAATTCTTACCTTTAATTTGACTTTTTATGTGAAAGATGTTCTCCTGCTTTTCCATAAACTCTTCTTCATTGGTTTACACATCAGCACCAATCTCACTCCTCCAATTCCTACACAAACTCCCTTATCATTGTCAATTGATGCCTTCTCCAAAGGTGGCATCTCATTTGCACCAATATTCTCCTCATTTGCCATTGTTTCTCCTTTTTCTAATAGTACCCAATTTTTTACATAAGGTAACAATATGCCCCCTTAACATTTAAAGCACATAATATCTCTATTACACGTAATGGACTTGGATTAGGATTGGATACCTTAGCTCAAGTAATGGGTGGCTTCTCCTCACGCCTCAAAACGACCATGTGGTAATACTCGAAGACTGTTACTACCCCTCCTCTTCAGCTACTTCTCAACCTTGATAACTCACTCCACCAAGGCTTCCAAGTCCACATAATGATATAGCTTAAGTGTATCACCTACATCCCTATTCAATCCACCCATAGACCTAACCATAGTGGTCTCCCTATCCTTAACTACATCAACTCTCATTTGGTCCATTTTCATCTCGTTCAAATAATCCTCAACACCCCTACTTCTTTGTCTCAAGGTCTGCAATCTACAATACAAGTCTCCATAGGAGTTACTAGGTACAAATCTCTTCCTCATCAAAGCCTTAAATCACTCCATGTCCTAAAGGGACACTTACCTATTTTGTTTCAGCTAATACAAAACTTGATCCCATTAAACAATCTCGTAATCGGTAAATTCTACTACAGTTAATTTTACCTTTTGTGCCTTTGAATACAAGTTCTAAGTGTCTCTCCTACTCTAAATATGTATTGGGGTTTGACTTTCCTAGGAATGCCAATACGGTGTGCTTTGCTTCTTTAGGGATCTTATCATCCTCATCCCACTTACACCTATTCAACCTTTTAGGACTACCAAAATCCTCAAACTCATCTGGGTAACCAAAATTATCATCACAAACATACCTTCCCCAATGAGGTTAGCATGTTAAATATCCCTTTTTAGGCATTGACTCATCTCAAGGTATATGACTCCCTCATGTAGATGCCTGGGATGCTTCCAAGTTCTCTAAATGCCAATTTATACTAGCCGAAGTGTTTATAAGCTACTTCGTGTTAAAGGTGCTATCTCCAATAGCTAATTCTCCAGACATTCTATAAATTGTGTAATAATGAGAGCAAGAGAAATGAGAATGTATGTGTAGGTGTCCTCTCACCTCACGAGATGAAATCACTCTTATTTCACCTCACCTATGTATCACACAAGTAATCACTTAATCAATACACTTACCAGTTCAAATCTCATATCCACCTCATGAATTCCAATAGTTGTTGAAAATTCAAGCAACCTTTCCCCTAATGGTGTGCAAGTGTGTAGGATGGAAAATTAAGGTTCAAGATCAATCCATACACAAATGGATTATTCTACGGTAGGAAAACAATTTGTCAGGTTGTTTTGGGCACAGTCAAATCAATCTTAGTGGGAAAATAAGGTTAGAAATCAATCCAGAGGTAAACTGGATTGATCTAGAACTAAGCTTAGGATCATGAATAACCTAGGAAGAGGTGTGATTGAATGGGATTCAAGAACAAGATTGTTCAACAAGCTTTACTTAACAAGATTCAATTGATTTAAGTGACGGTGTGATCAATCATAGCATCAAAAATTCATCCAATGAAATTTAATGTGCAAAAGCATAAAAATATGAAATTTAATGTATGCCCAACCCCCAACGAAAACGTTCTTTAGCAAACTGTGTAGAAACGACCTAAATGCAACAATTGCAATGAACTCTTACAAGAGATGTCCACAACTAAAATGCCAAATTAGTAAGTACATTAAGAATTACCCAAGAACACTTAGAATAATGCAATTTGAAATTTTCACAAGAGTTTGAGCAACACTCAAAATTTAGCAAACAAGAAAATTATATTCAATAATCAAACTAGTAAAAGTCTATGCCAAAATAACCAAGGCCCCTTCATATAGTGTTAGAAAGCCCTAAAATCTCCTAAAATGTGTAAAAAATCATTTAAAATAAACTAAGAATAAGGAAGGAAAGAATCCTAGCTAAAGTAAGATAACTTAGTCTCCAAGGAACTTAAGGATCAATCTAGAGCCACATGAGATCAATCTAGTCTTCTACAATCAATTCGAATGTGGATTTGGCACTCTAGATTGTATTTACAAAACATGAGCTAGGCGCTAACTTGTTGATCCCAATTGATGTGAATGATTACATGTGATGCAATCATAATTCTAGAACATGTGGATTTAGCCTACTATCAATCGCTCACCTTACTGGATCAATTAAAGCTGCACTAGATCGATCCTAACCTTAGATTAATCCAAATCCTACTCCAAAGCTTGTCTCACTCTCATTGCCAACCACATAGATCCACAAACACTTTTCTTGCTCCTAGTGCCTTTCGAACAAGAAAAAGAATCTTTAAACTCATTCACAAGCATCATCATGGCTTCTTTTGAGCTTTCTAGCCTTTGATCACGTCATAGGTCCTTTGGACATTTTCAAGTAGTCCAGTTTGGCTTTAATGCTTAGGTCACCATTCATTGAAGAAAGGAAAGGGTTTGAAGCACATTCCTCTAGCATTAACAATGACTGTTAAAATATAAATTTTGAAAAGTTAAAACATTTCACTATAAGAAAAATAAATTAACGCACAACATTACAATTGGATTATACACCAAAGATTCCTCTAGTAATATTGAAATGGGACATTAACACATTCAGGAAGATCTTAACACAACCTTAGTCACTGACTTCCCTTGGGATGTCATGAAGATTTATCATACAAATACCATATGTATGACTATTTCTAATGATTAAACCTCTCACAAGCAATAGAACAAGCAATACTACTAATTCACTTAAGGTTTGTTACACAATAAAAAACACTAGCACAAACCAATCAGATTAAATATCATTATACAATAAGTTAGACATGAATCAAATTACAAGATAAATGATACTTCGATATACTTTTCCCATACAACATCACCAGCGTAAAGCTATTGTTCCATTCAAACCCACCTTTAGATAGCATTGTCATCAATGGCCCATGGTTTGTTTTTCAAACATGAATTTTAGATTTAATCTAGGGCTCAGTTCAAAGGTCAGTACCAGGAAAACTCTCTAGCATTATTTGCTTTGGCAATCCTCAATACCCTATCTTAAAACCATTATCACACTTCCATCCTTTACCAACTATGTCTTTCAATGCCTCAATTAGAACTACTTCTTCTTTGACTAACCATATTCTCCAACACTATATAAATTTCCTCCCACCTTTATAATATTTATCGATAAAACCTTCCACCTCCATCAGCTTACACCTGCAAAATTAACAAATAATGAATTTATCAACCAAAAGTGTAGATATTAACTAAAAATAATATACATAATTAAAGACACTAGACTAACAATAGTGCATTCAAATACATCACACTACAACAAGCATCCAAAAAGTTTAAAGTAAAATATAAATAAAAAAAGCAACATTTAAAGTTCATCAATATCAAAGAAGCAACCTATCATAATTTGTCAACAAGCTTCACATTTTTAAAATGGGCCATTAAAATTAAAATTCAACAAAAAAAGAAGAAGAAGAAGAAGAAGAAGAATTTCACTAAGATGAACAAAATGATATCATTTTCATATTACAAAGCCACTTATACTATTTAAGTGTAACTAAAGTCATATACTAGTTTAAGATCCCCACCATTGATCATACATTAACCTTGTCAAATTATCTCTCCATGTTGACCACTATTGAGATGACTCAAAAGTTCCAATGAACCCATTATTTAACACATCATCAATCCCAATAGCTTCAAGAACTCATTATTTAACAACATGCCATGACAATCATGTTTTAAACCTTAATCGAATGGAAAGAGTTACTTCTAAGAATTGTCCACCGTGTTTTTAATTATTCAAATGCCCTCTCTATCACATTATGAGCTTTTACATGCTTCACATTGAAGAACTCCTTAAAATTTTAAGGAGTAAAAGCTCCATCATCCCATTCATCAAAATGGTATTTAACTCACAGATATAGAGTTAAAAGCCCATCTCCATTTGTATACCCCATTTCATGAAAGTAATAATTTCCTAAAACAATATATTATAACATTTATCAATATAATATTATATAAATAACTATAGAAAATTGAAAATTTTGGTAATTTCACTTGAATTAAAGTAATACTCTTGAAATCCTCAATCCATTTTCTCTAGTCACTACATCTTGCAAAACTCTACTATCAGCTACACTCCCTTCCCAACCATTAAGAACATAGACAAAAATTCATTTTCAATCACAAACTCCAACCGTATTAACTATAATTTCCCCTTTCCGTGATCGATATTGTATCTTTTCACATTCTGCATCCCTTACCTTAATATATGTCCTATCAACTACACCTAAGCATCCCTACATAAAAAAATAATTAAGAATTAGATTTGAAAATTGCAATCATATATAACATGATTATTCACATCTAGACATTCTTACAAAGAAATTTTATTACCTTAAAACATTTCCACCTATCATTAGTGCAATCCTCATTTATTGGCTCAAAGTCAACAAGCAATAAAGAATGGAGCTTCAGTAAAGCATCCAAAACTCTATTAAAGTGCTTGCTAATGGTGCAACCTAACCGCTTGAAATCAGATTTCACAATTCAATTCTTATTGTGATGAACTATTATAGATAAAAATAATGTGGCTTATTCACCAACACTTACATTTTTAGTATGTGCTAAGCCTCCTATGTTCTCTAATCGGAACAAAACCCACCAAATGCAATTCTGCTCATTCTCAAGTTGTTAACACAATCTATATCACTTTTATCAGCAAGTCTACTCATGTTTTTCACTTGATGTGGGACTTTCTCTATGAAATTATATGGTTTTGATGCTCCATGTTTGATAACATATGAATTTATAGCTCAATTGTACCTTATTTGTGCTTACTCTATGCTTACATGTAAACTAAAATAAAGATAATATATTATCATGTATCAGTTATATCAAATATGATCAATTGAGCATGTAAAAGTGTGTTTTTGTGCTGAGTTGTGATTTGGAACATGTATTACACTAAAATGAAAGTTCTTGTGCATAGGTCAAGGTCGTGTTTACGAGGAGACAAGCCGTGACCATGGAAGTTATAGCTATAACCATAAGAACCAAGTGCAGTGCTTACTGGAAAAGCCTACCAATGTTGTTCATAGTCACAAGAGAGAGTTGCCAGCTAGAGTAACACAAGCGAGACAAACCGAATGAGTGAGTGCGATGGTTAGAGTTGCATGGTCAGTGCAATGGTTGGAGTCGCATTAGCAAGACAAACCACAAACCATATTAGATGATGAGCAGAGTGCCTTGCAGTTAGCTTCATGAGAGATGTCATCGTTACTATGGGAGTTTTCATAACAACAACAAAACGGGAGTGTGAAAGTTGATGAAATTAAGGTAGAATGTACTATGATCAAGATTGTGACCACAGTGGGAATGGCACGAGTACAAAGTAATGAACTACAGTAGTAGGAGTTGAAACACAAATTTTATGTAGCGACTGCGCTGGGACATTGTGTGAGCACAAAGTAAGGAGCCATAGCAGTGAGAGTTAAATGCAGAGTTTATGTAAGACTGCACCTAGGTTCGCAGAGGTAGAGGAAGATGTCGTGGCCACGAGTGATAGTGCAATAGTAGTTTGAACATGATCTGCATGATTTTTAATGGGCTTTTTAGTCTTTTCAAGATGCACACACCTACCCTAGATTCCATAGCCATAAATATGTGTTCTCCACTATTCATAAAATATCTTAAGCTTAGTTTTTACATTTACAACACTTAGAAACATAATTTAAACACTTTCGAAAAGTGGAAAAAGAGGGATCCGTGCCAAGTCTTGGGAAGATTTCAACTGTCCACACAACACAAGGACAGCAAAATAATTTTTCAAACTTTTACTATTATTTTTACATTGTTTTAGGATGTTGAACATTATAGCAATAGTTTTTATTAATAATATTACAGATTGCTAAATACTTATTTAGTTTCTTGTGTTTGTATTAGATAAAATATGTGCACATAGTTTTGTGGTTGATTGTCTTTACTTTTATTATTCACAATTGTAGAATTAAATAGTGATTAGAAGAATTGGCCAATTCTCTGATTAATTTATGGTTGCGCGAGAAAAAACAAAAGTGAAACTTGCGCGCTAGACCTATAGTTCTAAACATTAAACCTGTGTAAATAACAGGAGTGAAACAATGAGATTAGTACAGAGAGAATGTTTTTATTCATTGAATTGATTGCTTGACTCAGTAAGGATTGGAAGAACCCACTAAACTTTAAGTTGAAGTTTCATGAGAGTCAAGGAAAATATTCTAGAGACGTTAGGGTTAACAACTCGTAACAAGCAATTAAATTGAGAATCAATATAAATTGGCATATGTAGAAGATCAATACAATACAAAGGGCTAAACTTTTCAATCCTTGTACTATTCAAGTTTGCAATTTTGTTTCTAAGTGCTTGTTTTTATTTTATTATTTTTAATTTTTCTATATTCTTTATGCCTAACTAATAGAAGTTTAGTCACATCAATAGATACAAAAGCCCAGCTCGAGGGATAACACTTGTACTCGTCACAATGCTGATCCTAATAGAATTGAATTTTGGTGTGATGACAACCTATGCCAAATTTTAGGGTTGTTGTTAGGGAGAGCAACGAGTACTACTGAATACTCTCAGGGACTATTAGATTAGGCTAGTTTTTAGTAGTTTTTGTTTTCTTTTTCCTCTCTTAATCTCTTTTCTTGGCAATATTCTTCCTTGCTTTTCTGAATAACTACTTGCAAGTGTGGGTTTAGATTTATGTGCTTGTGAGAATCGTACACATGCAAGAGTAAAGTGTTGATCTTGACTTTAATCCAAAAATTAAAAGAACACTTCACAAAAGGTACAGAGCTCTCTTTCAACACGAGCAAGAGATAGAGATGGCAGAGAACAACGCACCACCACAAGAGCATTGTGAACAATTCCAAATCAAAAGGCCATTAGAGACTATGTGTAACTGGTGATAAACCCAAATAAAATTAGCATTGTGAGACCATCAATAAACACCATTTAATAAAAGAAAGGATATCAAATGCTTACCAATGGCCATTTGAGAGGTTCACAATACACTAGGTCATTGGCATTCATGAAGTAGATACAATAACATCACTTATGGCAAAAATGGAGCTTTTGTCTAAGAAAATTGATTAGTATCCTGCTAAGTAATTCTCAACCTTCCCCAATTTCAGTGATTCATACTTACAATATGTGTGCAAGGCCATATATCATAAGTAAAGGTGAAGGGACAAGTGGAGGCACAAAGGAACAAGTGATTTATGTAGCTAACTTAGAAGACCAATTTAACAGCCTTTATTCCACTACTTACAATCTAGGTTAGGAAAACCACTCAAACTTTTCCTAAAGAAATGCATAGAATCCACCCAGTTTCCAAGCACCCTACTAGTAGCAAGAGAAAAAGTAGTCACTAGAGAATGTAGTTAGTAGTCTTGGGAAATCAACACATGAGATGACAGATAATTTGACTAAAATTACTCAAGACTATATGAATAGAGCTGATACTATCTTACAAAATCACCAATCCTCTATCTAGCATTTGGAAGTGCAAATGGGACTGCTTGAAAAGAGATGGCTGTGAGACCCGCAGATACACTCACTAGCACAACTAAAAATAATCCTATTGAACATGTGAAGAATACGTAGGTAGTGAAGAACAAAGAAGTACCAGCATTAGTAATGAAGAAAAAATGAAGACAAGTAACCCATTGCTAAGAAAAGGAAGGAGGAGGAGGAACTTAAGCTAGCACTATACAAACTAATGATCCCCCTATCCTCAAAGGCTTATACCAACAAAAGTGAAGGAGCAAGTAAGTAAATTTCTTAATGATTTTGAAAAGTTGAATGTAAATGCTCCTTTACTTATAGAGATCAAAAGTAACCTAAGTGTAGTCAAGCACTTGCAAGATGTAACAAGTAGAAGAAGAAAGATGAGATTGACAATACCCTAGTTGACGAAAGGATTTTGCTATAAAAACTAGAAGACCCAAGGAGTTTTAACATTCCTTGCACATAGGAAGCACCTTGTTCAATAACGTTTTATATGATTTAGGTGCTAGTGTGAATGTGACGTCATTTTCTACTATTCAAGCACTTCGGATAGACTTAGTGAAGCTGACACACATGAGGACAAAGCTAGTAGATAGGTCGGTGACAAAGTCCTTTGGGCTAGTAGAGGATGTGTTGATCAAGGTGAACGACTTTATTATGCCCTTGTATTTTGTTGTAATAGATATGGAGGGTGAAAAAGAACAGAGTATAATCTTGGGATGCACTTTCCTAACTATCACTAAAGATATTATAATCATGAAAAATGATAGTTTGACGTTGCATGTAGGCCCTAAATAAGTAACTCTTTTTATGTATTCTATACCCTCAATCACTCACACACAAAAAGAGGGGGAAAATGTTTCAAAGTTTCACATGGTTAACAATGTCACCAAAGGGTTTGGTCCAAAAAAAGGTTTAGAGCAAGTGTATGATGAGATGCAAGAGTGAAATATGGGGGAGTAAGTGGAAGACACAAAGGAAGAGTGGGTGAGTGATATACGAGAAAGGAAGAAAATGAAAAGGAAAAAAGAAAAGAAAAAGCGAGAAAATGCTAAAACTCATGGGGACTTGAGGACCCCTATAGCTTCTACCTAACCACCTTAAACTATGATCAGCCTGCAAACAATAAATACAGCACTTCTTGGGAGGTAATCCAAGCCTTTTATTCGCTTTTAGTAGTTTGTTTTGAGTGTTTTGTGTTTTTGTTTGTTTTGTGTTAGTGTGGAAATTATTTTGGGCTCTAAACTGGTGCAAGGATTTGAAGAGAGCCTGAGGATAGCATTAGCAAGCAAACAACAAACAAGGAAGAAAGAAGGACATGCATGACCCAACCAAGTTGTCTCATTCTTTATTGCTTTATTTTACTTGTGATAATATAATTGATATAGGCAACAAAACTAAGTGTGGTGGTGGACAAAAGTTCAGAAAAATTTGGAGAGGAAATAGTGTGATTGTGTGATATTAGTATTGAAATTTTTATGCATGCACATATATGGTTTAGATGATCATATTAATAGTATAAGCATGCCATGAACTTTGTGGCCATTGTACTTAATTTAAGGATGAAAGTCTTGGAAGAGAGTTGATTGTTGCTTTGTACTTTAATTGTCCTTGATATTAGCATACTAACCCAGTGTGAAAGACATGGTTCCTATTTTATTATGTGCAACACTTTTCAACTTTTGATTACAAGGCCGTTTAAGAAGTCCGATAATGAGGAGAGGATAGTTAAATTATGGACGTAAGTCTTGCCATGAGTATTGATGAGTTCTCTAGAGAACAAGGGAGATTAACTTCAAAAAAAAGAGTGAGGACTTGAAAAAAAATTGATTGAAATTTTTTTTAAAAAAAAATTGAGCATGAGAAAAAATTAGTTCTACTCCCCTGATTGGTACAATTGAATAACCAAGATTGTACAAAGATCCCTATTTATTTTTGCATAAAAATGTTGCCCAATTATGAGTGCACAATGCATCTTAAGTTAAGTTACAAGTTAAGTAATTAGGTATGCGCAATGACCCTTATTCACTCTCACATAAACAAACTCTTAACTACTTAAAAAAGAATTTAAAGCTCACAAGATAAGATGGAAAATAAGTGTGGGGAGAAAGAAGAATACAAAATTTTATAGACCACACTAATCCTCTATGCAAGTTTTTTCACTTCTCTTACAAAGACTTTGAACTTGGAATTTAGATCGTATGTGTTTTCACAAATTCCTTGGATTCCTTGAAGGATAAACATCTTCTAAAGTGTAAAGATATGTGAATATATATGTATGCATGTATGTATTTGTGTCCTAATTAGCTTACCCACTTAACACTAAAATGGACACTCTTCACTCTGACCTTTACACTTTTATATTAGAAAACACTTAAAAAATAGTCTCACAATGCATCATCACGTGATTCAAGCATAATCTCTAAAAACTCACATCAAGTATAATAATAGACGTAAAGTTGTGTGAAAGTGCGGTACACTGACACGATCCACTTAAAAACAAATGTAGATGACATCTTAGAAACAAGTTCAACACAAATTTTTACACAAAAGTAAGAATATTTAGGGTGAAAATAGTAAAATCATAGTAAAAATGGGAATTCCATGATAAATAATTGTCATGGTTAAAACGCAATCAGTTTATTGTTTACATTGTAGTCACAACTATCACTCGGTGTGAAAAGGAATGGATTTATGGTCAAGGAAAGACCTAGAGATGTGTTGTAGTCACATAAACAATGTCACAAATGCGATTTTGCACCAAGATTAACTATAGATGCAGTCAAACTAAACTTAGTTTTGCAGCCATAGTTCAACTGTGAATAACACGTAGATTTTATAGATGCAAGAATAGCTACAAATGATGTAGGAAACTCAATGAAATCCAATCACACATTGTTTTCAGCAATTTTCCAATTATTGGACACTACTTTTTTCCTTGTATAGTTTTCTACTTCATCTTTTTTTTTTTTTTCTGCTTACCATTTTAACTTTTGAAACTTTTTTCCTTTTCCTCTATTTTTCCTTTACAATTCTTTCTATTTCAAATGATTTTGTTCCCAATGAACAACAATTTTTAGAATGCTAAACACATTACAATGCAAATCTGACAAGTTTCAAATGATAACAATAAGAAATCAAGAAACCCAATAACAGATCAAATAAATCATATAGAAATTAGGAAACTCAAAAAAATCAAAAAATAAAAACATATTCGATCAAATTACCAACAACATTGTATGCTCGAACTTGACTGAATCGAATTGTGTAAGAAAAATGACCCACACATAACAAAGACATTGAACCCAAGCAATGGATGGCCAAAATTAATACTAAAGTTGATTGGTAAGTCACAAATTATTTGAGACATCTCAAAATGACCTGATTTGGGAAAGGAGGTTCATATGAATTTGACAACACTCAAAATTGTAGGAACAAGAATAATTCATTTAATTTAGTCAACTTATAACAAGGAGGTTTTGCGCATGGGTATTTATAGGGATCACTAATTTTAGGAAAGAATCCCTCCAATCCAATAAAATCCTCCTCGAATAATTTTAATCACATAAAGTCTTCCTAAAAATCAATACAATTTCATAAAGTCCGACCAAGAATCATTCTTGCCCCATAAAATCATCCCAAGAATCATTCTAATCCTCATAAATCATCCCTTATCAATTCGGGCTTGATTATCATAGATATAGCCCATGAAAATTCATAACTTTTGCTCTCCACCATGGTCTCCACATTAGGCCTTCACTTGGGTTGGACTCCCACAATATGACGTGGACCAAAGCTTCTTCTTTGAGCTCCATAAACTAGTCTTTATGTGTCAACCTTGTGTCTCCTTTATAGACTAAGGTTCATTGTCTCATTTGAGACTTCCAATTGATCCAGCTTTATAGGCTTGGTGCCCAAGTCACAAGTACATGATTTAATCACATAAACAAAGAAATTTAAATGAATCTAATGAGATAGCAACTAGTTCATTAATTAGATAATTAGCAACCAAATGAGGTAAGCACATAAAGCAAAGCAAGGATCATGGAAAAAAAGTATCAATGCACTAACATGTCTTGAGAAATCAAATCCACTCATTACCGCTATGTTCAATTAGTTAAGACACCTTCGATGAGCATTTTCTCAATCAATAATTAAGGGTCATGTATAATTTCATTGTTCCTTGATGTGGTTCTAGGTAGGTAGGAGTCACATAATTTGTCCAAGAATCAAAATAAGGATTGGAAAATAAGATTATAAAGTGGGTGGAAACTTGATTCAACAATCAAATCTAACTTACAACCTTGGTTCATAGCCAAGACCCCAAGTTGAAGACTTAAATTAAAGAATGAAGCAAAGCTACCACAATCGAGACACCTAAACTCAATTTATACACTAGTAGAAAAATTTAAGAATACTCAATTTGAATCACCCAAGGAGTTCACAAAACAAGAGCAACCACTCTAGTTTAGAGAAAACACAAGGAATTCATTGAACTATGTGTTTAATTTTTAGGTACAAGAATGGCCTATTTGTAGGTAGGAGTTTTAACCTCAAATTTGAAACTAAATTGACTTCTAAAATTTTCCTAATCCGTATATTTATTTTAAGTAAAATTTCCAATAATAAAAGACACTAAAATATATTTAAAAAAATCTATTGATTATAGCATAATCCAAAGATTCCTAAGAAAAGGAAACAAGAATCAAACTTAATTAAGAAAAGTCAATTCACGTGTATTGAAACTATGCAACAACTTCACGTCCAATTTATAATGTGATGCCAAGAGAATCTCAAAAACCCCAAAATATAAAAGTTGCAGAATTTTGTCTAAGCTTCAAATAAAACATAAATCATCTCAATCCAAGTTTGTATGAAAACGTTATGTCTTATATAACAAAATTTCTAGACTCTACTCTAAATTTTATGCTTTTCTTCAATCTAATGACTTGATCATTTAATTGGGCTTGCTCCAATTGAATTAATTTAATCCAAAATGATTTTATAAGTTTCAAATTATAAAATAATCGCTATTCCTCATTCAAACACTTATTTTTTATCACATAATGCAAACAATATATCAAATCACCAAAAGATAATCTTTTGATACTTTGATGTCCTTATCAAATCCCTTCTCTTAAAAAAGAATTGTTCTTAATTCTTGTTAGTAGTTAAAAACCTACAAAAATTAACATAAGTAATAATCAAAATATTATTATTAACACACTTACCTTGCAACTTAAGCACTTGGTAGAGATGACCTTGATCACGTGGATTGGAAACTTATTCAAACTTTCAACAAGCCTTGACTTGATGTCAGGTCAAATATGTTTCTTTGAAATATTTTCTCGAATTCACCAAGTAATAAAAATTCTTCTAACATTTATCCTCATTCAAATACAAGTTTTTGAAATTTTTTAGGCCTAAGACTATGCTTAAGTATAGACATTCTTAGAAATTCCTTTTTTTTTTTTGCACAAATTTTTTAACAAATGGCATATTTAAACTCGAATTAAATTAAACACTTTCAAATTCCTTTGGCCTAAGACAATATTGCAACATTGCAGACACTCTTTTCATGCATATCTGATAAAAGAATTGATACGAATTATACAAAATCTTGCTAATACTAACATATTCCATCAATTCATTATTTGAAAGTTCATGATATATGAATCCAAACAATGAATATGATAAGACGATTGACTAACACCCATGAAACAAATAATGTTCAATGAGATGACACTTAGCAAGCCTTTCACCATGCAATTCTATTACATCACAATTATCAAAGTATAAGCCTCTAAATTCAACTTGTTGAAACCATACATCCTAAGAGATGTACCATGTTTTTGTTAAGAATTGCATGTAACTCTACAGATCTCAATCCATTCAACAAATCCTTAAGATGCAACTCACAACTTTATGAAATCCAAGTTTCTCACCAACAAGATGCAATAAACATGGAATTAATGAAGTGTTTTTCAAATACTACACACGTGCAGGTTGCTTTACAATTTCTCAAATCCTTATTATAATAGTAAAAATCACCAAAACTTTTACGTATGAAACTCAAACTTTTATCAACAACATTAACCCTCAAACGATCGTGATTTGAAGCTAAAGCACTTCGGTAGAAGTCATCTTTAAAATTAATTATAATAAATAATACGATGCTATGTAACTTGTATTATTTACATATAGATGAAACCTAACACTTTTGACAACTTTCAGTTTTTCACACTTACCAAATCTTTACCCTTGATGTTGGCTTTTGTTATTTTGGTATTGGCTTATCATGGAAAACTCATTTTCAATATACTTGTAGTGTTGCAAGAAAGTGACAATAGAACATAAAGAATAATTTAATAGGTGAGCAAGAATATATTTATCACCATGAGCTCTTAAAATTTGTCTAGTTTGTAAAGCTCATTTCTTATCTTTTATTGTTGCCGGCCTATTTTCTTTTCATTCTTGTTCTTCATTTTCTCCTTACTTATCTTTCTTTTCTCCTTGCTCTCTTTCATTCACCTCATCTTCTCTAGTTTTCGTTTCAACCTCTAGTTCTAGCTCACATTGAATTTTAATTACAATAAATTTTTCGACAAGCTCTAGTTGAGTACAAGGTAAAGAAATTTTCTTTAACAGGAATGCAATTTCCTTCCTCCGTAGAAGGTGAATATGATGTAGATCCATCCTTACATAATACATCATCTCCATCTTCCACCAAAGTTAGTTCTCCTACTTCTTCGTAATTTGCAAAATTCAACTCTTCCACTTCACATATGTCTTTTTCATCAAATAGGTCATCACTCAAAGATAGTGCATCATCATTTCTAATCTCCTTAATAAAGTGTGATTTCTCCTATTCCTTATTCCTCTCATGGATCATAATGTTTCCAACATGATAATTACTTTCAATATTTTAATTTGGACATTTACTCACAACTTGCCTCCTCCACAAGTAATTATAGCGCCAAACATCACAATTATTTATATAAGAAGACGTATATGATGTATAAGTTACCTCCCCTTTTGGCATTCGTATATTGTCAATGGTATTCAAATATGACCTTCTATCAATAGTCTCATGAGTATCATGTTGAGTAGTTCACTCAACATCTTTTCTCTTGAGACAATGTTCTATTTGAATGGCTCTTTACACCATATCAACAATTTTCTCATAACACCTAATCTCAACTATCTCGACAATCTCTTCATTCAAATCAATAAGAAATCTTTCATAATTTCCTTGATATCTTCTGCCACATTAGCTCTCATCATTACCAATTTCAACTCATCAAAATATTCCTCAACACTTGAACTCCTTTAAGTTGAATTTTCAAGTTTTTCACATAGCATATAATGGTAAGAATTTGGTACAAACTTCTTTCTTAACACTTTCTTCAATTTACGCCAAGTAGTGATGTGATGCTTGAAGTAGTGATTGATGCTCCATGTATCTTTTATTTCTACAAAAAAATTCATCCTACCTATTTATAACATAACCAATAATAGAAGAAGTTGGAAATAATACTATCAAGGTGTGTTCGATAACATGTCTACCTATTCCCCATCCTATAAAAAATTTCATCCTACCTATTTCATCCAACCCAATTATACCTTTCAAGCCTTTGAACAAGAAACACTATTAAATACAAGCTCAACACACCTTTCCCATTCCCCATAACTCCCAAGGTCCCACTTATCTTGGAAAGGTGGACAGACATTTTCAACTTCATCATCTCTCTATAGATGTTCATGCCCTGATTATTATCTTAGGGAGTATTCTTCGGAATCAATTCTTATATGCAATGGCTACAAGAAAAAATATTACTTCATTTCAGTTCTTATTTCACTCAATGTTTCCATCAGAAAATTCAAGTCAATGTACTTGGTAGACATGTTCAAAGCCTCACAGTCCTTACAATTCTCTCAATCTCACATAAGATGAAATCACTCAACACTTAGGTTTACACTCAACTCTCATGTATCACTCAAACACTTAATAAATAATCTCACCTGCTCAAGTGTGATCACTCTTTGATGGCATTTCAAATTGTCGTCTAAAAATTTATTCAATAAACATACCAATCAATTATCATTAAGGGCATGAAGAATTGTATGGAAAACTCTAAGTAAGTAAAAACACTAATTTTGAATGAGTAAGTATCAACTCAAATTGAAAGACCAAAAAAAAAAAAAAAGAGAGGAACTAGAATTAAAAATGATCACAAAAGAAATTTTAGGGAGTTTATCTAAATTGAAAATGATTGATCACGGAGATACGAAAGAAGAAAAGATGATCCTCTAATTCCACTTTAAAAAGAAACTTATTAGGAAACATTTGCAAAATACAATCCTTAGCTTAGTTAGAGAGTCTATGACTCACAAACTGGATTAAAGAAATGAACCAAGTCTTGTGTCTATCTTTGTAACTCTTATAAATATAGCTTCTTAACCCAAAATATAAGCCCATTAATTACTTTACATTAATTTCAAGATTTACAAGGATCATTAAAATTCCATATATTGACAAAATAATACATTAATATTTTATTAATGATATTTTATTAATGAAATTTAACAATTATAATCAATATCCCTACAAGAGCATGAACGATTGGTGTTGGATTGCATATCACTAGCGATCTCTCACTTGAACTCTAATGTCAATTAATATAGTATCCAATACCCATCTTTTCAAGATAGTGATCCAATTGCACTTGACACATGGGATTACTGAATAGGTCAGCTACATTATCTACTAAAGCTAATTTCTACATGATGATGTCACCTCGTCTAATGATTTCTAGAATAATGGGGTGTCGTCTCTCGACATGTTTGTATTTTTTGTGAGACCTTAGCTTGTGCAATCATTCTATTATTATGATGATGAAGTGGTAACAGTTGATTAACACTATAAACCCACTTAAAGTTTAGAAATAAACTTCTTAATCCAAAATGCTTCTTTCGCAGCGATATACTCATCTTCGTTAGTGAAGTCTTCAATGAAGCTTTTTTAGAACTCTTCGAACTCGTTTCTCCTCTATTGAATGTGAATATGTATTCAGAAATACATTTTTTTATCAACATTTGTCTAAAAATTGGTCCATGAAGCAACCTATTCTTGATACTTCATTCCTATAAATGAATACTATATCCTTAGTTCATTAAAATTGAAGGATACACTTGGTGGTGACCTAGTGCTCTTTCCTAAGATTTTTCTAAAATTTACTTATAATACTTCTAGCATAGGTGATATTTGGCTTTGTACACAATGTTACATATATCAAGCTTCCAATTACAAAAGTATATAGAATGGCTTCCATGGTTTGTCTCTCATCCTTCAAAGACTTGGAGAAACGAATGCATGCTTAACAAGTAGCAATCATCTCTTAATGTTTTCTATCCTAGACCTCTTTATGATCCTTTCTATGTGTAAGGCTTAGGAGTAACCTATCAATTTTGTTGCTTTATCCCTATAGATGTAAATACCTAAGATATAGGTCACATCTCCCTTATCCTTCATAGAGAATATACTAGACAAGCATACCTTGATTGAGGGCATCATCTTAATATCATTGCTTATAAGCAAGACATCTTCCATGTAAAATGTCAAGAATATAATTATGCTCCCACAAACTTCTTTTAAATGGATGGTTCATCTTTACTTTTAATGAAGCCAAGCAATTTTTCTATTCTATCAATTGAAAATTTCAACTCCTTGACACTTGTTTAAGCCATAAATGGACCTCTTAAATTTGTATACTTTATGAGATTTGCCTTTTACCTCAAAGCTGCATGGTTGCACCATATAAATGTCTTCCGCAAGAAAACCATGGGAGAAAGTGGTTTTTATGTCTATTTGTCAAATCTCATCATCCAATTCGATGACTATCATGAGAAGTTTATAAATGAATTTGATCATAGCTATGAGTGGAAAGCTTTCATTATAGTTAATTCATTCGTTTTGGCTACACTCTTTCTACTTAAGCCTAGTCTTATAAGTCTTTACATCATCATTCACACCAATCTTACTCTTACAAATCCATTTGCATTCAATAGGCACTATTCCCAAATGTAGATGTAGTGGAGCCTATATTTGGTTCGAATACATTAAATCAATTTCAAATTACATAGCATTTGCCAAAATCTATATCCAACATTACATGATCATAGGTGGTGATCGTCATGAGGATCATTATTTCCCTTGGCAAATGACTATTACCTATCCTTCAAGTCATAATTATATCTCTGATGGCACAAAAGAATCTACCTAATCTTTCTAATGGTTGTGTCACATAAGATTGTTCTTGAATAGGTACTTTCCTTACTAGTTGTTCACCTTGTTACTCAAATTTCTTGTGCACTATTATCCTACCTATACTATCTTCTCAAACAAACTCATCTTTGAGGAAGCGAGCTTGATAACCAATTGTGATTTTTTTCCCATCAAGCATATGTAACTCATATCTTATGAAATCCTTGATATACGCAAAAAAGAGACCTATCTCTATCCTGGCCTTTGACTTGTCTATCTAACTTTTCATATTGTAAGTCAAGCATCTCTAAATCTTGATGTGTTTTAGGCTTGGTTTCCCCTTGCTCTCATGTGGCCTTTTAAGAAAGGATTTTGAGGGAGACATGTGCTATAATAAAGAGGGCATGTCCCCATAGTGAAGTGGGAATATCGATGAAACTAATCATAACTCTAACTATGTCTAACATAGTTCAATTCTATAACATTCATTTAAGGAGTCTCAAGTAAAGTAAGTAGTGACATAATACTACTTCCTTTATGGAGTTCATCAAACTTGATGCTCATATATTCTCCACCAACAATCTAATTGTAATGCTGTACAAGGCAGTTGGCTTCTCTACTTTATCTTTGAATTCTTTAAACTTTGTCAAAGGATTCATGATCATACTTTATCAAATACATATAATCATACCTAAAGCAATCATTAGTAAAGATTATAAAGTAGTGAAAACCTCTCTGGGGCATTTCATGAAATAACTCACAAAGATCAGTATAGACAAGCTCTAACACTGAGTTAGCTCTCTTATTCTATTCATCAAATCATCTTGCCTAAGAGAGAACGATCTCGAGTTAGATAAAGTTCATCTCCCAAAAGGCTAATAAGCTCATCCTTCTCCAACTTACTAATCCTTGCTTCTCCAATATGAACTTAGTGAAGATGCCTTAAGATTCCACAAATTAACTAATCTCTGACACTTTATTTTAGATGGTCCGACCCCTTTATGTTATAACTTTATTTGATTACCTTAAATATACATAAAACTTTATTATATTTAGGGGTATGCATTTGGTAAAATTGAACCAAACCGAATCAAATTTTTATATACCAAAATTTCATACAACAAATTCGCATATTAATATTTTGGTATGTTCAGTTCAATATTTTGACACACCAAATTTTATCTTAAAAATTTTTTAAAATAAAAATAAATAAATTTATATTTCAAATTATAAATTTTAATTATATAGCTAATAAATAAATATTAAATATTTTTATTTTAATATTTCATTATTTTTATAAATAATGTAATAATAATGTAAATTTTTAAAAATTAATTATAATAATTGAAAAATTAAATCATATATATAATTAAGAGAAAATTAGTAAGAACATAATAAATATTAAACAATAACAATGAAATTTAGTATTTGATTTGATATAGTATACCGAGCCCAAATACTAAAACTAGACTAGAAATTGAAATTTCAAAAATTGTCATACTGAATACTAAATTAAAATTTCAATTTGATATTCGACAATTACCAAAATTTCAATTTTGATTCAATTTGGTTAGTTTACGAAGCTGTAAACACCCCAAATATAATATATAAATGTGAAATCCATGTTGCCATACATGTGCATACACATATCTAAATATGTTTACCAAACATGCTCATACACATAGTATGAAGTCAATACCCAACTCCTTCCCATCATCAAAGGAGATTTTTTTTTCCGGCCTTTTTTGCTCTCCAAATTAGGTAACTTGACTAAGAGATAGAATACATATGATTTGTTTTAGCGTACAAAAATTGTCTCATATTTTTTAGGTCTTTCCTATATGTTATGTGATATTTGGAAAATAGAAATATTCCCCCATTTGTTTGTAAATAGAATACGTGCTTGCTAATAGCTTAACATTTAAATTTCCCATTTGTGGAAGATGTGAAAGCCTTCCCCTGTAAACTTATTAGTTTAATGATAAACAAAATGAATCAATTATTCTAGTTGGGTCAAAACGCGCGACTCTTCTATGTTTTTCTCATGTTCCTAATCTTTTTATGTGAGATCCCGTTAGATATTGTAAGAGCATGATATAATTTGCTAATTGATGTAACTACACCACCCATTCATCTTAAAGTGGTAAACAAAATAAACTTGAACACATAATTTGTTCATGAAGGTTGGAGCTACCATTTTTATGTTCGTAGGGTCTCTATTGAACAAATGAATTCTAGTAACTCAATTAAATAAGAGTACAACCAAAATTGTACACAAGTCACCTTGCCTTTCGTTCACTCCCTTTTGCCAAATTCCCCATCGAACTCAATTTGTTGGTGCTACTACAATAAGCTCCCTTTTACTTAGTGTATTAGCTAAACTCTCGTTTGGTCCCAACCTTTTATATCACTCTTAAAGGAATGGTTCACAAAAACTCAACATAAAAATATAATTTCAAAGGAGTGGGTGTTTAACATCACTTCTAATCTATGTGGAAGGCACACTCAAGCTTTTGGCAGTTTCTATATTTATAGAGGTCATCCATCAACAGCTACTGTGAAAATAGGCTACAAATTTCCATCAAATATTTTTGGTAAATATATTGTTAGTATTATCCGTGTAAGACAAGTGGTGTTGTAGTAATAGGTCAACTTTTCCTTTTATAGCAGGATTCCCACCCAAATTCGGCCTCATCCGTTACTATTTTTTAGTAATTCTTATCTAATTTCAAATCTTCCAGATTATTGATTATCTTCCAGCTTGATGCATGATTTGTTGCTATACTTATAAACTTCTTTGTACAAATAGACTAATTCAATCATATCCCCACATAATAAGAATCATGTTTCACCACGTTAAGAAATAAATCCTTCCAAGATTATGCAAGATAAAATGGATTCTTTCAGCTAATATATATAACTAAGTATTTTTCAATTATACACCCATTCACAATGAAACCAACACACACACACACATACATTCTAAAAGTAATCACTACCCCTATATAATACTAAATCATCTATTTATTATTATTATACATTTGATTTTGGCATGCATTCTGAGTTGAAATGGTTACATTATGTTGCTTGCATGTTAGTATGTTAATTGTGGTGAACTGGAAATTTCAGTAATATTTGGTTGACTATAGGCATTCTCTACACTTAAACAATTTTTTGATCCACATTTCAAGGTTTACATCCATGAGAAATGGAGCCACAACCCTGGTCTGCAAAAGAGAATTGCAGCATATTTTGGAATTGCCGTGGTTGGATGTCGCAGCCAAGAAGATGGCTTTCACAACTACATGAAGGAATTTTGTGAGCACAAAGTGGGGCACCAAATGCACTAGACAATTCTTGCAGTTGACATCATGATTGTGGGGACACAAATCATGATTGCGAAGGATGATGGCACAGTAGTGAGACTAAAGCAAAAAGAATTATGTGAAGTTCACACCTAAGTTCACAGATGCAGAAAGGAGAGGCACAACCACAAAAGCTGATCTCATGACCATGAGATGTAGCGCAAAAATTAGTGGGGATGCATTTTTAAGCACTATTTTGACGCGATCCAAGGATCCGTCGAATTTTATTTTAGTATTTATTAATTTTTGTTTTATTGGTTAATTGGCTTAATTAATAAATTGGGCCATATGGGCTTTTAAGGTTAGAATCTGATAGTTTTAGTATAAATAGTAGTTTGTTATTCAATTGAGCATAAAATAATACATAGAGTGTTTTCAATTAATTCAGGTTTCTTCTCAATTCCCTGAAATTGGTTCTTTTAATTTCTCGTGAGTTTTATATCCCAAATCGAGTCATTCTGAATTGGTTCGAGTGATTCGTAACGTATCAATCAGCAATCGGTGTGCTGATTATGGCCATTTCTTATCAGGTTCAATCCAATCCTACCACGTTGCGTCGGCGTTCTTCGCCTGCTTCGCGTCCTTAAGGTTATCGGATTCGGGCCTGGTTACACCGTTCTATCCGACGCGATCGTTGATCACGTCAATTTGATATCAGAGCCATCTTGTGTCGAATTCTAATTCGATACACGATCCGGAGTATAAAAAAAATCAAAAGAAAAGAGAAGGAAATTGCCGCTGCCACCGCCGTACCCGAAAAACACCTCAATGGCACCGCCGCCGCCCGCGTAAAAAAAATCAAAAAAAAAAGGGGCAAAAATCCGCGTCGCCGCCACCACGTCGCACCAAAGAAATTGCAGTCGAATCCGCCGCCATTTCAACCGGTTCTTGGCCGCAATCTACCCTAGCATCGCCGCCACCACAAGCCCACCGTCCTCCATGCCGAATCACAGCTGGAGGAGGCACGAATCGACGGCAGCAACCGCCGCGAGCCGCGCGACGCCGCCTGTAGAAATTCGCCAATTCCGCTGTCTACCACCGTCGTTGAGGGCCGCCCAGGCTTGCCGACGCTCGGGGAGTCGATGCTGGCCGCTTCCGCGGACAGTCGCCGGTGAATTCAAAGTTTCACCGCCGCCGCCGCCCGATTTTTTATATTTAAAAATATATATATATATATATTTCTGTTGGGTCGAGGTTATTTGGGCCAAAAAAAAAAATTTCTGTTGGGCCGAGGTTCTTTGGGCTAAAATTATTCTGTTGGGCCGAGATAATTGGACCGAGTGTTAAGTGAGCCGAGGAAAGAGTTGGGCCGAGTGTCAAGTGGGCTGGAAGCAGGATCTGGGCCAGATTGCAACTGGACCAAGCTTGTGCAAAAAAAAAATAAAATCATTGGGCCGAAGGAATTGGGCTGGACTAGAAGCTGTTGCCGGGCTGGACCTTCTGACGTGGTAAGGCGTGTTTGGTTTCAGTAATTCTGCTTTTTCTAAGGGCCTGTTTGGCTACAAATTTTTATTTCTGCTTAAGGGCCTGTTTGACTATAGAATTTTTATTTCTGCTTAAGAGCCTGTTTGGCTGAAGAATTTTTATTTCTGCTTAATGGCCTATTTGGTTACTGAATTTTTTAAAACAAAAAGAAAAGAAGAGGCAAAAAAAAAAGGAGAGGCCAAAAAAAAAGAGGAGCAATAAAAAAAAAGGAGAGGAGTTTATTTATTTATCTATTTATTTATTTGGGGATGTGTTAGGCCCGCATTTCAACTTTAATCACGTTGAACGCTCAGTCAATATTCAGACCAAGGTAATGGTCCTAACGAGACTAAGTTCTTATTCAAATCTATCTCTGATGAATTGAGGAAGCTCACCAGAAGCGTGAAAGGTATGCAGGACAGGATGACAGATATGCAAGACCGGTTAGGGAGCATAGAAGCATTCCAAGCTGCAACCCTAGAAAGAGACAGTTTACTGTTCAAACCGATTGGACGCAGAGGCAGTCCCGTGCCAGGCCAAGCTCAGGCTAAGGACGGACATGGGCATCATGTCAGGCCAGTAAGACAAGATCAATGAGGCTACGAGGAGACAAAAAATAAATATACACCGCCAAGTCACTATAATATAAGAGATTATGGAGTGAATGAGGATGAATACAACAAGCCATCTAAGGTATCGAATTCTCATATTAGAAGTCAAATTCGGGTGTGTCTTAATTGCTTTCAGCGTGGGCATAGCATGAGTGAACGTTGAAACGAGGAAGTTGATACCCATATCAGCATTAGCAAAGTTTTGAGAGAGAAGAAAGACCCATCCATCGAGATGTCATCTTTGACTCAAGTGAAGATCGCAAAGAAGATGCCATCGGATAAAGTATAACATGAAGATAATGGCAGTGATAACACACATCTGGAAACTGAGGAGAAAAGTGAATGGAAAGAAGTAACGTAATCAGTAGAAATTGGAAGAGATAAAGTTGAGATAGAAGAAGTCATAGAAATTAAAGTGGAAGTTGAGGACAACCACAAGCATGAAGAACAAGCCAAGGATTGGGAGATTAAACTTCTACAGAGCCACGTGTACATTGATCCATTCGACTATCTAGCAGATCCTGTATCCAATTATACTGTACAAGAGTTGAAGATAGTTTTATCTGCAGAGAGTACACATGCATATTCGAATAAGTCATCAGTGCCCTTTAATATTCCTTTATATAGTTTGTTGCCGATATTTTTATGTTAGACTCATAGGAAGATAAAGCTGAAGTTTCAGCGAGGCGATGAAGAGTTAAAGAACTTCCAGAGATTCGTGTTTGATCCAAGAGGACACAAATTCGAATTGAGGACAATTTACCTTCAAGAGGAGGGGTATGACGTGATCCAAGGATCCGTCGAATTTTATTTTAGTATTTATTAATTTTTGTTTTATTGGTTAATGGGCTTAATTAATAAATTGGGCCATATGGGCTTTTTATGTTAGAATCTGATAGTTTTAGTATAAATAGTAGTTTGTTATTCAGTTGAGTATAAAATAATACATAGAGTGTTTTCAATTAATTCAGGTTTCTTTTCAATTCCCTGAAATTGGTTCTTTCAATTTCTCGTGAGTTTTATATCTCAAATCGAGTCATTTTGAATTGGTTCGAGTGATTCGTAACGTATCAATCAGCAATCGGTGTGCTGATTGTGGCCGTTTCTTATCGGGTTCAATCCAATCCTATCACGTTGGGTTCAATCCACACCTTTTCTGGAAAGTGTTTATTGTTCCACACAACACCTTAACTTTAGATTAAGTTTTCCAATACTTTTTCTATTGTTTTCATGTTGTTTGGGATGATGAATAATTTATCATTAATTTTTATTGAATTTATGATGAGTTGCTAAACCATTTTCTAGTCGCTTGTGTAAGTGTTTAGCAAAATATGTGTGCTTGAGTTTGTGATTGATTGTCCTTGCCTATGTTATTTGCAATTGTAGATTTGAATAAAAATTAAGGGAATTGGCCACTTCTCTCATTAATTTGTAGTTGTGGAGGAATAATCAGAGTAAAACTTGTACAGCTAGACTTATAATTTGCAAATATTAATTTAGTAGGAATAATGAGAGAGACACCATAGGGTTAGTGTGAGTAAAATATTGTTAATTACAGAGCCTAATTACTTAATTTGATTTGGCTTGGGAAACCCACAAGAATCTTAAGTCAAAGCAATGAAGAGTTTGGAAAAATATCTTATATACTTTAAGATTAACAATCTGTAATCAAAGTAATTAAACTGAAAACTAACACAACTAGTATATATTGGAACCTACCACAACACAACACAAGAAGGTAGGATCTTCAATTACTAGTACTTCTGTACTTCAAGCTTGTGTTCTTATTTTTAGAGTAATCGCTCTTTCATTAGTCATTTTCATTCTTAGCCTATTCTTGAGGCTCAACTAAATAGACTTTATTTACATTTCTCCATGGACACGATGCCTTTACTCACCACAATACTAATTTCATGTAGATTTAATTTGGTTTGGTGATGACACACATCAATATATTATACATATATTCAAATAAAACAAAATTTTCATCCCATTAAAATCTCACAACCAAATATAATATTTATTTCAATACAACTCTACTCAAATATCATCTTCTAACAAAACCCCTCTTCTAAACATATCCTTAGACTTTTGTAAGTTGTGGATTCCCACAAAGTATAAATGCTACTATAAATTTTAAGTAAGTCTTCATACATCTTTGAGTAGATGGGCTCAATTTGTTTAGCTTAAATACAATTGAATTCATCATGGTCATATTTGTTGGTTGGCCTCTACACTTGATCAAATAATGAGCACAAGAAGTGCATGGGTTTCAAAGATAAAACAAAGGTGTTTGACTAAGATTATATATTAAAGTGTCTAAGTTCTAATGATTTGTAAGATATTTTTAATTTATAAGCTTCTTCATTTTCTTTGAAAAAGACTATCAAGATGTTTGGATAAAACAATTGTTGGATGTGGACTTCATACCATATGTGCGTCCATGTTTGATGATGCATACGAACATGTGGATGCACATACGTCGTGTTGTGGATTGCACATATATTCATTATAATAAAGTTTCGAGCCCATTTGAAGTTAATCAAATAAACTAAGAAAACAAATCAATTGAGTTATCTAAAATAAAGTGAGAGGGAATTAATAATTTTTATGGAATCCTAGTGCCCTAATTTCCAATAGTTGATGGGCCTAGTTAGCTCTTAAGCCCATTAGGCTTTTGATATAAATAAAGGGATCTAGTCTCTAATTGACAACGGTATATAGAAAACATCTAACGTAAGTTTTCATTCATTTAGGGCTCCCATCTCCCAAAAAACTATATGATCAACTAGAAAACCAGCAATCTTGGATTCATGCACTGTAAACAATGGATTTAGGTACATTTTTATGTGCTTTTAATACAAGGGTAATTTCCAAGAAAGGATTTGGATCCTAAGGTGTTTGTTGAATTAATTCCAACAAGTGGTATCAAAGCAATGCCTTATCCTAAAATTAATTGGGAGCAATCCTACACATTTAGAGTTTGATTATTTGCTATGAAATTTGAATCCATGAGGTTTTAGAATTCATATGAATTTGGATTAGTTTTTATGCATAAAGTTTAGATTTTGTTGAATCATTGCACGTTTTAATCGATTTTTGTCATCACATGAGTTTTATGCATGTTAATTTATCAAATTCCACAATATTTAGTAGAAAGTTGAGATTGAATACCTAGTTTATTGAAACAATCCAGTAGTGCATCAACCATATTGCCAATGGGGGCAACGTCGAGTCTTGGGTGCTATAGGGTGTTAGGCGTTGGGTGGCATCAAGCCTTAGGCAGTGTCGAGAGTTAGGTGGCATCAGACATTGTCAAGCAACAAGCATTAGAAAATGATGAGTTATGTTAGGTAGGTGTCCTGTAGCTGCATCGAGTAGAGTTTGTACGACCTATCAAGTGTTGTGCAATCACAAGTGCTATAGTGTGGCCACATTAGGTAGACACCATGTGTCCTGTCGAGAGTTGTCATGTAGTCAAGGTATTGTAGTGTGACTACATTGGGCAAATGTCATGTGGCCCATCAGGAGGTATCATGTAGTCTTGGGTGCTCTTTGTGGTTGCCTCAAGTGGGCACCGTGTAGTTCGTCGAGTAACACTGTGCAACAATGTGCACTATTGTGTAGTTGCGACAAAGCTGTGACAAATTATATTTTCAACCCAATCAATCCAATGCATTTTTAATTATATATGATTTTGTGTTTTGACATACTCTAGGATAATTTTTGAGTGTTGTTGGTGGTGTTTAAGGAAAAATATAACCTAAGTTAGTGACATAAGGTGACAACATAATAACAACATTAGGTTGCTCGATTTTGAGTGTGCTTGGCTCTTCACTTTGATTAGTTAAAGTGATATAGTCATTAAAGTGGCCTTTGCTGACTAGGCCTTTCATTTATAATTCGCGAAGGTGGTGTGTGTCTTTTTCATGCGAATAACATGTTAGCCTAAAGAAAGGTTATTGTCAAGCTGAAAATAGCATGCACATGCTGTAATGAGCATTAATAGCTATCAAGTGTCCTTTTTGAGTGAGAAGTCAACCTAAAGAGAGGCTATGTGCTTGGCTGGATCTTGTTATTGATCTCAATTACTAGAGCCAGTTAATCTCTTGTGAGTTAAATCTCTATCCAAAGATTGGATTTAATGTCTCGCTAAGTGGACTGAATATGGGTCATTATTATTATTTGTCTATTTATTAATTGTATTAAGTTTAGTAATTGTGAGTTACCTTTGTTTATAATGTTCTCTATTTAGCTAATTAAGTACAAACTTATTGTCAGCCATCAGTACTAGCATTCAAATATTAAGTCATGCAAATATTTAAATATTAAAGAATAAAATAAAGGATGGTTTAGGGTTGCAACAATTGGAATTCACATTAGGGATATCTAAACGACGAACACTAACTAAGGAAAATACCTCACAAGAGGAAAAGGAAAGTGAATGATGAGAAAGGTCCAATTGCATGGATGCATGGATTTGGTGATCATAAGGAATGTACTACCCAGAATGTTTGGATACTATATAAACACATAGGTGCCAAAAAAGTTCCTGGATACCCTTAAAAGATACTTTGTCAAAGGCTAAAAAGCAGAGACAAATAATGCCAGTAGGAAAAATGTCTCCATAAGGTATAAAGGTAATGCAAATATAAGGGAGTGCATTTAGATATATTCCATCTTGTGGGGAAATTGAAAAGCACTAAAAGTTAAGTTTCAACAAAAAAAAAAAAAAAATTGGTACATTTCGTGTTTATTTCCCTACCTTTTGAAGTCAGCTTGTTTGAGATAAGTCATGCTTGTCTAAAGGATTATTGGATATTGGATGGGATTTTCTCACATACGATCAAAGAAGAGGATTGAATGGAGTAGCATAAGATAGAAAGTATTGAAATGTACTCACTTGGCATTAGCCTTGCCAACTATGAGATTAACGAAAAGTAAGAAGATTGTGGTTGTCGGTTTGTGGAAGAAACAAAAGGCCTCTACTAAAAGAAACACTGAACAGAAGTGTTTCTTTTGTAAGGACTCTTTTCATGCGAAAAAAGACTAAGTAAAGTGTCATGCTTAGCACATGGAAAGGTGTTAGTCTTTCCCTCTTGTTTTTCCTCTAATAGTATTGGTTTCTATCAAAAAATATACTAAATGATTGTATTCAAATGTTACAACTAATGTGAGTATATCTACATAAGGTTTTTTATACTTTTAGAGTCCCAGTAAAGACGAGGGTTTCATTTATATAGGAGATCAGAATCCAAGGAAGTTATACGCATGGTATTTTAAGATTATTATTGAGTATTGATTGTATTTAAAATTTGAAAACACTTGATTGTTCTACTCTTTACATAGAAGTTGACTAGTTTCTATTTTGACCAAAAAAGTTATATTTCGTCATTCAAAAACAAAAACATGGTGATGTTTTTTCAACTTTAAATTTTTTTGTTATCCCTTAGGAGGTGCCCCAATGGTTTGCATGCCAACATTTCATTTTTGGGATATTAGGTTCAAATCCATTTAAGAGTGTACGTGTGAATAAGTGTGTGCATGGGAAATTTTAGAAAAAAACTCTAAATTTGTTAGTTCCGCTCAATACTTTATAGAAATAATCTATATGTACTTGATAAGCTTTAAGTTCCAAATAATTAAAACCAAAGGCCTAAAGTGAAAATTGCCAAATGAGAACTTATATAGTTCATGGCACAAGCATTGGGGTTATATCATTATACAGAGGATTGACAAAGTTTGTAGTTAATGAAAATCTCAAAGTACTGCATAATAGAGATAATAAAGAAATATTTGTTGACTATATAAGAGACAAAATAACAAAAAACGGAATAGTAAGGGCCAAGAGGTCAAGAACATGTTAGCATCAATACACACTAATGTATGTGGACCATTTCCTATGGTTTTTTGGAATGGTCAAAGGTATTTATTTATGTTCATTAACAATTATTTTCAATATGATTACCTCTAATTGATATATGAGAAATCATAGACACTAGATATATTTTAAATCACATAAGGTCGAAGTTGAAATTTAAATTAGCAAGATTATAAAGGTCGTCAGATTGAATCTTAATGGTAAATACTACAGTTAATATAGCAGATTAAGTGAACAATGTTCAAGACTATTTGCACAATATACAAAGGAGTGTGGGATTGTTCCTAATACACCATTATGGGTTCTCCCAACATGAATGGTGCTCTTTAAGGATATGATAAGAAGTATGATTTCTTATATGATTTTACTATACTTATTTTAAGGAGAGGTGTTAAAAATCATAGTTTACATCTTGAATAGAAAGTGTACATCCTGAATAGAGTACTAATAAAAGCTATTAACAAAATCCCTTACAAATTATGAATTGGTAGAAAGCTGTAAAATTCACACTCTGCCAAAAATCACCAGAAATATTGACGTAGAACAATATCATTAAATTGGATATTGAAATTGAAAATCATGAAACGAAAAGTAAAGGCGGCAAACAAACCTTATGCGACATCGTTTTAGTCATTTTCGTATTTTTGTAATTGAGTTACTTTGTTGACTTTTTAAATTTGAAGTTAAAACGTTAAACGAAACCCAGAAAAGGAAAAATTCCGTGGAATTATAAATTTTCCTTGTTTTCTTTAATCGGCAACAAAGTTTTAAGTTGTTGCATCCCCAAAAAGCCGACCCCTCAGCCAAACCCTCTCCCCTCTCAACCAAGCCAAAGCACTTGGGAATACGACCCACGCTTCTGCGGCGGACAATGGAAGGCATCGAAATGTCACCGCCGCCGCCGGTACAATCCTCAAACGACGACATCTGCTCCGCCGTTCTCGCTCACTTCAGCAATTCCAACAACGAGCACCACCTTCACATCTGCGCCGCCATAGGCGCCATGTCGCAGGAACTCAAAGACCAAAACCTTCCTCTCACTCCCATCACGTACTTCGGCGCCACTTGCTCCTCTCTCGATCGCCTCTCCTCAAGCGCTGATCCCCCTGGCCATCTCGTGGACGCCCTAATCACTATTCTCGCTTTTGTTGTCGACAGATTTTCCCCTGCTGTCCTCAAAACGAAATATGTTTATTTATCAGAGCTTCTGATTCGGCTTCTTCGTGTGAAATCTATAGGAGTTAACGGCGTTGTGCCTGGATTGAAGTGTGGGTCTCGTTTGCTAATAGTTAGGGAGAAGGTTGGCTGGGAAGACGTGGCGCAGTTGTACAGCGTCCTCAGCAGCTATATAACTGATGATCGGCTAAAGGTCAGGAAATGTTTTCTTCTAATATATCTATTTTTATGCTGTTAATTGTTTGATTGGTTGGAATTATATCTGTGTTTGGTTTTTTTCTTATGATGTGATGCTCATTTTTGTTTAATTGAAAGCTAAAATCTTTGCATACTTCAATCAAAGATAGTAAAATCTGTCTGTCATTTTGTAGGCTTATCTGTTTTTCATTCTCATTTTTGAGTTTCTGTAGTGAAGCTTGGCTAAAGATTACATTGTTTGGTGAAGTTTTCTTGCTTTGAATATAGTTGAATTGATTCAATTTTCATTTGAGGATGATATTTTTTGTAGTTTTGACTGAATGATTTCACGATTTTCTTAAAACGCTGACTCCCACTTGAAGTAATACACACACACACGCACATTTATATTTATGATTGCATGTATGTATGTATATGAATCTGCTCGTCTGTTTCTACCCTAGTGCAAAATATAATCAGACTTAGAACATAATATAAATGAGTGACGATGCTATTTTCTTATATTGCCCTAGAAATCAATTTTGTGCAATTGAGACCTAAGGTGAACCTTTGGGTTTCTTGGGGTAGATGTTGAAAACCTGTAAGTGGTGGAACCTGTACATTGTTATATGTCAATGACTATTGCTTTTTACGGATAGCGAATTTCGTGCACTATGCTAGTTTCTTTCAGTTGTCCTGTGTGAGCATCAGATTGGATGGTGAAATGCAGGTGAGAAAACAATCGCATTTATGTCTACGGGAAGTCCTGGAGTATTTTCAGTCAGTGCCTATGCTTGCACCACTGCTTTCACATGCGAGTGAAGCCATTACAAATGTCTTTGAGAGGTTTCTTCTGCTTGCTGGAGGATCAAATGCAAATGTTTCAGAAGGGCCCAAAGCAGCTCAGGAAGTCCTGTACATTCTGGATGCTCTTAAACTTTGTCTTCCTTATATGTCATCAAAATCCACGACGAATATCTTAAAGTACTGCAAATCTCTCTTGGAACTGAGACATCCCATTGTGACCAAATGCATAACAGATGGTCTCAGTGCCCTGTGTTTTCATTCTGTTGGAGATATTTCTGCAGAAGTCCTGCTTGACGTGTTATGCTCTATAGCTATTTCAGTCTCTGCCAATGAGGCATCTGCTGATAGTGTGACATTCACTGTTCGCTTGCTAGACACTGGGATGAAGAGAGTGTATTCACTTAACAGGCAAATATGTGTGGTCAAGCTTCCTGTTATATTTAATGTGCTGAAAGGTGAATTATTCCCTCTGCTCTTTACTTTGGTTATTTCCTTAATATGATCTGGAAATTCTTAATGAAGTATCTAAATCTTCTCCCTTCTTCTTGTTTTCCCTGTTAGTTTGTGCCTTCAAAGTGAACATAGGTTCAATCTACTAAAATTTCTCTCGATTCAGATGTTTTGGCTTCGGAGCATGAGGGGGCCTTGGTTGCAGCAGAGGCAACATTTAAGAGCTTAATACATTCATGTATTGATGAGAGCATGATCAAGCAAGGTGTTGATCAGATTAATGTTAGTGCCAATGCAGCCACAAGGAAATCCGGCCCAACAGTCATAGAAAAAGCTTGTGCAAGTATTGAAAGCCTGCTCGATTATCATTATGAAGCAGTCTGGGATATGTCATTTCAAATTGTTTCGACCATGTTTGATAAATTAGGTAGTGTCATTTGGCTATCTCTTCATACCAACCATGTTGTATCTGTGAAACTAATAGAGATGCCTATTTCTAATGCTTTGGCAATTGTTGGCTATATTTTATTGGGTATTATTAACTTCTCTGGGACCTGGTGGCAAATGGGGAAACCTTACCAAACACGTTATTACTTTCATTTCTTTGAAACACATGAATGACATTATTTCTCTTTATCTTTTGAATTTCCATCCTCTTTCTGTATTTCAGGTAAGTATTCTGTTTACTTTCTGAAGGGAACACTCAAGAGTTTAGCCGATATGCAAAAGTTGCCAGATGAAGACTTTGCTTTTAGGAAGCAGGTAATCATCATTGAGGGACTTTTAATTTGCATTCAAAACCTGTTTGTGTGCTATTTATAACTATTTTTGTGCTTTCATAAAGAAAATTTTGGGCAATGTGTCTTGGTATTTCTCTTTAAAAGGTTCTTCCTTTTTGTCTCATGGGAGTATGCACAAAATATGATATAGGCACTTGAAATTTACTCTAGACTGTAAATGTTTTGCATTGTGATCATTTAAGTGCAAGTGGTCTTAAACTTTAGATGGCATGGCTACCTTGTATGCACCATGATACTGCATCGTTAGAACACTAAGAAGCGCATCTACATTTGTAGGATTACAAGCTCAAGGTTCTCTTTAAAAGGTTCTCCCTCTTGTCTCATGGTAGCATGCATAAAATGTGGTTGCCCCTCAAGCCATCATGGAAATCCTTCAATAAAGCCCCAGGAGAATGGTTAATTTTGAGTTTCAAATTTGTGATTTGTTAGAACCAAATAAAAAAGTACTGAATCACTGAGGTTATTATGGATCACACCCGCATCTCATGGATTCCTTGCCAAATCAATCAGTAACTATGCGTAATTTTTGAAAATGGAGGTTGTCTGCAGATCCAAAGGTGTATAAGTTTGTCATCCTAAGTAGACATTCCAAATTGTACTTCCTTTTCTGAAATGTTCCAATATTGATATGGGATCAAGACCGTACTCAACTCATCTTAAAGTTACCATTATAATTTAAAAATCTGGACTATGTTCAGAAGCTAGCTTTTGCATTTTTTGAATTTTAACCTTTGGGTGTCTTTATGACTAACAAAATTCTGACAACGGCAACAAACATATTGGTTATGTTTGTTTTCAAATTTTGCAGTCTAAAAACACACACTTAATTATTACACTTAAGTTTTTTTTCTCTCTCTCTCCTTTACGCAGTTCTTGAGACAAAAAAATTGAAAACAAATATAGCCATTGTTTGTGAATAGACAAAGAAATTTTCTTAGAGTTGAGTATGAAAACCATGAAAGCTGACTATCTCCATATGACAGCTCAAGCTCAATTGATTGCACTTCTCAAACATAGCTTGATAAACAAAAATTAATGTTATTTGATAAAGAAGGATGCACACCTATATTTTCTGAGCGTACATTTTCTCTCTAATCTTTATCATTTTCTAATAGTTCTATAATTGACTCTGGCAGTTGCATGAATGTGTGGGAGCAGCTCTTGGTGCTATGGGACCTGAGACTTTTTTGAGTCTTCTACCACTTAATTTGGAAGTTCAAGACCTATCGGAGAGCAATCTTTGGCTTTTTCCAATTCTGAAACAGTACACTGTTGGTGCTCATTTGAATTTCTTTACCACGTCAATATTACCAATGATTAAAGAGATGAAGCGGAAGTCTGCAGTGGTATAAATATCTTTGCAAGTATTTTACTGTTTTTTCCTGTATTTATGGTGGTACTAATTAAAACATTGCTTGATCCAGCTTGAACAAGAAGGAAAAATACATTCAGCAAGGACTGTTGATGGAATTGTGTACTCCTTGTGGTCATTGCTACCATCATTCTGCAACTACCCTGTTGATACTGCGGAAACTTTTAAGGGCATGCAGGGATCATTGTGTACTGCTCTTCAAGAAGAACCTGATGTTCGTGGTATTATATGCTCCAGCTTGCAGATTCTTATTCAGCAGAATAAGAGAATTGTTGAGGGAATAGAGAATAGTCCAAATACTGAAATAAGTATACCAGAAGAACTGCCTATTGTCCATTATACTCTAGAAGTTGCTAGATCAAACTTGAGTACGTTGAAATCCTCAGCCCGTGAGCTATTATCTGCTCTTACTGGAATCTATTTTAAATCTGCTAAAGATACTGGAGGTATTTTGCAGGTATTTTAATCATTTTCCTGTCATTTGCTGGAATAAATATACTTGATTCTTGTATCATTTAATAATATATTATTGTCTCTCGGGTGGACAATCTTTATTGTTCATGGAACTTCTATACACTCCATGAACCACAGCTCAAGTAGTAATGCAACAACTGCCCCTTGTGCTGCCATAGTATAGATACCAATATATGCTTAAGGTACCCTCTCTGTCAAGCAATAGAATAACAGCCTCTGCTACACGAGCATTGTATTTGTTAGTGTCATTTAAATTATTAAGACAAAAATAAAAATATGTTACTCCTTTTGGTTCATATTTTGAGACTTAGTCCTTTCTGTACACAAGTCACAAACTATGACCTAAAAGAATACTAAAGTTTCATGAACAAAACATGCAATGGAATACGCACACAACGGGAAATTTTCCACATCAAACATGTCTTGGATGAACTGGTCAAATTTGAAGAATTTAATAGAAGAAAGCTTAAATGGAAGAATCCTGTACTGACACCATCAATTTACCCCTCGACATTGACAGCGCACATATGATAAATTCCTTGAGGGAGAACGGCGTTAGATTCCTTTATCTTCATTTAGATGGTTTCCTATTATCCCAGTATTACTGACCAAATGCTTTGATAAACCAATCCAAATAATTGATTATGATTTTAAATTGGGAAAGATTAAATGCAAACAAAATACTTGGTAACATTGCAAGAAAATGAGAGGATGTATGATTTATCGACTCTGAAACAAGGATTCAAAAGATAGGTGGTTTTGGTTCTTTATGATTCAACATGAAAAATTTTATGAAACTTATTTTCTACTTCTAATGGGTTCATATATCTATTACTGTCTGGAAAAAACTAATGACTGACTAAGGAACTTAAAATTATGTCGCCTAATGCCAAATAATTGTCTAGTTTTGTCAAAGTGACAAGAAGAAATGATTCGAATGTATTAGTGAGTGAGGCTTGCTCCCAGAATCTTGATCTCCATCAAGCTTGCATTTACATAGTGTTAGGTGACTTTGCTTATTTCTTGCAGTCTATCATTGGTGAGCTTGCTGCAATATCAGATAAGGAGGTGGTCACATGGTTTTTCAAGAAAACCATGCAGAAGCTTCTAAAGGTTACTCAGGAGGCAGGAAAATTAAATAGTTCCAAAAATTCAAATTTCATGCAGATTGATGACTCATCAAATGACGGTTCACTGTCAACAGCCAGGTGAGCCATTCAATTTACAGCTGGGTGCTGTAACAATTCCCCATTCCCTTGTCTGTGCCTCTGTGTGTGGACTAAGAAACTAGACATTATATCCAACTCATTGTTTATATGGCCTTTTCTTGTGTACAGAGCACATCTATTTGACCTTTCCGCTTCCCTTTTACCTGGTTTGGATTCGAAGGAAATTGATCTTCTATTTGTTGCTATACAACCTGCATTGAAGGTTCATCCACATTCTTCATTACTATCAGCCATTGTGCATGCTGTGGAAGATAGTTACACCCTTGTGATGTAAGAAGTGTTCTACTAGATTCAGGTGTATATTTTCTTTTTTCAGGATGCTGATGGCTTGATCCAGAAAAAGGCTTATAGAGTACTGTCTTTAATATTTCAGGTACTCAACTGTTCCCATTAAGAAAAATAGACAGTTGTAGAAGCAAAAGTTTGTTTATTTGGATGGTTTATTTTTGGGCTTGTTACGATCTTGTTTTAAAAAAAATATTTAATTTTGAATTTGTATTGGTGTATGAGAATTTTTCACTTTTATACAGAATATGATGCCTTTTTCTGTAGCAGTTAGGGCTTTCTTTTCCCCCATGCACGTTCTTGTGTTCCTGGGAAAAAGGACTCGCTAGCCTATGTAAAGCCCACCATTTTTCAAAAATATCACTAAGTGCATGCTTTTGGCTCCTCGCCCAACAGCAGTGTGCCTTTGAGTGGTACGCGCTCTACAAAGGGCCAACAAAAGCTGGATTGTTATTGTTATTATTATTATTTTTTGATGTTTATGTTGTTGAATTTTTGCCGCATTTTGACTGATGAGATGAATTAAATTTATTGGACAGAGCTCCAACGACTTCATTTCAAGGAGACTTGAAGAGATGCTGAATTTGATGATTGAAGTGTTGCCCTCTTGTCATTTTTCTGCTAAACGTTTCAGACTTGACTGTTTATACTTCTTGATCATCCATGTTTCTAAGGTAATAAGCTGCTTATTCAGTGGTGAATCAGCTTGCGCAGGGGCTGTAGTATTATAAATAGACTGTCTGATGAGTGCCAAACTTGGAGTATTTACTTAGTTTTTACCTATTCTGGCAGGAAGAATCTGAACAGAGGCGGCAAGACATCACTGCTTCTTTCATTACTGAAATTATATTAGCCCTGAAAGAGGTACTGCCCATCAATTCTTGACTCTCTGGATCCTCTATTATATTACTTGAATTCGAATAGTGGAGCTTGAGATTTTATTAGCCGTAAGGAGGTATAGCCTATTGATTCTTGACTGTTTGGATCCTCCTTTATATTACTTGAATTCAAATACTGGAGCTTCAAGTACAGTGTATTAGATTGGTCATGGGATCTTGTTCACTTCTCTTGTCTCTAATGTTGGGGCTGTATAGCTTAATTATTGCAATATAATCTGAAATGATGGATTGATATAGTGATGCTGAGATTAGTCTTAATTAATCAGAATTAATAAATTTTGTAAAGAAAATTACTCCATTTTGCAGCATCAAGTTTACACAGCTTAACTGTTTGTCTTTTTTTGGAAAACCAATTATAATAGGACTTCATTTAGATTAGGACTACTTTCTTTAAGATTAGTTTGTTAAGATTCTAAATTGTATTTATTAGTCTTTCAGATTATTTCTAATTCTATTCTTGTAACACACTATGAATAAGGTGGTGGATCTCTATGATTAATGGGAAAAATTCAGTTTTATTCTCAACATTGCATTAGAGTGGCAATGTAATCTTTTGCCTCCATATTTCTAAAATTTTCCCTAAATCTACTACTACTCAAATCTCAATTCTTTGGCCAATGTTTGGTTTATCCAAAAAAAAAATCTGAAAATCGGCAAACCTTAACTTTACTATGTGTCATGGGGCTCCTTTTCAAGGATAGGGATAAGGGGTACCGTGTGGCTAGTAGTTGCTCCGCAACCGACCACGTCCACCTGAACTCACATGCAACTTTGATTATACGTTGTACTCACTTTTCTCTGAACGCTTTAGAGGTATAGTCCCAACAGTGAATTAAATAAGGCAGTAACTAAGAACACAAGTTGCGTAAGAAAGTTTGTTTGCATTAATTCAATAGTTTAATTAAAAAGAGAAAACGGTTGGAGCAAGGGGAACTCTAAAAATCGCAAGTACACGTAACTTTACTAGACACCTTACCCCCTATAATGGGTTTGGCAAAAAAAAGTTAAATGATAGCAGTAGATATTAAAAATTCAAGGAAGCACAACTGAAACTAAATGGCGAATTATTACAAATATTTACAAGCATTGTTGTCAATGGCGAATGGCGTTGTGTCGCACAAAGGCTTTTAAGAGCTATGGTGCATGGCCCATGGCACGGTGCACGCTATATTGAAGTATGGCGCAACATTATGTAATATGTGAAATTTATTTATATTACTAATAATTTTTTAAAAAATATAATATAAATAATTTTTACGTGTTAAATAATAGTTGCAAATAATTTTCAACTTCGTACTTTTAAAATAAAACAAGTAATAAATAATTAGTGAATAACTAACTATTAAATTTGTCAAAAATTAAAAATTTTAAAATCTCAACAATAAAAAATTGAGAATTTTATCAATATTGAACCACTTAATTTTGACAATTTCAAAATCTAAGCTTAATCACTTAATTTGTATAAATTTGAATTTTGTACAATATCCAATTATAATTTATAAAAAATTTTAAAATTTAAATATTACTTAGCTTATTGAAAAAACAAAGAAGATGAAAATAAAAAAGGAATAAAAGTCCACTATAGAAGAAAAAGAAAAAATAAAAAGTGACAAAGAAAGAATAAGGAGAAAAAATAAAGGAAAAGAAGAGTAAGGAATAACTCCTACCTAAATATTTAAAAGTTGATAAAAAAAAGAGAGCAATATGATTCAATAAAAGAAAGCAATCATTATGTTTTGAGGCTTGTTTGTGGCAAAAAATGAGATTCACCAAATCCTAAATAAATCTTCATGTTTCATGGTTTGTTCTCTCTTTTGAGAAAAATATTTTAAGATAAAAAAATTCTAAAACATCATCTTCAACATGGTGTGTGCCATAGTGCCATGCGCCTGGACGTGACATAAGTGCACCATTTCAAAGGTGTTTGCCATTTTTAGTGGATAGTGTTGTGGCCGCGCCATTTGAGCCATGTGCCATGGTGCGCACTATTTTGTGCCATTCATAATTATGTTTACAAGTATTGTATAAAACCTTAGACTTAGTAGCAACAGTTGATGCCTTGCTCGGCATGGAGTTGCAACAAGGCTAGTATTGTGTTAAGAGGGCTTGTTGGGTAGGTAGTCTTTCATATTCTCTTTCACTTGACATGGCAACGCCTTTAGTGGCCTTGAAGTTAGGAACACTTTGACTGGGGGTTTTAACGCCTTGAGGTCCGTCACTCACTCTCAAGTGTTCTCGTCGTCTAAGTAGTCTTCCCATTTCATTAAGTATTCATTGATCTCCCACTTGGTAGTCCTTGTGACTTGGTGATCCAAGATTGCTTCGGCTACTCTCTTTGGCACCTTCTCAAATGTACGTTGCTGTTGGGTCTCTACTACAGTTAGCGTCCTCAAGGTCTGCTGTTAAAAGCTTTAACTGGCTTACATGGAAACTGTTATGCGTCTTCCACTATGAGGGTAGCTTAATTTTGTAGGTCACCTTCCCAATCCTCTCCGCTACTCGGCACAGTTTAATGTATTTCAATAAGAATCGAGGGTCTTTCTTTCGAACACACTTCGTGAGCAGTGAGCAATGAGTCTGGTGCCTTCATAAATACTAAGTCTCCTACATTGAATTCTGTAAAATGCCGTCCCTGGTTATAGCCTGCTTTTTCATTCTTTCATGGGCTTTCTTTAGGTATCTCCATACAATCTCTAAGTTTCGTTTCCACTCTTCAATGAAATTTCGTGTAAGGAGACACTCTTCTAGAGTCGTGTTGGGATAAGAGGGGCTTTAGTAAGCCCTTCGGCTTCAAGTGATTTGCCTTGTCCTGCCTGAAAATCAAGCAGGATCGAACATATGCCTCAACTTCATCTCACATTTAGGACCAGTAATATGCCTTCTGCACGAGTGTTAATGTCCACTCGCCTCTAGGGTAACTTGCCTATAGAGTATCGTGGCACTCTATTATTAATGATTTCCTTAAGTCCTTGCTCGTGGGAACATGCAAACATTTACCTTTGGTCCACAGTAATCTCTCCTTAAGCTAGAATTGTCTAAACTTTCCTTGCTGCGCCAATTTGATCAAACATTCTGCTGTTGCATCTTGCATCAGCAACTTCTGGATTTGATCTTTCATGTAGGTGGTCACTTTGCTCGAGGAGAGCGGAACAACCATCTTTAACTCTTCGATAAATCTACCCTCCAGCTGAGGGCATTTACTGCTTTGTTGCTAAAACTTGCTCGGAACTCCAATGTAAAATTAAACTATGATAGCAGCTCTTGTAAAATTAAGCTTGCTTTTGTGTAAGTTTTGGTTGGGTCATGAAGTAACTTACTACATTATTGTTTGTCTTAATCACAAATGGAGCCCCCAACAAATAATGCGGCTATAGGCTAAGGTAGTAGATTACGGCTAGTAGCTCTTTCTCGTGTGCTGGGTAGTTTCTTTCTGCCTCCTTCCTACTCTCAAAGCTAATAGGATGGCCATCTTGGGTCAACACTCTTCTAATTGCAAAATCTAAGGCATCAGTTTCCACCTAAAATATTTTTTGTAAGTTAAAGAGAGCTAACATGGGGTTTGTGGTCATGACCATCTTTAATCCTATAAAAGCGACCTATTGATCCATCGACCACTTTCATTTCTTTGTTTTCTTTGTAAGATCCGTGAGTGGTCTAGCTATCTCAGAGTTTCCTTTCACAAATCCTCAATAATAATTGGTCAATTTAAGGAATGATCGTATTTCATGAGCATCTTTAAGAAGCTGCCACTTTCAATAGCTTGCACATTCTTTGGGTGCATTCGAATTCTTCAATGCTCAATAATATGACTCAAAAAGTGGATCGTCTTTTGTGTGAATGAGCATTTTGAAGGCTTTGTATATAACTCATGCTCTTAAAGATGAGTGCGAACCTTCTTTAAGTGCTCCAAATGTTCCTTTAAGGTCTCACTAAACATCACAACGGCATTCAAGTACACCACCATAAATTCATTGAGAAACTCATGGAGTATTTGATTTATCAAAGTGCAGAAAGTAGTTGGTGCATTCGTTATACCAAATAACGTAACTAAGAATTCATAAGCACCATATCTAGTCACCACAATAGTTTCCCTTATCACTCTCTTCGATTCGAATTTGTCAATATTCCGATCTCAAATCAATTTTAGAGAAATATTTTGCCCGACTTAGCTTGTCAAAGCAATCAAGGATTAGAGATATCAGATATTTGTTCTTCATTGTGATCTTGTTCTTAGATGCTTTAGAGGTATAATCTCGACAGTGAATTAAAGATGGCAGCAACTATGAATACAAATTGCATAAGAAAGCTTGCTTCCATTAATTTAATAGCTTAACTACACAGAGACGATGGCTAGAGCAGGAGAAATTCTAACAATCACAAGTACTCGTAGTTTCATTATACACTTTACCCTCTATAATAGGCTTGACAAAATAAAGTTAAATGATAGCAGTAGATTAAAAATCTAAGGAAGCACAATTGAAACTAAAATAAAAAATTATTACAAATATTTACAAGTATTGTACAAAGCTTTAAACTTAGCAACAACAGGTGATGTCTTGTTCAGCACAGGGTTGCAATAAGGCCAGCATTGTGTCGGAGGGCTTGTTGGGTAGGCGGCTCTTCACACTATGGCTGCCACACAAGTTATACTCAGACTATTGTGCTGTCCCACTAGCCTCCATCCTCAGCTGAAATCCTACAGGGTTTACATTGCTGACTGCTGCACTGTCTTTCTCCTTGTGCAACCTCTATCTAGAACTTTTAATCCTTTAATTACCTGTGCACCCCTTCTGCTAATCTTAACACTACCCAACCACCATGGCAATGCACTCGTGTCAACTTAACCCTTGTGAATCTAAACACTGTGAAGCAAGTACAGAACTGGGATTCCTTTGATTGGACTGATAGGATGTTTGGTTGTCAGGCCAGTGTTTTGGTTTGGTTATGATTTTTTTCCTCTTGGTATTTTAAATTACAGGCTCATGCATTGAGCTTTGTTAGGTGGGTCTTATTTCTTTGATTAACTCTCTTGGGCCTGGAACTTGGGCTCCTTCAGTTAATTTGTCAACTACTTTATATATCTACTAGGCTTTTGCCCATCATCTATCTGCTGATTGATCAGTCTGGTGGATTACTTCTCTTCCTGCTCTGCTACTCCCTGTTGACTTCTACTACTGTTTGGTGACTTATATTACTGTTGCTGTTCAAGCACGACTTCTATTTCTAATTTCTATCACGTCTGAAGCTAATTTCACTAAACGATCCAATTCAGTTGACCTGATTTGACATCCTAGAATAACTGAGAATGGTTGTTACTTCAAAAGTGGGAGAATAATGAGCTGGAGAGACTGAATAATTGAGAATCTTTTTTGTTCATGTGGTATCTACGCTCTCACGTCTTTGGTCTGTAAACTGTTTAAGTCCTCCAACTTGTCATTCATTACTTGCTAATTTTCTGAGACAGTGCAAAATATCTTGATGAAGTACTGTTTCGCTCTCTGCAATCCATTTTCATTAGTTTGTTTTCATATCTTTTGTTGTAAGCAATAAACGGTTCCTCTGCAGTATATTTATTTCTTCTTGTCTGTAACTGCTAATATTTTCGTCTGGAACTTATATTTATTCTCTCTGCAAATCCTTTGTATTTCATGCTGGTTATCCATTGCTGAATTTGAAGTTCTATGAGTGAGGTTAATCTTTAATTAGATGTCAGTTATGCTATGTTCTCTCCTGTTTTGTATTTTTGTCACTATGACTATTTTGAGTGACTTAAATTTTTTGCACACACTACATTGAAGCTCACTTTGTAATTTAACAATGAGAAGCCACTATTTTGACTTTGGCGAACTTTTATTTGTATCAGATTTTTAGCTGTATTTTTTAGCAAAACCTGCACTTTTCTGGATCAGAACATTTGCAAATTTGCTTTTCAAAATTTAATGATTTGGTGGAAGACCTTTTTTTTTTTGTTTCGAATTAAATGCCTGTTATCCGTTGCTCTGTTTTTGTGGTGTTTGCTCTGATGCTTGTTCATCAACTTTCTAGATGATTCATAGGTCCTTGCTTGTTGGTTATTTCTTGCTAGGCAAACAAGAAAACAAGAAACAGAGCATATGATATACTTGTCCAGATTGGTCATGCATGTGAAGATGAGGAGAAAGGTGGCAAAGAGAAGTTGCACCAATTTTTTAACATGGTATGTGATTTTATACTCATTTAGACGCACTTCTGCTATTCAATACATGTAATCTTCTTGTTTTGATTACTTGTAGGTTGCTGGGGGCCTTGCGGGTGAGACCCCTCATATGATTAGTGGTGCCATGACTGGCTTAGCTCGCTTGGCTTATGAGTTCTCTGATCTTATTTCTGCTGCTTACAATGTTCTTCCATCCACGTTTCTCCTCCTGCAAAGAAAGAACAAAGAAATAATTAAGGTTGGCTTCATTCATTATAATATAGAGAATTGTTAAAGATTGAATGCATCTGAATCTGGTTCCGCTACTTCTTACCAACTCTTTTGGTTGTATGCTGTTGCATTTATCACAGGCCAATTTGGGTTTGCTGAAGGTGTTGGTGGCCAAATCACAAGCTGAAGGCCTGCAAGCACACTTGCGTAGCATGGTAGAAGGGCTACTGAATTGGCAAGACAACACAAGAAATCAATTCAGAGCAAAAGTAAATTTTTGGCATTTTGGTTGTTTATTGTAAGACGCACTTCTGTGGTTTAGATTCTCACCACCTAAAAAATGCTTATCACAAGAATTAGCTGAAGTTACATGTTAACATTGCCTCGTTTGTGCTTTAAATGTTACTGGGTTTTGAGTTGTTAGGTTTCCTTGTTTTACATGTATTACTGTAGGTCAAACTGCTGCTTGAAATGCTTGTGAAGAAATGTGGTCTGGATGCTGTGAAGGAAGTCATGCCTGAAGAACATATGAAACTACTGACTAACATAAGAAAGGTTTTTATTAATTCAGATCAGAATGCTCAATCATATAGTTTTCCCAGAAAGCTCAACCCTTTTTTGCACCATTCTTTTGAGTGCAGCTTGAGAGACGGAAAGAGAGGAAACCGGCTGCTAAATCTTTAGAAGACAGGTCCATTCTGTCAAAAGCAACTACATCCAGGTACTTGCTTTTACCTTCATGTATGTAAATAGTTGAAAAGCTGTGATTCTAAAACCTAAAAGCTGCCTAATTCTTCGACTTTACTGGTTTCCTATCTGAACAACTATAACAGAAGTGGACTGTTCTGTAAATTGGCAGGAAAAAATTGCTTAGTCTATCTTTTACCCTTTGATTTTCCTCTAGTTCCCTGGTTCTATTGTCAATTATTTCATCTAGAACTTCAAATTATGAATCCTTATTGACTCAGTTAAAAGCTGCACTTTGTGGCTTGTCAGTTTTGCACTATACTACAGCCTGATGTTCTGTTTCTTGGGGGTGGTGGGTGGGGATGGGTTTTAAAGCTAAAATGAAGGAAATTTGTGAAGAATTTTCTGTTTTGAGAATGGTTGGCAGAACTCTCAAAACTGCTATAGTTTTAATGCAGTCAGCAGTTATCATACCATTGAAGATGATTCCTTGCCTTGATAATTTTTATCACAATTACTTCAATATTATGAGTTAATTCAGCAGAGAAATTTAACGTAACTGCTAACTTTGCTACCCAACAACCCCCTTACACAAAAAAAAAGAGCCATTTGATTGGGTGAGAGCACTGTTTCCATTTTAAGTCTGAAACCTATCTTGAGTGAGCTTCTGGGTGTACAACCTGAGTTCTTTATGAGAGATTATATATGTTTTGGGAATTTAGTTATATTTGGGTATCATAATATTATTAATTTACTATTTGCCCTCTCAAAGATCCTTCTTTGGCTGGGTTAGTACTTAAATTAAAAATCTGAAACAGCATGAGCCTCTCAAGGCCGTACTTGAAAAGGAACCAAAGTAATTATAGTAGGAGCTACCTTTGCTTGGTTATTTTTTCATTTTCTGTTACTGAACTGGTTTCGTATTTCATTTATTTGTTTTGCAGGGTAAGCAGATGGAACCATACAAGAATATTTTCTGACTTTGATGATGAAGAAACAAGAAAGAGTGATGGTGAATTTGTTGATGAAAAGAGTATCTCTACTCGGCAGAGCAAGCATTCCTCTGTGTTACAGTCTAAAGCATCTCCATTACGGTCAGTAGATGTTTACGCAAGTGCTTTAAATTATCCTTAATATACGATGAGGGATGCCACTATAGCACCCTGACAGTGAAATAATCAATCCCTTGGTTGGTTGGTTCCCTTTTCTAATGATCTAACCGGAAGCATGACATGACTAGATCCAAGAGAACCCGTAGGGCAGCTAAGAGCTTGCAAGAAGACTCATTTGACCAGTTAGATGACGAGCCTCTTGACTTGCTTGATCGTCAGCAGACAAGGTCTGCACTTCGATCATCACAGCCAGTAAAGAGGAATTCTGATTCAGATGATGAGCCAGAGATAGACTCTGAAGGGCGTCTAGTTATTCGTGAGGATGGTAAGAGCAAAAAGTCTGATAGGAAACAGAAGCGAGAGCTGCCCTCTGAAACTGAGGTAGATGAAAGGAGTGAAGCTGGAAGTCACCGGTCTGGAAGCTTAAGGAAAACTAAGAAGCGGATGAAGATGTCTGAGACTGGGTGGGCATACACAGGCAAGGAGTATGCAAGCAAAAAGGCTGGCGGTGATTTGAAGAGAAAGGACAAGCTCGAACCTTATGCATATTGGCCACTTGACCGCAAAATGGTGAGCCGAAGGCCTGAGCATAGGGCAGCTGCCAGAAAAGGTGTGGCAAGTGTAGTGAAGCTAACAAAGAAGCTAGAGGGGAGAAGTGTCTCAAAAGCCCTTTCCATGAAGGGAATGATGTTTAAAAAGGGCAAAAAGAAAGGAAACCCAAAGAAAATTTTGAGTGCCTGAGTCGTTTTGTAGATTAGATGAGAAAATCTGTAGTTAGATATGTTTAGTTCTGAAGTTGGTCATTCAAACTTCAGATTTTACTTTTTTATGGTTTAATTCTGGTGCTGAGTCTTGAAAGGAAATTTGTTTATTAGTTTTTTTTGGGATAAGTCTGAATGTCAGGGCTGTGGGCTTCTTCCATGTATAAGAACCAATGTGCTTGGTTCTATTGAATTCTGATTAAGTAAATTAAAGAATGACAATGCTTTTAGAATTACATATTAAACATGCCTTCTATCGTCTGTTGGAGATTTTCCATCCCCCGTTTTTTCTCTTTTCTCGCTCAAGTTAAATACTAGACATTTAATTGTTGAAATCCCCCAAACTTCCATAAAATTAGCGTGTTGTAACTTGGTTTGGTTCTTCAACTGGCATTTGCATCTATTCAAGCTAAAAACTATGGAAGATCTGGTGAAGAGGTGGGTCTCAACTCAGCTTTAGTCCACGACGTCTGAAACTTTGACGACCATGTTATGAAGCGACTTCTTCCAGCTAAAATTTTGGAAGAAAGCAATGAGGCCCAGTTTTTTTTCGTTAACTGTTGAACCTACTTTTTCCATTTCTATAACTAATTGTACTCACTGTCTAAAATGGTGCGACAATTTAAAAAATGTTTTATTTCTAGAATTTAGAATCTCCGAAATAGAACGGACCTGTTTCGGAATTCCAATTTCTGGAATTGAGCCATATAGATTAAAAAGAAAAAAGGGCAAAAAACCAAGTAAAATCCGGTGTGTGGGGTTTCGGATTCATGCTCAGCCAAATCTGGAATCTAAGACTTTGGAATTGAAGCAAAGAAAATAGAAAAAAAAAATTTAAAAAGGCATAGTTAGGGTTTTGTGTGTGCGTATGTTTTCTGCTATTATAGTTGTGGTGATTATATACAGTGGTATAAGATTTTTAGATTTAGTCACTCAGGGTATTTTATACAGAGGCTTAGAGTTAGCTGTACATCATTATATTTTTGGACAAGAAATTTTATATTTTTGAATTTAGTATAATATCAAAAAATCATAATAATAATAATTTATGCATGAGTACAACCGAGAATATATATTATGTTGTCTTCTCAAATTAAGCAGTTCTTCAAAAAATAAAAATAAAAATTCAAAAAGCATCGTTAGAGTTAGGTTCTGTGTGTGTGTGTGTGTTCGGGTTTTGTCTTTAGTGTTGTCGTACTTAAGGTTATTATACTTATGTTTTTATACTTTAGGTTGTTATTAATTGTCTCATGACATGACAATTTTTGAAATTAGTAATGGATCATAACATTTTTGACACGATAAAAATGGTCATGTGATTGGTATAAAGTGGTCAATATAAAAATTTATTTGTAAAAATAGAAATTAAAAAAGTAAGCATTTTTATTATTTTAATGATCATAATTATTTTTTACTTTGTGAAACATGTGCGGTTGTATAGTAATTGTTTATTCTATAGACAATTTTTGCGTACATGCAATGATGGACATACTAGGAGTGTAATTAGAGGACACATTAATTATAAATCATCGTATTGAAATGAAACGTGAAAATAATTGGTCTAAGTAGAAACATAGTTATAGAAGTGTGCATATAACAAACAAAAAAGCGTACATAGATAATGCTAGTCCAAAATAAATTATTCTGCATATTTATCAAATATATAATAGTCTGATTTGTATCTTAGGTAGCTAATTACATTCAAAATTTTTTGACATGTTAGTACAAGCTAGTACTGATTGTTTTCTTATCTTATTAGTTGAACGACAATTGCTCATGTCTCCATAGAGTTCGTGGACATAGACAATGATTGTAGTTTTGGAACTTTTACACCCAGGTCTTGTAGATCATAGACTAATGCTTTATACTTTTTGAGTCTATATGCCCACACTCTCCTTACATCACAATAATATTTTGCTAGATTATATTGCACATGATTGATATGACTGTATTATTATGGTGATAAGTGAAACAGACCATTGCCATGAAGGCAAATGTGGAGTCACATAGACCATTGCGGTAAACCTGATCACCCCAACCCATTATTGATTGATTTGACATGATATTATAAGTTCTGGACTTTTGCAATGATGGAAGAATACTAGTCCAGTTGATGTGACTATGCACTATAGGGTTAATCATACTTGTCAGGTCATTTGCTATTTAGAATAGTGATTGCATTGAAATCTGACGTGGCTAGTGAATTTGCCCAACAACGACCAGTTCATATTACTAGTCCATTAAAGATTTGATTTGATGAGACACTTTACGTTGTGGACTTTTGCTAATGATGGGAAAACACGTTGGTCTAATTGATGTGAGCATGTATTGTAAGGTCAGTCATACTAATAGGGTCATGGGATACTATAATAGTGAATGCATGGAAATCTCAAGTGACTAGTGAATACAGCCAGTAGTGAATAGTCCATATTTCTAGTCTATTATCAATTGATAAACACCTACCCCTCGAACCAATAGAAGAAAATTGTAGAAATAGTTGGCCAATCAAGGACTTTGGATGGTGGAGGCTCAACTCTATAGATAGAGAAGTGCTCTACAAGCCAAAACAAGTAAGAATTATAAGTGGAGGATTGAGAATGAGTTTGGTACTTTCATAAGATGTAAGACGTGGCTTGGAAATGAGGAATCACTATAACAAGTGATAACTATTTATCTTTTGTTTTTCTAATTCCTTATGTATAGTATTATTGAGCAAAACAAGTAAGATTTTTTAGGTTACCATTTTAATTAATTATCTTTTCTTATTTAGTTGTGATCAATTCTCTTAGTCTTCTTTTTGTCCTCCTCCTCCTTTTATTTTTATTTTTTTTATCTAATTTGTGGTTATAACGGAAGTAAATCTACAAGTTACGTAAGTTGTTCACAATTATAAATAAATGACTTATAATGGAATTGAATGTCCTAGATTCACAACAAAAATTGTGATCAACTTATTATTTTTCTTTATTTTAATTTCTTTCCTACAAATTTATGGTTATAATAGGAGTAAATCTATAAGTTAACCATAAGTTAGGATAATTGATAACAATTATGAATCATAAACTTCTAATGGACTGAAGGTCTTACGTTCACAAGGGATTAATTATTAATCTATTGTTTTCATTCTCAATTGAGTTAACTCCATAAATTTTTGGATTAATTCAATTGAAGCATTGGTATTACTCAGTAAATTATACTAAGGACTTAAGGGATTAATAACCTCTAAATAAGAAATTAAAGTTTGATAATTGATTAAATGATAATAAAAGTTTCTACATATTTTTGCATGATAATTGTTATTAGTCTTTTCTTGTGATTGCTATCTTACTCATTTCACTTCATCTATTTAGTTAATGACTACTTCATTGTTTAATCAATTAATATTAAACTTAACTTTAAATCAATTTTACTTAATCAAAATACAATATTATCCAGAAAGAGCACTCCTACTTCCTGTAGATATGATAACCCTTACTTTTCTATATTACTTGCCACAACAATTGTCCATTTGTAACATTAAATTTTCCTGCATCAAATTTTTGGCGCCGTTGTTGGGGAGTAACTAGTACTGGTATAAAATAATTGTGTTTTGGATTAAGCACTCATAGTAAATTTTTTCTTATTATTAATTTTCTTTTATATATATATATATATTTCTTAGTTTATGCTTTTAATTCACACTTGTGTGCTTAATTGATATTATATCATAAAATCTAGCATGAACAATCTACATTTGATCTTTACTTAGTGTGGATTGTTAAAATTCTAATTATTGGATAAAATGGCTTACAATTATGATTAGACTTCTAATTATTGCATGCCTAATTTAGGAAATGAAATTAATGTTGGTTATTTTTGAGATTTTTCTCAATCAAGAAATTATTTATTAAATCAAGGTATGGATAGTACTTTTTATAATTCTTATTCTTGTAACTTATATCCTGATTTATGTGATTCTATTACGCTAAGAAATAACTTTGAAAAATTGTTTTTAGAAGTGATTCAAGCTACTTCATACTATACAACTAGGTTAGATAATTTACTAAAAATACAAAATGAAAAGATAAAGGAAAGTCCATGGGAAATGCTAAATAATCAAGTACCATAGTTACTAAGAAAACCTTCTCTAGAAGAATTGTAGCATCAGTTAGTGGCTAGTTATGAAGCATTAATGAGTATGACTGAAAAGTTAATGAAATACACCATCGTTGATGCTAATACAGAAAAGGTTGAATTGATAACAATAGAAATTGATGAATAAAATAAAACTAAGACAATTCTAGAAGAAGTCCAAGTATCATCCTCATGTTTAGAATTAGTTGAACTAGCAAATGAGAAAAGCTTTAAGGTGAATGAGCCAATTGAACTGCCATTCCAAAAAAACTTGCCTTATGATTTTATATTTGAAATTCCCTTTAATCATAAAGAAGCCTTCCTTTTTGTGTATGGCATTTTTAAAGAACTAGTCATAATTGATTCTTTTGAAGTAGCATTGTCTCAAAAATCAAATTATGTTAAGTTTCTATAAAAAGTATTTAATCGAGAAAGGAAGCTAGAGAATGATGAGTAGGTCTGTCTTGTTGAAGTAAGCAACGTGTTATTACAAAAATTAACGCCACCACAAGAAATAAGGAGTATTTCTTCTCATATTTTTACAGATAATTCTCTTAATAAATAGCAAAATCAATATGTTATTGTTAAAGATGTTTTTAATATGAACCTAGATGCTTATCCCATATGGTGTATCCCTATGCATTATTTTTTTAAATATTTAAAATGACTTGTTTTTGATTTTTAGGATAAATGATTAATAAGTATAAAAATAGAATGGGAAATTAAATCATAAAGTAAGCTATTACATGTAATAATTTTTTAAATGAAATTACGAATTTTTAGAGGCATTCCAAGAGTAAGTTTGGTTGAAAACAATAAACTTAGTACTTTTCGGGAAGTAACCTGAGTTATTTTACTTTCCTTTCAAAATTTGTTTCATTTTCAATAAGATCTTGCATAATAAATGCTTTTAGTTTTTCATAGTTTGAAATAAAGAATAATGAGACAAATGAATCAATATATTGTGAAAAAGGAATTTAAAATCACAATCCATGATGAATAAATTCACGAAAAGTAATAAACTAGTAGTATAAATATGTTACATTGCTTAGTGCAGTCCTCTTTTGGGCACACACCAAACACTTTGATGTGAAGTTAAATTTTAAAATTATTTATATTTAGATGTGTATTGCATTTAAGGTGTAATTTTTGATAGTGTATTGCTTGATCCTTTAAACAAATTATAATTTAAAAAAAAAAACATGCAAGGAACTCTGAATGAAAGGAGTAGAAAAAAAATGGAGAAAAATAAACTTAGAATAAAAAGGGCTTTAAAATAAAAAGTCTACTGCACTGATTTGATTCTTGAGTAACCGAGAGTATGCTGGTGACCCTTATTCACTTTTGCGTAAAAAGGTATAGAAATCATGAATTTGTAAAGCATTCTAAGTTCGTGGCATGCTGAGTAATTGGGAGTACGCAAGTGACCATTGTTCACTTTCTTGTAAAAAGATATGTGAAGACTTAAAAAAAGAAAATAGACCTTCAAAAAAATAAAAAGAAGAGAGAAAAAAAATGCTCCATGGTAATAGTAAAAAAGTTTTCCTGAGAGTATCAAAAATCAAAATAAAATAAGGGGTTAAGTAACTCACTAACAAGTAACCAAGAATGTAACAACAATTGAAGAATATAAATCTTTTTGAACTCTTTTATATTAAAGTTGCTTGGAAAGTGCACACACAGAAAGATTTTTGCATGAAGATAATGTGATAACATAAATTCATCCATTTGGGGGCTAGTGTGTTACTTGAGAGAAATATGAGATAATAAGGATCTTCTACAAAAATTATTCCTTTGTATTGCTCAAGGACTAGCAAAAAATAAAGTGTGGGGGTATTTGATAACCTAAGTAAAATAAAACTTTGTGTGAATAAATTTATGTTCAAAACATATTACTTAGTTTAAATTATTAATCAAAATAAAGAAAATTAGTTGCCTTATGAATTGCAGTTATTGTACAATAAAAATAAGTAGAAAGGAAAAGAAAGAAGTTTGTGTGGAGGCTCCAAACTAAGGAAATGCAAGTTTAAGCCCTATTTTATTACTTTAGCAAAGTCCAAGCACCCAAAGTGTCGCCTAAGTGAGTGACTTGTGAGGGAGTAGATGAAGACTAATTAAAAACTACCTCCAGTCACATGTGCATTACTAAGCAATGAACTAGTGACCATTAAATTTTGGCTTGGCACTTGGCTATCACCTAGGTGACTAATGTCATCTGCTCCATCACTCAGGTGATGGAGGAGGCGATTGTTCATTTTTCTACACACCTACCTTTCAGACCAATGGAAGAAAATGGTGGAAATTGTTGGCCAATTAAGGACTTCGGGCAGTGAGGCTCAACACTATAAATAAGAGAGTTAACAAGCTAAATTCAATATCCATGGCTTAGAATTCTTATAGGCATCACAGTGTATCATTGCAATATAGAGGGTCGAGAATGAGTTTAGTACTTTCACAAGACTTAAGGCATGTCTTGGAAGCAAGGATTCGCTATGGGAAAAAGCCAACAAGTGCTAAGTATTCATCCTTTATTTTCCTAATTCCTTATGTATGATATTATTGAGTAAAACAAGTAAGAATTTTTATGTTACCATTTGTAAGTAATTTTCTTTTCTTATTTAGTTGCAATCAATTCTTTCTTTTTCTCCTTCTTCTTCTTCTTCTTTTATTTTTATTTTTTTAATTAATTTTTTATTATAACGGAAGTGAATCTACAAGTTAGGCAAGTTGTTCACAATTTTGAATAGTGGACTTATAACGGAACTAAAGGTCCTATATTCAAAATAAAATTGTAATCAACTTATTCTTCTTTATCTTTATTTCTTTTCTCTTAACTTATAATTATAATGGGAGTAAATCCATAAGTTAACCATAAGATAGGATAATTGATAGCAATTGTGAATTATAAACTTATAAAAAGAATAAAGATCTTACGTTCACAAGGAATCAATTATTATTCCATTATTTCTATTTTCAATTGAATTAACTCCATCAATAATTGGAATGATTCAATTAAAGCCTTAGTATAACTTGGGAAAATATACTAAGGACTCAAAAGACTAATAGTCCCTAAATAAGAAATTAAAGTTTGATAATTAATGAAATGATAATGAAAATTCTTACATATTTTTGCATGATAATTGCTATTAGCCTTTTCTGGTGATTACTACTATAATCATCTCACTCCATCTACTTAATTAAAGACTATTGTATTGTTTAATCACTTAATATTAAATTCAACTTTAAATCAATTTTATTTAATCAAAATATAATATTATCCAAAACAACACTCCTACTCCCTATAGGTAGACAACGCATACCTCCCCATACCATTTGGTGCAAACATTGTGCACTTGTGATATTAAATTTCTCTGCATAAAAAACACATTAGTCCAGTTAATGTGACTACGCATTATAGGGTTACTTACGCCCATAGAGTCATGAGCTATTGTAATAGTGATTGCATTGAAATCTCAAGTGAATAGTGAATACAACTAATATTGCCCAGCCCATATTACCAATCCATTATCGATTGATTTGACAAGACATAATATGTTGTGGACTTCCATTAATGGCAGGAAAATACACTGGTCTAGACCGACTATGCATTTTAGTGAAGTTTAGGGTTTGTGATTATAATTGCACATGTTGCTATTCAAAAAAATAAAGCAATGGAGCCTTTTTGAGCAACAAAAATGTGCTCGATTAGTGGTGATATCTTCTGAGCAATGGGGGAGATCGTAGCTTATCGATGACCTTTTCAATGTAGTTTAGATGCAAATCAAAGATACTTGCCGACATATCTAGCTATAGTGGAGGCAGAAGTCAATATTGTTTGCAAGAACAACATTAACTTTTGGTAGAGATATGAGAAGCTAGAATTCATGTCCTCATTAGAAGACAATGAATGTATCACAAGACACACCTACAAAGAAGACATTATCTCTGAACTAGATATGAGAGAAGAACTATAAAATGCTTTTGCGTATGCATCACACTAGCTTCCAAGCCATTGCACCCTAATGGGAACAAAGAGAAAGCATGAGCCAAGAAGGCATTAAGCATGAGTCCAATGTATATATCAGATGTTGAGTTTTCGGATGAGGAGAAATGATGTATTTTATGTACGATGTTACTAGGTATCTGTAAGATTTATCAGCACTTGTATTTTCTCATTCCTTGGCTTTGCATAAGCCTCTTTATTAATTATTGAAAATTTTGAACATCACAACATATATTATATTTATTATGGGGGCGACATGAATGAAAAGTACGAAATTTTGTGAAATGTATCAACATTGAAGTGTTATGTTGCACAATAAAGAAATTGATAAGAAATCTTGAAAATGTAAGAAACCCTAACTACAACTATAAATGACAATATATGAGCTCTTTATCTTTGACCCTTTATCCCACAACGGGGGAACAGAGGTTGCACTACTCGATGAGGTCTTGTAGAAGCCTAGTCTTCAATGTACACGTTATCTATATCTTGCTATGGTGCACTATACTGCTAAGACAAGTTCATCATCTTGCATCTTGGAATGTGAGAACTCATATTCCTATGGGATAAGTGACATATCAAACATTCATGGATAGGTTTCCTTCATGCCATAATATTGAATTAGTGATGCGACAATTAGTCACTCCTGGAAATGTACTCTGCATCACATATGGATACAGATTATTCTGTTGCTTTAGCAGCTGATTTAGTTGTCGAATCATCTGATCTTTCGTGTATGTAACAAATGTGGGTATGAGTCAGCAGGCATAACGATGTTTGTTTGGATGTTGTGACATGGCTAAAGAGGAAGGGCTAGGTGGTATAGCTAGATGGTACAAGGAGTAGGGCATGTCCTATGCAAGAAATGATGGACTGGGCATGCTTGTCAATGCTTACTTATGCTCATGCTCATTTGATTCAGGAGGTGGAGCATCCACCTGGGTGTATCGACTAAATGACCTAGTTATATGGTCCTTACTAAGTCCAATCACATCATCTACTATGCTCATGTCATGACATAGCTTGACCTCCTGTAATCTACGAACTTGGAGTAATGGTAAAATGTAAAAAATCATTCTTTGTTATTATATAATTGGATTGAAATGACTAATAAAATGAATAGTCATGTACATGTACTTAGTCTAGCCCTTATCTCCGTACTACAACCCGATCTCAACAAACAAGGTAGTAGGACTAATGATGCATTGAGTAATATGGTGATGCCACTTAGGGTATTCGTGTGTAACATAGGCCATGTGATTGTTGTAATGGATCCCTTTAATAATCCTCACTCAACCTTGTTACACACCTACATAGTCGTAGTGAAATGTCTCCCTGTCCTTAACTCAACCCCCTAACGTTGATAGTATGCAAACTACCCTCCTGAATTTAGAGATCATTTGGAATGCTCTACAGCATCCTGAACTTTTGTAGCACCTAATCTGTGTGCTGTATCTGAACAACTTTGTAAAATATTGGTAGGCCTCAGTGGATCCATATCTCATGCCTTGTTGATGGTGGTAGCAATGCATACCACTCAAGCATATAGGGTTGCCTCACAAACAAAATAATTGCACAATTTGAAAATGTTAAGACATTGTGTGTGACACATGTAGGGTTGAATGGTAATGAATAAAAATTAATAGCATACATAGGCCCACACCTTAGAGTCTAAAATCTCTTGAGTTACATTGTTACTCTCAATTTTAATTAATTACCATTTATTGCTCATCCTCCTGCAAATAGAGAAATAGTGCAATCATTAATACAAAGCCACGAGAATGATTTAAATTAAAATAATGGTTAAAACACATGCATAATATCACATATATGGAACCGTAAGGTGTAGCTGGTAGTTTAGCAACTCTATAGTACTCCATAGAGCTTGTGTGGAAACAGTGTCTCGCAGGATATGGGCCTAAGTCTAGGATGCATGACCGACCTATATCAACAGCATTTTATAACATAGCATTACAAATTGTTCTGACATAAGCACCATTAAAAGCAATAATTGTAAATATGATTACAGACACAACTACCTGTAGTGGTAAAAGTAGGCTAGTAATTGTAGATCTTCCTCATTGACATGCAACATATAGTCCTTAGTTTGCATGCTAGAGTTGCATTATTCTGACTCCGTAATGATACACAATGCCAATACATAATGTGGTGTATGTACAACAAGCTGACTCGATTCTCATGCTTTGAGCCTACCTTTCAACATAAGTCTTTTGAAGCCTAGTTATTAAAGGATTTACTAAAGTTAGAACATATGTGCCTTAAATAGAAACAGTTAACTCACTAAGTGGTTGAAAGTTAAGAACACTTTCTACAGCACCTAGTTAACTAATGTAGTAGTTCAATATCAAACAAGTGAGAGCCCCTTCTCGCACCACACATTGGCTAAATAGAATAAGAAACCAATACCCAGAGTTTGAGCTCTCTTCGTCAACAATGGTGAATGCCAGGGGTAATAGTTTGTGGTTTGAATCTAAAGCTATTGCAATGAGCATCTTGTATTGGTATTTTGCATATAAATGGCCCCATCGATGCTAATGATATTATGGCAATGTTGAAATCTATCCATACATGGTTTGGAAGACCAAAACACCATACCCTAATGTGTATTGTGGCTGTGTGCCACTTTTGATGTGGCATTGCTTCACTATAGCCCTAAGGTTATACTTTTAAAGCTCAACTATATACACAGGAAACTTTTTGAGTGAATTCTCACACATTTTATAAACCATCTCTAAAGCTCGCCTCAACCCGTGCCAAGTCTCAGCATAGGAAATTTCAAATCTATATCTTTCATTATTTGTATTACAAATTTGATCTCATATGACGGGCTTTGCCAGACCATTCCCATGAGTAGGCATGCTATTGTGTTTTTGTCTAAATTTCTGTGTTCTATTTACAAACATGTGAGCCCTTGTACTTGCCAATATTCCAATACCCTAACCTTTTTCAGTATAGCCCTCAATCCTTACTTACATTGCTCGTCATCCGTGCTATGCTTGCACTTCACTTTCCATAGCTTAGGAGTGCTTTTCATAGTTTTGTCTTAATGTGGGGGATGCTAAATTAGTACTCCTTAATTGCCACAATAACATGGTCTTTGTTTAGAAAGTTCATCCCCACAAGTCACTACCAACTGTCCTACTTAAAGAATTAGTCCCATAAACCTGGAGTAATATCTATAGTATCTTAGTCCTAGTCAGCAAGTACATCCCGTAAAACCTTCGTTGATGGGTATTGTTATGGTAATATACCAATTTGTATGTGAGGCTAACTAGATAGACCTACTTTATCTTGCTACTTATATGACTCTAGTAGTGTTGTGGTAACTGTGTCCTTGTCCTCAACCTTGCTACTATCTCTAGCATCACTATTTGATAGGGCATTTGTGGCTTCACAGTTTTGTCTAAAATTATTTTCATATGCACCCAATGGGTTAACCTGCTATTTTGGCCCTACATCCCTTTCTTCATCTTCTATTAGCTTGGTCCTTCATATTGTTTTCAATACCTATTGTCGCACGTGCTTTTGTGACTATTGATAATTCATTAACATCCTTGTTATCATTCTCATTCTCATTCACATACTAGGACTAATATAATGTGGAATCCACCAACTCTAGATGAGTTTGATGCCCTTTGTAAAATATTAAGGCCTCAAACGCCACCAATAGGTCAAGAAAGTGAAGTTCATTAATGGGGTTTAGAAAAAACCTCAAGTAATCCTTCATATCAAGATTTATTAAAATTGTTCTTTAGGGCCCATGATCGTGGTTAAACACAAATGGGGCATGCACTATCATCCCATACAGATAATTATCGACACCGCTCAGTTGGTACATTCTTGCAAATAGATAACCTAATGTCTCGAGTGATAATATCCATTGCTCATACTTCTTGATCATATCTCATCGAAGTCACATCCTACAAGATATGACTGCTCCAGTATAATACAATCTATACATAGTCTCCTCTAATCAACATATCTTTGCAAAAAAAATATATCAACTTAGGTTAAATAACTCAGAAATAAAAAAAAAACGAAAAATTGAAGGTTAAACAACAATTACACAAATTTTAGACCCCACAGTATTTCAACAGCAAATCAAGGACCACAAATTCAACATATTTTGCAATTTGATATCACATACATGTGATGATACAATAATATAAAATGTAAATCAAATTACAACACATTTCAAAATTTAATTTCACATATGATGATACCCTCCTCTTGCGCTGCTTCCCTAACTTGACGGCCTTCTAAACTATATCATCCAAATCCACACAATGATGCAACTCAACCACATCAACAATGTTGTGGTGTAATCCACTCAGGAATCGTGCTATAGTGGCCTTTCAGTCCTCCACCACATCTATTTTCATCATCAACAACTCCAGCTACTTACAATAATCCTCTACACTTTGAGATCCTTCTGTAAGACTTTGTAGCCTTTGATACAACTCCCAATGGTAGTGTGATGGAATGAATTATTGTCATAACTGCCTTTAACTCATTCCAAGTAGAATTGGGCCTCTCGCTAGCTCTTCTACTACTCAATGCTAACTGTTCTCACCAAACCACTGTGTAGTCGATAAACTCCAGCCCAACTAACTTCAATTTCTAACTCTTCAAGTACTGGTAACAATCAAACACCATCGTTGCTCTACATTCTCACTCCAAATTTAGCTTTAGGTTTAACTTATCCTGAAACAATAGTACCTTTAGTTTTACTCCACAAAGGTCATTATCGTCATCAATCTATCTACTCCTTGGCAACCTTTGGTACTCATCAAACTAGTTGTCTTTATAAATAGAAAATCCATCTAGGGACCGTCTTTCAACCCTCTGTCCATGAACATAACCTCTAATCCTCTCAGCTTAGGGTGAAAGTTCATCCCATGTTCTCATGGTTTGGGATATCTCAACTTTCTCTAGAAAATTATGCATTTCTTCCACAATCCTAAAGTCTCTGAGTCTTCTTGATAATCGCCTTAAACGCCATCGTACCTGAACCTCCCTTATTGTTCAACATAGTAAGAGAAAGGTGAAAGCACAAGTGTGTATATATATAAATGTGAAAAAAATGTGGGCCTCACACCACAAAACTCTCATGTATGTCACCAACACTCAAGATAATCTCACTAAAACGCAACTCGAATGTCACCTCAAAAAATTTGATGGGATTACTAAGCTTAATGGCTACCAAAAAGTGGTGAAAGGTGTAAAGAATCAATCAAAGTGGCTTGGGATCAATTTAGAAAGCAAATAGATCAATCTAGGAGAAAAAATAGTGGTCACGATCAATCTTAAAAGCAACATGACAATCTGGTGGAAACCAAACATAGTCAATTGAAACAACTAAGAGCATAGTCGTTTCCAAACTAGAAATGTGATTGATTAGGTAGGAGTTGTGATTGATTGGGGGAACAATAATGGCTACTAAGGTAGCCAACAACATAATAGCCTGATTGATTGGGCAATGAATGTGATTGATCGTATGTAAGATTTGAAAAAAATTAATTCCCAAATTTAGCTAGCAATTCTTTAGTTTAAATTTCTTTTTTTTTTTTGTGCTTTTGTATGAATTGAGCTTTTGCTACTAAAGAACACACAAAATTCTCCACAAATTCCAACGCAAAATCAAAAATAATTCATCCGCAAACAATAAAATTCCCAACAATTATCCAATGTCCACTAATATATCCTATGGTCACAACTATGCCCATGTGGTTTTTTTTTTTTTTTTAATTTTTTGAATAAAAGATGAAGAGAAATAAAGAAAAAAAATGGTGAAGATAATGAAAAATTGAGATGGAAATTAAATTAGTGCCTTAATTGATCAACCATATTAGGAAATCTAATCAATTGGCCCTGGTGCAAATTGATGTGAAATAAGGAAGCACAGGATTGAAAACAACATTTGGATAGATAGGATGGCAGAGTTTATAGCTATCTCTAGTTAATTAAGAATCTTGCAACTAAAGGAAGACCCTAGCAAATCGCATGAACTAACACAAACACCAAGAAAGTGCTAGCCACAAACCACTGGTAAAGTATTGAATAACTCAATTTATATCACTTTTGGGTTTTAAGTGTTGAACTTTGCACACAAGCAGTTGGGATGGAAAATAGGTAATTGTGTTTATATAATATCACAAATGGTTAAAAGCTATCTTCTAAGTCATAAAACAAGTATTTAAATGATAAAACACCACTTCTAATGGACCTTAACTATAAGATGGACGTGCAAGGCACGAACATAACCTAAAACTCATATAATAAAATCAGCAAAAAAATTCTTCATGAAGCCTGGTGTGATTGATTAGACTAGCCTTTTGATCAATTGTTGTCAGCTTGGATTAATCAGGGTTGATCTACTTTGTTGCAATCATATTTCTAGAAAGTTACTCTGTTAATTGTGTGCACGTCCAACCAATTTGGTTAATTTAGGATCATAATTCCAGAATGTTGTCTTGTTGATTCGCTCTTTGTGATCACTTAGGGCTTTGTCGATCCTAATGCACTAGATCAATATGCTATAGGTTGGACCCTAAAATCGAAACCCACCTTAACCTCTTTGTCTTTCTAAGTCAACACTTGAAGCTAAGCTCCCTCCTTGAATTCCTCCAATAAGCCTTGGTCATCTCACATGTCCAACTTTTGAATTAAGCCTACCAATGCTTTCTTGAATTTTCATGCTCAAGCTCTCGTCATTGGTCCAAGTGGCAAAGTAAGGGGATCACCACAAGCTTTTATGTCCACATCAAATCTTGTAAAATAGACAATTCAATTTCAAGGAGGGATTATATTATCTCTTCAAATAAAAAGTGAACTTCTTTGTACATGATCAAGATAACTCTTTTCTCACTTCTTACAACTACTCTTATGTCTCTCATGCTAGCTAACACACTTTCTTTCCCCTCCTTTTCTTTTCCTCTCTTTCCTTTTAATTTCCTTGTCACTCAAATCTTTCTTTTCCGTTTCCTTTTTCTTTTCTCTAATTTCAATTCATATTGCTGCCACAGATTTTTTTTTTATCTTCATGGACATCCTTTGGTGTGAGTTGTAATAATGCGCTCTTTTTTATGATGATAAAATGTGTAACTATTAGTTTTAGCATTAAATGCTACCCATTTGTCATCCTTCTATGGTCTTCCCAATAAAATGTGACTAGCTTGCATAGGCATAATATAACAAAGCACTTCATCTTCATATCTACCAATTTCAAAAGCCACAAATACTTGCTTAGTTACCTTTACCTTACCATTGTTGTTCAAATATTGTAACTTGTACTGCTTGCATGATCCCTAAAAGACAATGCTAACCCCTCCATCAACATTGTTCTAGATTGATTTATTCAACTTCCACTATCAATTATAAGGCTACAAGTCTTACCTTTAACTTGACTCCTTGTATGGAAGATGTTTTCTTTTTGCTTGACAAATTGTTCTTCCTTAATTTGGGTATTTAGTGTACGCATGACCACCAAATTAATGCCTCTAACTTGAGCACATACACCCTTTTCATCCAATGACGCATCTTCCAAGGATGGCATTTTATCTCCACTACTTCCTTCTTCATCTATCACCATCTCACTTTCTTATTCGTCAATACCATGGTTCTTCTATTTGAACATTATGTCATAATATGCTCTTTAGCTTGACATTTGAACCACATGATGTCATGGATACATTCAGTTGAAGAACTTGGGTTAGAAGGATTTTGTACTTTTGTTGCTTCCACTTTTGGTGTCACATTTAGTTTCATAGTTCAAGTGGCAGGTGCCTTATCTTCGCATTTAGGAAAGGTCCTAGAGGTTGTGTTAGATTGTGATTGCTGTCTACCCTTCCTCTTGAGTTTTTTCTCTACCTTGGAGGCTCTCTTCACCAAGTACTCCAACTTTACGTAATGGTGCAACACACAAATGTTAGTGATGTCTCTATTTAACCCAACCATGAACCTTGCTATGGCTTCTTTATCCTTCACTAATTCAGCTTACATTATTGCCATCTCCATATCATTATAATAATCTTTAACACTTCTACTCCTTTGAATTAGAGTTTGCAATTTTCGATGCAAATCCCCATGGTAAGGGCTAGGGATAAACCTATTCCTCATTGAAGCCTTCAATTTACTCCAAGTGTTGATGGGATGCTCATTGGCTCTCCTCCTACTAGTTTATAATTGATCCCACCATATTATAACGTATTTAGTAAGTTCTACAACTACTTGCCTTACCTTTTGAGCCTCTAAACAGTCATGACAATCAAACACCAATTCCACTTGCCTTTCCCATTCCAAGTATGCATCTAGATACGCTCTTCGTTGGAAAGCCAAAATGGTGAGCTTAACACTTTTTGGAATTTCATCCTCCTCATCACACTGGACTTATTTGGTCACCTAAGGTTGCCAAAATTCTAAAACGTATTAAGGAAATCCAAATTGTCATCACTTACATACCTTCGCTTCTAAGCTTGCCATGTAGATTGATCTCTGCTAAGCAATGACTTATCTCTGCTCCATTTACCATGAGGTGTTGAACTACCTCATTTAGTAGCTTGGGATGCTTATAAATTTCCCAACCATCGATTGATACTGGCCAAGGTGTTTTTCAGTTACTTCATGTTAAAGGTTTTGTTACTAACAATCAATCCTATAAACATACTGAAAATGTGTAATATAGAGCAAGAAAGGAACATGTAGTGTGTGCGAGTGTCCTTTCACCTCACAAGATATAAGTCACTCATTTCTTAAATAATGGACTTAATAGCTCAATTCTTGTGTCTAGATTGTGGAATCCTATGTATTCTCTGAAATCTCAAGTGACATGTTCCCTAAAAGTGTACAAATGTGTGGAAAGATGAATTAGGGAAATAAGATCAATCTGAGTGCAAAAGGATCAATCTAAGGAAACAAATAAGCTAGTAGGTCAATATAGGTGCAAAAAGGTCAATGAAAGCTAAAAAGGAGTACACGATCAATCTAGAATCAATTGGATAGATCTCAAGCTGAGCAAGAGATGCAATCAATTAAAAGCAAGTTATGATAGATCAGCAATTGACATAGCAGGATTGTTTAATAAATAGAAATAGAACATGATCGATCTGACAAAAAGCGTGATTGATCCCCACCATGAAAATTTCTAGCAAAGATTTAAATTCTACCCAAAATCAACCTCAAATTCAATCTTTTCAATTTTTCAAGTTCGAACATCAATTAATGACTTCTAGATCACAATATTGTGTCAATAACACTTTTTTTGTGGTAACTTTCTTCTTTTTTTCACACCTTTTTCACATTTCTAAATTCCTAACAATTCAATAAACAAACGAACAAACAACAAATAAATTGCTAGAAACAAAAAAATCACATGGAAATATATTTTTTTTGAAATTTATGAAGAAGACAGAGAAAAGAAGATAGGAAATAATAGTAAAAGATATGAAAGATACGAAATTGGTACCCAGATAGGTGACCGGATCAGAATTTGACTAAGCTAGCTCTGATGCCAACTGATTCATACATGGAAGTGTGAATTGAGATAGATGGTGTAAACCTAAACGCAACGATATCCCACTTGCATGAACTTTATAAGAACAAACCAAATGTAATGAATCCCAAGTACTCATATGAAGGACAACCACAACTAATAAGTCAAATAAATTGATGTGTCATGAATTACTCTAAAGAATGCTTGCAATAACTTAATTTGGAGAGTGAATTCACAATACATTGAGAAACATTCAAAGAGAATTTTATTAAGATGTAAAAATCCATTGTCACCAAAAACTATGGTAAAGTAAACTAAGGCCATCATTTAAAGTCCTAGGTAAGGACAAAGGATCCCTAAATTCATCTAAAGTAATTAGGAAAAGACTAGGAAAAATATGACAAGGAATCTTAACCAAATTAGGAAAACTAGGGCTCCTATCAATTGTCATGATCGATCTAGAACCCTTGCAACTGACTTAGGCTTCATGGATGAATCACAATGTGATCTCATGCTGACATGTTGATATTAGCCTAGGTGGTGCATTATGATCCTAGGGCTTTCGATGATCTACCCTTTAAATCTTCCCATGAAGCTCCACTCCCATCTTTGGATTTTTCTACATCACAATCCTTGCCAATTGACCCTACGGAGATGCCTTCTACATCCCATGGACCCATGTAGTATGATACTACTACAGAGAAATACTAAGAGACAAGACCCATTCTCATCTCCCTAATAAGCTTTTGTTTTGATTTCACATTGATTTTCTTTGCCTTTTTGATTTGATTGTATAGCATAATGGGGAAAATATGCAATTTAAGTGTGGGGGAGACAAAGTGTTTTGTCCATATTGTATTAGGCTTGTTGGGTGAGGCGAAGCCTTTCTTTTTCATTTTGAGGTATTTAAGGGGTGGGGAGTGAAATAATGGCTTGATCATATCCTTTGTACATGTACTATGAAACTTGGTTGATGATAAATGAATGCTAATGAAAGATGGTAATGTTTTTTATGCAATTGTGCTTTAATGTTGGAAATTGTTGATTTTGTTGTCGTTTGGTTACTAGATTTTGAAGTCATTCAATTGCAAATAGCTTTTCAATGATAGTTAGTGCATAATTGACTAGCAATTTTAAATTCATGACAACTTTCACTTTGAACTAGGCGTGTGGGGCTAGAAGTACATTGAATACCTATATTTTGTTGTGCTCTAAGGCCTTTTGACATTACCTTAGGAAGCTGCGTATATAATTGACCTTAGATACCTTACCAACTTTATAACTTAGTGATAATACTTTATGAAGTAAATTTTTATTGTGCATTGAATGAGAAATGATATAGGCTATTAGTTTATGGAAGCACTTCCTTTGTGCTATTGTAGGAAAAAAAAAAACAACAAAGAAGAGAAGAAAAAGAGCTGAATATCTACTTTGCTAGTTTGCATGATTTAGTAATTGGGAGTGCATAGACTCTTCTTCATTTTTACGTAAAACGGTTATTTAACTATGAATATGCTTAGCATCTCAAGTATGTTGTGGGTTGAGAAATCAGGAGCGTGTGGGACCTTTAATTACTCTTGCGTAAAAAGGCTCTCAACATCTTGAGAAAAGTTTGAAGGAAGCTCTTGAAAAAAAAAAAATTCAAGAAAGGAACAAGAGAGAAAGAATGTGAAGAATAATGGTCAAGTCCTACTCTTGTATTCCTTGTCTCTATTGATTTCATTTGATGCATTAACTTCTAACGGTCGAGGAGGGTGTGACCATTAAGCCCATAAGGTTGGTTAGCTTTGAATGTCATAAATACTAGAGGGGTTGGTGAGAGTTTATGTCTATGTGCCTGAATTTGGTGATGTTGAGAGAGTGAGATTGGTTATATTCACACTTACATGTAACGGGTTTGTGTATGATAGAACTATGGCTGATTTTCATGTTTGTGAGTGTTGTGGAGTAAAATAATAGTTGATTATGTGCTTATGACACTTGATAAAAGTTGTTTGTCCATTCGCCTCAATTGCATGCTAGTTTATTGCACTTGCTTGCTCGAGGGTGAGCAAGGATCAAGTGTGGAGGAGTTGATAATTTACATGTGATTATACAATTTGATATGATATTTGGGCTTTAAATGTGTGAATTATGTGGAAATATGACTTATATTTGTGCAAAGTGATGAATTGTAGGTATGAAATAGATTGGAGCACAAAAGTGAGCAAAAATAGCAAAAATCAGATGTCCAATCGATCTTGAGAAATTTGAGATCGAGCTTGTTGCTTGGGATCACAGTCGATTGATTTGGACTATGAGAGGAATTGAGCAATCGTGGCCAAAATATTCTTTTTTTAGATTGTAAAAATGGCGATCGACATAGACGACACAATATAGGAATCGCCGCACAGGAGTGGATTGCATTTATACGATCACCAATGTCGCATTCGATCCAAAACGTAAGCAAAATAGATTATGTTGGTAGTTTTTCAAAAAAAAGGGGGGTGGGGGGGGGGAGGTCTGAAATGCCAAATGACCAAACTCTTGAAGCACTATAAAAAGACTTCAAAAACACTTTCTCTAGGAGAGTAGCCGTCAGAAACACACAAATTTTCTCTCCAAAAACTTGTCCAATCTATTGGAGATTGCAAAGGAATTTAGAGACAAAATTGATGATAGTTGCACCAGGAGTTTAGATTTGTGATATGGTGACATCCACTAAGTTTTTGTTTTCTTTGCTCAATTCTAAGATTAATTATAAAATTATTATGGGATTAGTTGAGACAATGTCTGGTTAAATTTTCTAGTGCCTGGGAATATTTCAAACAAATTTAGGCTATGATTTGATGATTTCAATTCAGTTTCAATATAATATTTTTCATCTAATAATTTGTGTTATTTGTGCTTACTTCGTAATTATGTCTATGTAATTGGATTATCTATTGTACAAGGACTTGTAGATTTGAAAGAGACAATTTTATGCATTAGAATTGAGGTATACATAGGTGAAATTTTGAGTCGAGAGACTAGTGAATTCTAATAAATCAACAAGTGTGATTAAATACATGTATTTAAAATAGAATGAGACCAAGAGGAAATTTCTAATTAAAATATTCACACTGGTTTCCATTCAACGCTTGAGAGAGGTAATAGAAAAATTATTGGAAATCTTGATTAATAATTTGGATGGCATGAGCATTAAAATCTAGTTGAATAATTGAATCTAGTGAAAAGGAGTGAGATTGATTTCCAAGTTAATTTTCTGACATTGATTGTTTCTTGATTTCTTGTGTGCTTGGTGACGAAGTATATTTGTTTCTTAATTGATTTTTATCTACTTTTCATTAATTTTGTTGGCTCTGTTACGATTGCTTACCTTGAATTTAGGATTAAGTAGTGGTAGCTAATATAGTTTGATTTCCGATCCCTAGGGACGATACTCATGTTTACTAAGTATTGTAACTTTACACTATGCATTTATAGTTTTTGCAAATTTTGTTTTCTCACGATCAAGTAATTATTTTATTTTTGAATAGAAAGCCTGCATAGTATGCAAATTTTTTAATTGTATATTCAGTGAATAACTAGAAATCTACAAAGAAGAATTATGTTAATTTAAACTTTTGTAACTTTATTTAAAAGATAAGCAAGAACATTCTTTACGGGTTCAAGGAATATCATGTTTAACTAAGTATAATTCATAAATTTGGCATAGAGGCAGTCAATATTATGATCTATCAATTGTGATTATTTTTATTCCTCTTTTAAAGTGCATAACAGAGTCGTTTCTGTCACTCAACGCACTCTCACGTACGGTTACCATGAAGAGTTTACGATCCTACCGTTGGTAACATAAACCGAGTGTGAGATATTTTAACATTTATCACAATTTGCGATACTTGATCAAATTTTAAAATAAAAAATAATTAAAATAATAACAAAAAAAATTAAAAGTAAAACAGTAGATGAATAAATGAATAATATAGAAATATTTGAAAGGTTTAAGACATAAATTTAGACATCTTCATACTATGTTTTAATTTTTAAATTTAATTAAAAAATTACTTTAAGTTCCCTTTTAGTACATTTATTTACTTTATTCATATATTTTTTGTATATGAAATACAAAATTTATATAAATCACAATTCTTTATCAAACAGGATTTTTAATTTTTTTTGAAATTAAATAAATGGTATAGAAACCATTGAAATATTTAAGATAAATAAATTTAAGCATTTTTATAAAGTGCTTCAATTTTTAAATTTATTAATAAAATTAATTTTAATAGCTACTTTAATCATCTATTATTTTTATATAAAAATGTAAAATTCTAAAAATTACACTTTGTTATTTTATTTATAAAAAATAAAAATGTTAGATTATGAATCACAATCTTAACTCACAGTGTACATCACAAGCAATATGTTTGTCACCACATTTTAAATATCCCATTAAACTTTACACAACCAAATATCTTAAATTTTTATCCAAATTCAAATTCAATTCTTCTCTTATATATAACTAATTAATTAATTTACATTCATTACACTTATTCATAATTAAATCAATATCTATATATAAACACATGTATATTCACATTTATATATAGTTATACTACATAAACTAATTACTATTCCTATGTACTATCATTTTATCGAATCATTACTATACATTTCATATATTTATTAATAAACAAATTTAAATAATTATTTATCTAATCAAATCTTCCTTTCAAACAAACCACCCATCCTTGCACAATTTCTCTTCAAACATCATTTATCATTAAAACACTCCTTCCAAACATAACCCAAAGGTAGTGGCGTTGCTAATATTGAAACACAAGTGTTCATCTTTTGACTAGTCTTGTTGATATAGCATGAATTTATAGATGCTACATATCGAGTGTTTAAAATTATAACAACTATTTTTCACTTTTTTTAATATATTTGTCACAATTTTGACCCTAATGTGTCTTCACCAATGTAGCATCAAACTCAATGGCATACATTGGTACTTAAATTTTGAAACATGCCGTTATACTTATATTTAACGTTGACATGTGTTCTTATGTGAGTCATTGAGGAAATTAAAAAAAAATTAAAAATTATTTTAACATGTCATTATTTATGATTATATTTACATTAGATTTTTCCATGCTTTTTTATGTATGTCAAAAAAAAATCTAAAATATCTTAAAAATAGAAACATATCTTCAATAAAATAAAAAATTATACTAGTTTAGAAAAATAAAAATGCCAATTTTGGGGTAATATTAGGAAAATTTTTTTTTCGTATCTAATAGCGAATTTCCTTAATTTGCATCTAATACAGATAACTATAACACCAATAATCTCCCCCACTCATTAATTACATTTTATTCCATCGACAGATCATATAAATAATCTCATAAAAATTGACAAGAACACTTTGATTTGTCATCATTCTTTCCAGCTAATTTTGGGTCCACAAGCAACATTGCAGATAGAAGCGAGGTTCAAGAAAACTTCACAGAACTATCTTATCATAAGGGGAAAATTTCACCAAATCAATATTGTAACATAAACTCAACCTCTGAAATTAAGGAGACATCTTCCGAGGTTCAACCTCGATCGAAACCTGCATTTACTTAGTTGTACGCGATGAGAGCAGTGAGGTCTAGCAGTTGGCCTCCACGACAAGCCTTTTAGAGATGCCTGCGCCACAATTTGTAGGTCCAAAAACGCTTTCCGAAGCTCGTACCACACAAGTTTCTCTCCCAACACATTTCTACAACATTAAAACCAAGATGTTAAAAACAAATATATAACAAAAACCAACTAAAATGCAAAAATGGTGTCTGTGCCTTGACGATGGAGAGTGCGTCGGCTTTGGATTGACAGGTGCCCTTTTCGAAAGAACCACATATTCCTCGTGCATCGCCAAAACTAGCAAATTTGACCTCAGAAATTGTTCGGCCCTGGCAAGACAATTCCAAGTCTCTGTTCTCATACGCACTTCCACAGACGGTTCCTGGGATCACTGTTTGGAAGTTGACTAAGGTCGGATTGCCTCCAAATTCTTCGAATAGGACAAGTTCATTCGCGTCCTCGTTAAGGAAAGATCGCGGGATGTGGTACCTTAATTGGAACAATTTGCAAGATCAGAAATAACTCATTATTACAATTTTATCTGGATTAAAATGTTTTCGTTCTAAGAAACCCAAGAAGTATTTGGGTAATAGTTTCCTAACCATCTTTGTGTAGGTCGACCACAATTGGAGACACACTTTTCAGAGCTATACGATCCGCGATAGTCACAAGGCTTGCTGGAGCATCCATCTTCCTCTGCCAAGAAACTTGGCCAATAGCGCCCAAGACTATTCCCGTTCACCCAAGCAAACCCTTTTCCCAGCCCTTGCAGGTCTACCACCACAGGGTTTTCTCCCAACGGAGCCTTGAAAGTTGTCTAAAAGATAATGAAAGAAACGAAAGCGATGTTTAACGTTTGTTTTAGTTTATGAACATGTATTTTTAAGTGTGTTTAAAAAAAAATTTACGTAAAAATAAGATAGAAAGATATAAATTTTATATAATAATTATAGTGTATATTTTTTGAGTATAAAAAATAAAAACAAACGTTACCTTACCAGACAATAAAAACAAATAACCAATGGCTTTTTAGTTGCTTTTTTTTGTTTGCAGCGTACCTTGTACCAAGTGAGCGTCCTATTGACAGGAAGATTAGCGGATTGCCATTCAGATGCAGCTTTGTTGGTGTCCTTGAATAGTTGGTCGTGGTCCAATCCCTTCAGTCCAATCTTGTAGGACCATCTGTGCTCTGACAAGTCGTTTATGATGGTCTCATCGCCTTTCCTGCCAACTATCTCAATTGGCCCAGGCAATCCGACCCGTATCAAATCAAAATAAGAACCATAGTTCTGTTCACGACATTGTGAGTTAAAATATTCAATTTTGTGCAACACTAATTACGAACGGAGCAATGATTAAGCTTATTATGATTAAATAAATACCGCAAGCCCAACGGTAGCACTAAGCAAGGTTATTTGATTCTTCCCGGGCTTCAACTTTACTGCTTTCTCAAAGTCATAGTGGAACACATCGTGGGTACCCCATTGAGAACCTATCAAATTGGACAATGTCCTTTAGTTATTATTATTTTTAAAGTTCAAAAATTTTGATAAAACAATTTTCTTTAGTTTTTGGTAAAAAAGATGAATTAGTTCAAAAAGAACGTGATAACTTACCAATATGCTCGCCATTGACATAGGCATGCATTACCTGTCCAGTCTCGTTGACCCGCAGAGTCATATTTTGACTCCAAATGGGATCATCCTTGTCCAGCTTCAAACTATCAAATATTTGACGAAGGCCATTTAGTATACAGTTACAACAACAACTAACAACAGAAAACGATATTTACATCATATGCAATACCTTGTCATGTACCACAAATAATCACTCACATCATTTGTGATCTTTTGGTCAAAAAGTTTGTTAGCAGAAAAATCGCCCCTTCCACGGACAACAGCTTCGACATTTTCTGGTTTCCAAACCCACTTCAGCGCAATTGGTTCGTTTTCAGCTTCATTGGACTTCTTCCCCATCAAAGTAGTCTGAGTATTTACCTATCAAAATAAATAAATAAATGAGAATAAATATCATACGTATATATGATACACAAAATTGTGATTATAACTTGCAAATATTTGCCTTGGCCGTGTTGTAGGCTTCCTTCTTGCAATCCGGAAGTATGCTAACTGACCAAGCAGGGATTTGGTATTGAATTCCGCGATAGCTTATCGTAGCATCAGTCGTATTATTGGTATTGCTAAAGAAACAAGTCAAATTGCCATTAAGTGCATAAACAGTTACCTGTCAAATCCAATTACACACTGATTATAATCAACATTCTCAAACTGTAAGAAGTAAGATTTATTGTTACGTATGTAATATGAAATGTGGACGTACGGTGACATTATTTCCATAGTCAGTTGAGGAAACATTGCCGTAAGTGAGACTCTCCTCCACAGAATGCAACACGTCGTGAAGCTGCTTCAAGTGCCCATACTTTGGTTGATTCAAACCACCTGCAATAGCGTAATTAGTTTAAGAAAACAATATTAGATTACTCGTAGTTATGAATAACAAAATGACGTAGTAGTTTGGTTAATTAACGATGATTAATTGAATAGTTTACCATATTCATCGAGTGGTGCATCATAGTCGTAAGTTGTTGTAATGTATGGGCCACCGGCAGTTCTACCAAAGTTGGTTCCACCATGGTACTAGACGGTAATAATTAATTAGATAATCAGAATCAACATTGAGCTAGTACAAGTATAAGAATTAATTATTAAATTCTGATTAGATTAGCTTAATTATGGCAACCATGTAGTAATTTTGGAGACTGCCCCCAGTCTGGAAAAACCGAGCAACAGCGAATGCGACATCTTCGGCAGTCCTATGCGGGTCTTTGCCACCCCAGTTCTTAAACCTAACTAGGTCGACAATTTACACGTCAAATATTTATAGCTTGTACAATTATGAGATCAGTTAAAATATATAGCGATTAGTATAGCATCACGAGACTAACCATCCAGTCCAATTTTCGGTCCACATTTTAGGACTATCTGGGTTATTTGGAGTGAATTCGTCACAGTAATAACCATTGCAAGTGTTTATCTGTCACGATGAAGAAAGTCACGAATTAATTTACCAGAATAGTAAATGAATAAATCATTGAAAGAATTGAACCTTGACATGAGAAAAATCAACACAGAAAAGAAATCATACCATTGGTTGAGGAGCATCATCTTGTTGGCACATTATCCATGGAATCCCAGTGTCCAGTGATACAGCGAAGTTGGCGCACCAATTGATGTACGCTTTTCCAGCATCTCCGTACGGTTCCATGACATTCCCGTATTCATTCTCAATCTATGGAAAACATCTTTACATTATTAGTGAGAAGTTATGATTAGATAAGTATTGCTCGTTCGATTTACGTGCAAACCTGTGCAACGATGATAGGACCTCCTTGTGATGCAAATAGCTTCTCTTCTTTGACCATATCCACTATTAAAGTTGTGAAATTTTTCATCTCATTCTGAAAAGTAAATACGAAATAGATCAATCACTGTAAATATATATATATATATACACACACACACATATATATTTTTGTTTTAGAGGTAAATTATAATAGCACAAGTAGAAGCCACACACATTATGCGAGTGCAGATAATGGATTATCGTATTTTGAATAATAAAAATAAGATAATTTAAAATCAAATGTATAAAAAATGTTTCAATTGAGAAAACAAAGAAATATCACAAGAAGTTGAGAAGATAGAAAGAAGAGATAAAAGTTTTTTTAAAAAAAATTGAAATAAAGATAACCGTGCAAGTTCACATTGGACAACTGAAATAGAGTTATATTTTTAATATTATAGTGTATCCAAAATTATATGGTACAAAGGTATTACCACGAAAACCTCATTTGCGGTGCGAAGTTCAACTCCAGGCATATTATGCAACCAAACAGGAAATCCCCTGTCCATAAAAAAATTATGGTACTAACACAACGAATTTTATTGCAGTAAAAGGAATTTAACGTTTACGACGTAAAACAATTAATGAAATATTCAAATTTGTCTGGCAAACAAGGAAGTTTAGAAATGATGCATTAACAAAAACTAGCATAATGATCTAATCATAAGTTCACAAAAACTAACCGGAAGGTGACATCACTGACAAAACACCTAAGCATGAATAAACATATATGCCTACTGGCTACCGAGAACCAAAGATCTAACAACCTTTTGAGACGTACCCATAAGTCCATTCAGCACAAACGTAAGGTCCAATGCGGAGGATGGCATAAAGACCTTCATCACGAATCGTCTTGATGAACCTTATGAGATCCAAGTTTCCATCGAAATTATACTGGCGACGAACAGGCTCGTGCGCATTCCAGAATACATATGTCTCGACGGCATCCAGCCCCCCAGCCTTGGCTTTCTTTATCAAATCGGGCCACATCTGATTATCATGGAAATAACCGCTAATTATGAAACTGAGACATTGTGATATAAAATGTACGAAGCATTCATCTTGTAATGTACCTCAACAGTGCTTCTAGGATAATGGATAGCACCAGAAAGGATGATTCTTCTTTGACCGTTGAATTTAAGAGCCCTTCCGTCATGACTGACGTCAATGGCCAGAGCCCATGCCAATACTCCTGACACACAAAGATAGGAGATAAGGGTTTTCCAACAGCTTATCATTTTGCATTCATCAACTAATTTCTATCACTCCGTCATATATACATTTGTCCCTACGACGATTTTTAGTAAGTCCAATTATAATGTTTATCTAAAACAAACAATAATTTGATTGAATATGTTAATTATTGCTAATAGGATTATGTACGGTTAAATTATGTTACACAGTCATATATATAGTTAGATTACGAATTTGAACGCTGGCGAAACGTTATTTAAAGCATAAAAATTACAATTCTTATCCAGAAGAATTTCAATGGACAGAAAACGTTAACAGAGAATTAAGTTTTAATGATGTGAAAATCTTTTATAGAAGCATAATATAGTTTAAAATATGGAAAATCAGTATGCGTATATATAGAATCCTTCTTGCTTTAATTAACTTGCACTAATCCACCCTTTCTCTTTTGTTATCCGTATATTCACCATTTCAAAATAAATGAAATATTCATGAAACTTATTATAATAAATATGAATTAATGACATTAAATAAAAGGTATTTTATGAATTACAAAAAATGCTACTTTGTTTCTCTCAAAATACGACTTAAATTATTTTAAATACTTTAAATTTTATGGGTAGAAATAGTGGATTTGTCCATGAATTAAATATTTTATTCAGTTTTCCTACTCAGTTTGAATGATTCAAACTGTACAAATGTAAAATTGAGGAGTTTATAAGAAACTAGTATTTTGACACACTCATTGCATGTGTAATAATAATATTTTAAGAATAATTTTCAAAATTAATATTAATTTTTATGTTAAAGGGATAAATTAATTATATTGATATAGAATTTATTGCAAAAGGAAAAAATAAAAATAGGATAAACTATTGAATATAAGTTTTAAATAATTAACTTTTTAATGAATGGGAGAAAATATTTTTACCAATAAGTCCTATATTTTATTTAAAAGGAAAGATACTTTAGAAGATATATTGAAAGATTAAAAATGATCTCATGCATGTATTCTAAGTAGTATAGATGAATTTAAAAATGATCTCATGTATTCTAAGTATTATAGATGAATTTGCAGAGACAACAATATCTCTTATTGTTTTAGTAGCAACTAAATATCTCTCTACCATGTTGTGTATTTGCAATCATGCCTAACTAAACATAATTACTAACTGGTAACTCGTACACAATTGATTCTTGTGCATAAAATCTAATTTATCATCTATATAATTAATATTGCGTTTTTACCATATAAATATTTTAAATTATATGCATGCACATTTTATTTTATAATTTATCATCTAAAAAAATTATCTATTTTAAATATAATAAAATTATATAAATTTATTAATGAAAATAAAATATAAACTCTATTGTTTCAAATTGTATTAAAAAGTTATCTAAAATGAGAGAAAAAAAAAAGTATACCAGAAAAAATAAAATAAGAAGAAATAAATTAAATGAAATTTAGTTGGAAAGAATAACAAAAGTGAAAATCTGAAAAATGGAGGCAAAATTGAAAAATTAAAAAAGTGAAGGCATTTTAGCCTTTCTACTTTAAGTAGCAAAATATAGTTGGCTGAAATAAATAGTACATATTAGATTTATTGAGGGGACATTTTGAAATATCTACTGAACTGAGCAAAAGTAGTTGTTCTAGAAGTTTCATAATAACAGCAACAGTCAATTGTTTAGTTTCTAATATATTTATATTTTATTGTTAATTGTTTTGTTTCTAATATATTTATATTTTAATATAATTAATAGAACTTTATTCAAAAGTATTTCTAGGTAATCAACCAACAGACGGGAATTTTAATTTAATATTCTATTTTTTTATTTTTCGAAATAATTGATTTGTAATAAACTAGCTCAATGTTTGCACAAAATAATTAATTTTGAATACACACACACTATTTTATCTAATAAGAATTTTGGTTATACAAAGTCAATTTACAAAACGAATTACAAAACTAATTGTATTTGAAATTCTTTTCATTTTTTATCCTCTTATTTCTCACTTTAAAACATATTATTTTTTTTGTATTTTCTCTCAATTTTTTTTTCTCTTTTTCAATTCTTTTTAACTTTATTTTCTTATTTTAAATACTTTTACACTTAATTTTTTTTTATTTTTTATAATTAAAAACTTTGCAATCTATAAATTAATTTGCATGCACATGAGACTTTCATTAATAATAATGAATGCACCAGTCCTAGAACTTAGGGATGCATGTAACTTGTTTCCATATAAGCTGACGCCTACACGCTTGTCTTCTTCTGCCAACTCTTCAGTGTCACAAAATACACGTTGAGATTGTGAAATGTTGGTGCTTATATGTCACGTATATGGATGGACATGTCATCATAATTATTGCCATATTTGTGGTAATTATTACCTTATTTGTTGAAAGATTAGTATCCCAAATTTTGTGGATAAAGTTTTCCTTTTTTTTTTTTGATTGTGGAGACCATGCCTACCTTGAAAATTTAAGACCACAACAAGAAGTAAAGTCTTCGACTGATTTTTGCTAATGAATCTCATGGAGATATTTTCTATAATTTTGGAAAGATTATAGAGTTATAACTTCACTAATAATAAGGTATTTTGACATTAGTTAATGAAGGAATGTTAAGTCGTGTTATAATAGTGGAAGGAGAGGATACGAAAAATGGTTGACAAAACCCAACTGATTTTGGAGCATTTTAGACTACCTACATTCAAGGAAAGCTTTTGGAACAGACTTCTACAAATATTGGAGAGCACAAAGATGTGTGATAAATCTTGGGAGAGAGTTTTGTAAAGTCATTAATGAGTTGACTTTGGTAAGGCATGAGTTTTATGAGTATGGTTTGTTGAAAAAAAAAAAAAAAACCAAAGTGTTATGTCTTGTATTTCAAGTGGAAGTGTTCACTATGATAGAAAATTAGAGCCTCTAAGGAGTTAGGTTAAAGTTCTAAGGAAGTGGGTTTGTTGTAAAATGCCAACTAATTGGGAACTTAATGAATGACGTAGTAAATTACTCAAGTGAGGTTTGAGAGAGTTTTTGGTTGTAAATGTTTTTTGGATTGTTCCATGACTAGGAAAGACTCTATGGACATAGACACGTAGACACCAAACTTCATTAACATATCACTTGTTCAACTCTTCTTTTCTATTTCGTTGTGTTTGTGAATGATTTGTTGGTGCGAGTGCATATGAATTAAACCTAGTTTCAGCACCTTAAGTTTGATAAGTTATCTTCTACATGTGTTTGTGTTTCAACATCATTAAAAGACAGTGTTATTTTTACACAAAATTGAAGTTGTCCACACCTAAAGACGACATCAAAACTACATCACCAATTTTTGACTTTGTAATTTAAGAAGGTGAAGTTATGGTTTTCATGGGTTGGACAGTGAATGCTAAATAAGCTGCATCAATTGCACATCCTCCATTAATCTACGACTTGAATTATCCATATTGAAAAGTCTAGATGCGTGCCTTCATCAAATCTTGATGTGGTAACCCCTAGTTGCAAATGGACAACAAAGCAAGTAAATGCCGCCCTTGAAAATTCAAAAGGTAATTACTGCCATATTCAATGGATTTAACAAGGAACAATTCAAGTTAATCTCCATATGTAAAATTTCCAAGAAAGCACGGGACATTTTGAAAAATGTCCATGACGAAAAGGGCACAGTGAAGATTTCCAAGTTGCAAATGGTGGCTGCATTATTTTGTAAACTTGAGGATGGGAGAGTACGAAACCATTCTAGTTTTTAATGGAAAATTATATAATATTACCAACCAAACTTATCAACTTTAGAAGTACTCTAAATCAAAACTTGTTCAAAAGACTATGAGATCCCTTCTAAAGGGATTTGTGGCAAAAGTTGTAGCCAATGTGGAAGCTGGTGTCATAAACGACATGAGATTAAATGAGCTCATGGAATCACTTCGAACATACAAATAACACTCATAATAATAAAGAAAAGGACCTAGTCATGAGAATGGAAAAATATGCATATGAAGAAGGATGTTGCAATACAAATGAGGATGATGTTACACTTTTTAAGGGATTAAAGAACCTGCGAAGAAAAGAGAGGAAACCAAATTCCAATAACAAGGGAAACACCTCCAAAACGTTTACTGAGGAAGCTAATAACAAAAAGAAAGATCAAAAGTTCAACACTCAAAATAAAGGAGTTTATGTTTTGAGTATGGTGGTTTAGGCATATGATGACCGAATGAGCATACTCATTTAAAGCAAGATAAGTCTATGGCTACTACTTGGAGTAAAAAAGATTGTGATTGATTAGAAGAAGAGGAACAAGTAGCAATATTGCTTTCAATTCTACTAGTTGAAAAAGAAGAAAGTGATTGGTGTTGCAATACTAGTGGGATAGAAAGGTAGCAATCATTGTGATGAGGTGATCCCACATGAAGACCTTTTGGAAACTTGCCAATTGACGTATGATAGATGAATGATTGCTAAAAGTGAAGTCAAAACATTGAAGTAGAAGGTGGATGCCATGACAAGGGGGAATGCCAAACTCAAGAACACTTTTGTAAATTTGAAGGATAAAAAGAAAAGTTAAAGAATTCAGCTGTAGAGTTGGAAAATCTAACTTTAGAGCTCAAAAGTGAGAACAACCACCTAAAAAATAATGCTTCCTGAAAAGTGATGAAGCTAAGACTACCCTTTGTAAGCTGAATAAAGTAAAGGCAAATTTAGACAATCTTCTAATAATGGAAAAACACTGAAGTTCCCTTTGGAATGAGATTTTTAATAGATTTGACTCATAGCATGTCTTGAAGCAAGGAGATTAAGTTAGTGAAATAAATTGTGAAGGATTTTGCAAGTCATATTACAACACCATAGCCTAAAAAAATAAGAGGACTCAAAGGAATCTGGTCATATGCTATCTTTGCACAAAAGTTGGACATCCAGTACCCAAATGCTAAACTCTACTGAAGCTTCTTATGAAAGGAAGACCATAATTCATGAATAAAGTGGATCACAAAGTGAAAAGCAAGAAAGTTCAGGTAAAAAAAGAGGACCTAAAGTGTAATGCCACTCTAGCATGTATGTGCAAATATTTAGAGTATTAGAATAAAAGTTGGTAAAGGAATATAATTGGAAATAAGGAAAATCTAACTAAGAAAAAGGATGAAATCTATAGGCCATATCAACTAGTCAAAATACAAAGTAAGCCTTACCTAGTGTTGCAATACTAATGCAGCTTTAGAATAACTCGCTTAACTAAGATGAATTGTCAGTGTTGTATCGTGGAGGGGCACTAATGGAAGCACCATCATGTCCTCACCTTAGTCTATTCCATCTACACAAAATTCAACGTGTGAGCCTATCCAAAGGGATTACAAGGAAATCATAAGTGGAGAAGATAATTGGAAGTCACTACACTTACACAATACCAATCTTGAGCTCATCTTGCCTCTAGAAACTAACGAACAAGGGGTTGAAAAGGGCAAATAAGCCACATAATTATGCAAGTGCAACTATAAAGCATTCTAAAATTCATTTAGGCAATGTTGCAAACATTTAGTGGTGATCTACCTTATGTTCAAATGGGTCATTAATTCTAACCTCAAGACACACCAAGAAACAACTAGGTCAAGGTATAAATTACTTACCCGTTTTCAAAATAAAACAAGATGATAGTGAAGTGCCAAATCTTCATACTATATTAGATAGAAGCTGATAATGCACAATATAAGGAGGAATGCACTTCACTTGTGCAATATAATGAACTCGTAGTGGGCTCAAGATATGTGGTAATTTATGCATCAATTTAAAGCATGGCTACTTAATTTTATTACTTCACCAATTAATGAAGCATTGCACTCCTCTTCGCCATATTGTTCAAGCACTTGAATCTCATCATCGAACTTGTGAAATTTTTAGCATTAAGGTGCTATGTGGTAAAGAGTATTGAATTGAATAATTAAATTAAACCACTAAAAATTTCCACAAGGGAAGGCGAGGTGATGCCATGCATTAACTTTATGATTTCATCACTCAAAGCAATAGGAATGGGAGGAGAATGGGTTACATTGTTGTTGCTACTTTGTGCATAGGGAAAGAGTTATGGGCGAGTGATGGAATGAAATAGAAAAAAAAAAAAAGAAAGAAGAAAGAAAAAAATTATGGCATTGGTTGTCAAACATTGGGTGATGAATTATGGCAATGCCGTGTATGTGCGAGTGGCAAATTTTTTGAAAAAGATTGTGGATAGGTGTGAGTAAGAGAAAGAATGGGGTAGAGAAAATTTGAGATCTAATATGACTTCAATTTTCCCACCCCATCACCATTGCAAGTGTGCAACATAGCTCAAGAAATACAAAGTGAGTAGAGTACATTATTCTCACAAGCGTATGTGAGGATCAACGTAATTGATTTAGGAGTTTATTCCGGATAGTTAAATTGACTTAAAATGTAGATAGCTATGACATAAAAAACTAATGAAAGACAAATAAAACTTTAAAGTATAAATGTTTAGGGTTGCTTTAAATGACTGAAATTTTGGTCAGCATATGGTATTTTGTGGAGAATTAATTTGTAATTCTTTTATTGATTATCAATTTAATAGTCTTTTATTTAAGATATTATTCCCAAATTTCATAGCCAATTTTAACTCTAATTAGGCTTTACAATCAAATAATAAATGTACTCATAAGTGACATGCAATTATGTAAAGTGAAAATTCAAATTGTTTGACTTAAATTAACATATCAAACTAAGCATCTCCAAGACATGGTAGATATTAAATGCACAAAAAAGATTAAAAAATGATGAGGACTATTAATTAAAAGATTCTAAATAATTAAATATAGTCAAGGAATTACAAACCATAAAGAATTTATATGGCCGCACATGGCATTCAAATAACATAAGGCATAATTTCATTTAACATAAATTAAGAATTCAATTACAAAAAAATAATGGAAAAAAGAAATCTTATTACAAATTGTATGCCTTTAATGCTTTTGGCTTGAAAAGACTTCAATTCTTCACACTTGGTTGTCAAATTTTTGCCAAAATAAAAGAAAGTGTTTTTCTAGCTATTTAGTAAGAGGAGGTGGTGAATGCCGAATTGCATGAAGCCTTAGATTCTTATATATATATGTGTGTGTGTGTGTGTACACACACAAACACACACACACACACAGATTTATATACACAAAACTTCAAAAATTTAAAAGCAGCCATTACCAACGTTAATTTATGGGGAGCTATCAAAGGAAACCCTAGAGGTTTCTTGTATTATGCTTGGCATTAACTTAAAGTTGCCCTTCACTATTGTTATTGCTAATGCCACCCCTTCAAACGGGCCTTCTTTACCTTCTTCTATCTATCTATTCAACTGTGTCATAATTTCCAAACTGTTTATTTAATACCAGATAAATGTAAAATTCATACATACATACATACATACATATACATACATATATATACACACACACATATATATATCAATCAAAAAGTGCGAAAAGGTGCCATTACCCATCACCTCGCCAAATAGTGGTAGGCTATGCGCTTTTGAGCCTAACTTTCTCATTTGATGTTCAAAACTTAATGCTTATACTATTAGAAAGCTAACTTATTCTTCTTTCATCAAGTAAAATTTCAGCGTAATTAAATATTTTCCTAAGCATAGTGGCTTCTTGAAGTTGTTCCTGGATCAATTTTTCTTACTTGCAACACTTTCCAAATAGTGTAAACTTTCTCGAAGTTAAACTTGCCCAAAATTTTCAAACTTAGAGAACAAGCATAAAAATGCTTCCATTAACCATTATTATGAATGAATTTAATAAATAAAGCTCAATTACTATCATTTACATGTGATATACAAAATAATGCCACAAGATATCCAAAATATATAGGGATTCTATCTTTTATTTCATAAAATGCATAGGATAAATGACTCTTTTTTGGAGTCATCACCTTACTAGGAGTTTCTCTTGAATTTGTTTCAACTTTTATATGGACCTCTACTTTGACTCCCTCCCTTATGTTCCAATGTTTCTATTGCCGAGGTCTTTTGCTTGAAGATGGGCATCTTTCCTTTCTTCCAACTTTCTTGTTAAGTAAACTCGACTTTACTTAATTCAAATTATACTTCCCATGTCGAGCTAAGTAATTGAGTGTCACTACAAGTATCTTCTAATTGTCAAGCGATAAACTAATAAGTAACAACGCTAATACCTCATCTACTAGAGGTATTTCTAAAGTGCTAGCTTGAGATCTATCCTAAATGTGTTTAGGTACTTAACCATGCTATATAGTCATTCTGGTATCTCATTCTTACGATCTTTTTGAAGGCCACAATTTGTGTTAAGAGCACTTTCTACCTCATTCATAGCTTCAATTTTCCTCCACAAAGTATTTAATTTGGTTCCATGCTCAAAGTTATTATATAAACTCTTATGAAACATTTCATAAATGCGATAATCTTTATATGCATAATAACCTAATCATTTACCTTCATATCCTCTGATTGGCTGTATAACGCAAATACAAGAATATAAATTATTGAACAATAGCAAATCTTTCATGTTAGATATTCATAGGAAGTGACTTGATCCATTCAATTTTAACATCCCTCTACAAGAGTCCTCTATATTCAATTCAAAATAATACAAACATGGTTCTAGTATTAGTTGTTGGGAAAAGTTTGTCTGATTCGAATTAAAAACCAAATGATAGAGTAAAAGTGAAATTATTTTCCCTCACATCAAACTTGTGATCGATATTAGGAATAACTTAAGTTGTATCCAATCAAATCACTAAACTCAACAAATAATGAACAATTTATAAAGAAATAGAAGCAATAATTGATACTTGGAAAGCTCAAACTAGCAACAACCATAGACTGTACAATGATCTAAAATTTTCGTTATCAATTATAATTCCAATACGATCTTCATTCTAGAACATCAAGTGATAAGCTAAACCAATAAGAGAAGACTCAATAAGGTAATCTGTTTTAGTGGATGTTGCGACAGGATCTACATGGCTTCCTTATTTAGATGACCAATTTTAGGTGGATTCTTCTTTCCTTAATTGAAGATGCTTTTTATTCTTCTCACTTATGTTATGGACATTACAATTAGTTGATTTGAATAAGACCACCTACCTAATCAATAAAGGCAAAGAAGATTTAAGTTGATATTTCTTTATCTAAATCATAGCCCACTATTAAGGAAGGATTTAATGGAAAGATACTTGTTAGCTAGATTTTAAGGAAAGAAGATAATCTTGAATTTGTTGCACCAACCATCCCAACGTGGAAAAGAGATTTGGGTATCTTTGATAATCAACTAGACTTGCTCAGAGATATACACGGATCATTTTAGATGACAAGAGGCATGGAACAAAAGCTAGCAATCTCATGAATTGAGAGAAACACATTGAAAGAGTTAGAGAAAATTTCATAGCCAATAATTTTAGAGAAAAATAGCCATGTGGTTGATGTATTAAGTGAAAAATCTACATTAACACCCATCCAAGTTATGCCAATTAAAATTCAACATCTTCAGGAGATGAGAGTCCTATGTTGGTGTTAAGGCGAAGAGGGAGTCTTGGTTAAAACAGAGGTAAGGGGATTTGCTGTTTAAGAAAGTTAAGTTATGAATACATTAACAGAGTTAAGGGACAATGGGATTTTTCCTTAGGCATGTATAATTTGTTAGGGGAACTAACTTCTCTTATCGATTGTTGTAACAGTTTTTAAGTGGAATTTTTTTTTTGGGTGTGGCCCTATAAATATAAGAAAGTTATCTCGAAATTGCGTAAACAATTTTTGGTGTCTTTGTTCTTAATTTGTTGATGAGTGTGTGTTGCTCAATTTGTTCCAACAATTTTTACAACATTAATCATCAAACCAACTAACAAGTGGTATTGGAACCAAGTCACCTAGATAGGCATGGGTTTTAGGCAGGTGAGATTCTCGGTAGTTGGTTGACAAAGCAATGAATAGCAAGGAAGGAGCATTAATGTAATGCTCTCCCCTTTTGAATGGTTTGAAATATCTATAGTAGAAGGCTAGAATGTGAGCCTCTACTAAATCATTGGACGAGAGGACTTGGACTTTATGGAAGAATGTTGGCTAATCACTAACTCTTAAATTGGATGGAAAAATTGTTTAGAAAAATGTAAAGTAGTGGATTCCAAATGGAGAGAGATACTCTAGGGAATTCTCACATAATTAACGTGAAGTTTATTAGCATCAGTGAAGAAAGTCTAAACTTTTTGCAAAATGTGGTGCAACAAAAAGGTCTGGAAGATTTTGCAAAATGTGTACAAGGATACAAGTTTAGTGTGCATGTCTAAACTCTAGATTTTACTATCCCAATTTGACAGTCTTTGAACGAATGATGATGAGATCGTATCTATCTACATGATGTAACTAAGGGATATTGCCAATAATGCATATCATTTAGGTAAGAAATATTCAAAAATGAAATTGTTGAGGAAAAAGTTGGGATTGTTTCCAAAATGCTTCACTTTAAAAATTGCTACCATTAAAGAGGTAAGAGATGTTGCAAGAATATGGCTGAATGAGTTAATGTGATTGCTTTAGCCTATGAAATAAATTTCACACAAGCTAAGAAGGAGAAAGAAATAATATTGGAGATGCCTAATGTTGGCCACAACTACGATGATCACAAAGAGGAGCATAAATATGATAAGGTTAAAATTACCTACTTAACCAGAAAAATCTTGAGGAGTGGAAAGAAAAGTTCTAACATGACCTAAAACAACAAGTTAGAAACGAGGCACTTGCAAAGAAATAGAAGAAGCCACAAAAATCTAAAGTTCCTAAGGCTAGAGAAGGGATCAAATGTAGAGAATGTGATGGATATTGTCACATTCAATCAGAATGTAACAATACTTGACAGGAGTAAGGAAAATTTCTAGCCACTACATCAAGTGATGATGGATCTGAAGAAAGCTATGAAGGGGATGACGTACACATCAACCAACACGTTGTATATAACTTTGTCTCACCAAAAAATAAGCATATTGTTGTATTTGGTGTTATAATATCTCTTATTACATTTGATTTTTTTGTTGCAGTAGCACCATTGATGTTGAGGTTACTTATGAAGAATAACTAAATATAAGCTAGATGCACTTGAAGAAGCAGATCCCTACTCACAATACCAACAACAAGTTGAAGCTAGAAAATGAGGCATTAAGGAAGGAAATAGATGATGCACGTGTCTCACCTACGAAACTATTAGAGGATTTTCATAATCTGAAGGTGTCATCTTAGAAGTTACAACATGAAGCATACAGTTTGCTGTAGCATTGAATATCCTTAATACTAGAAAGGTGAAAATTAGAGGAGATGCTTACCATGGACAAGATGTTAAAGGAATCACTATATACTAGGATACATAGGCCAAGCCAGTATTGAGGAAGGGTGAAAATTGGAGGACATACTTACCATGGACAAGATGTTAAAGGAATCACTATGGACTAGGATACACAGACCAAGCCAGTTCAGGTAAGTTTGTTGGTTAAACAATGCAATTCATGTAGGTGACCAATCCTATTCTACGTAATGTTCCAACAATACCCAAAACAAAGGACAAAAAACCATATGCTAAAAAGTTTAAGAAAATCCTACTTGTACTTATTGTTAATTTAATGGTCACAGCATTCCTTTATGTTATAGGTTTCTAAGACATGATGCAAGGGAGGCAATTACATTTAAAAAAGATCTTCTTTCGGTGGATATGGGTCAGAAGTTAGATAAGAAGTGTTTTTTAATCCATACATCACTTCATGCCACTACTTGTGAAAATTAATACACCAACAATAACTGTTCTTGCCTCATGACTGAGAACAAGGAATGCTTGAGCAACTACAAATCCAATCTTGATGGTACCATGATATTCATTGATGGCTAAAAAAGTAAGGTGACTAGTAAAGGAGTGCTAAACATGGAAGGATTGCCAAAGCTAAAGAAAGTCCTACACATTAAGAATTTGAAGGCAACTCTTAAGCATTATAGAGTTTTGAAACCACAATGTAGAAGCCAAATTAACTAAGGAGGAATGTCGTGTGTATGAAGTTGACATTTTCATTATAAAATGTGACACATTAGTGGACAATTTCCATCTATTAGAGGATTCGAAAGCCTACATAATATTAAAGGTGGATGAAACAAACTTGTGGCACTAGAAATTGAGACATGAAAACCAACGTAATTAGGTGAAGATTTCAAAATTGGGAGTTGTTTATGGATTGCAGTACCGAACAAGTAGAAGATTGAAGAAAGCCCATGTAAGCCATCAAATGTTCCAATTGAGAATTCTAGAGATGATGCTAAAATTTTTGGACATTCATCCAGGGTTGGATAGAATACCCTTTAAAAGCTATTATTGGAAGATTGACTGATGAGAGAACGACTAGATATATTCAAAGAATTGATTGTTGGACTGTGAATTTAGGGACATAATATAACAGTACCCACGAACAACCTTAGTAGATACCAAAACTAGCAGATATCATAGCAACAAAATCCATTAATATCATCATGTAATATCCAAGGAAATAAAGTGACATGCAAAGTAATAATCATAACACTTTTTTGCCAATAGAAAGCGGAATCCTACCTATTACATCAGCATTGTCTTATTAGCTAATGAAAATAAATTATACTAGAATAAAGATTCTCATCCTTTTAGATCTACCATTCCTATGCAAGTTCCTCCTTGTTTGCTTCATCTACAAAAATGCCATTTGAAGTACGTGAGCAATGATTTGCTTAATAAATAATATCCCTTGCCTTTTCATTTCCCATGGGATGTGAGCAAAAAAACAACAATTTGCATAAAGTACATTTTTAAAAATAAACAATACAAATTACATTTATACATTTCATAAGTATCATAATGTTTAACAACTTTTCTCTATTTTCTCATCACACTTACTTTACATGTCCTTGTTTAATAGCCTGTTCATATTGATACGTACTTTGTGTATTATTTCCATTAATTAAGGCCTTAGTGTATACCCTGATTGAGGAGGGTCACGTGAAATTGGCTGCACCTATTGTGAGCCTTAATACTTCAACTTTGATTGGGCAGTGTCCCAATCTATTGTATTTTTGACTAATAGGACTACATATGAGCTTTGTCTACTACTGGCTTCAATACTTCTACCCCGATTAAACGGATCACAATTGGTTACCCAATTGATAAGGTAGAACTTATTCCACACTATTGTTGGGATCTGTTGAACAATTTTTTACATTTATTGCACATATTTCAATTTTGGAATATTTAGTTTGAGACAATTTATTTTGCACATACCTTATATCCAAGTTTTTAGGAAAATAATAAATAATTTTAGTTTCGTAGAAAATCAATATGTCATATCATGCTTTTATAAAATGGGAAAACATTCAAAATAATTTTTAAACATTTAGTAATGATTTAAGTTATAACATTAAAATGGTTTCAAAAACATTTGTAAAAGGTAGCAAGATGTATCCATTTAATTGGCTTCTATTATTGTTGACCAACAGGTTCACTAGATAAGGGTCCCTGATTTGCTATTCAATCAAATAATTTTTTATTGAATATTTAATTCAATCAAAATTCTATTCTTTTAGATGCTTTTATATATATCATACATGTCTCGTCTCATTATCATTTTTACATTTTTAGTTACCTATTTAGTGGGTTCTGCTATCCAGGATTCCTTCAATTAATACTTGTTATTTCTTGTTAAGTCCTGAACAGTATATTTAAGCTTATTTTAGTTTCAAAATTAAAAAATTTAGGCCTTAGTTATGTAAAAATTAACATTTTGCCGCTCTCTGGACTTTGCACTTATGGAAACAAGTCTCGCGATTATGAAAAAGAGGATTTGTGCCCACGAATAGAATCAAAAGCATTTTGTTCAATTTTGCTATTAGCTTGCAACCACAAAAAGTCATCCTATGATCCCAGAAAGCTTGCTCATGTCCATGCCCGTGGTAGTGACCACAGTGCATTTTGCTTCAAGCCACGATCAACCCTCACGACCGCGAAAGATTGTGTTGCACCTACAAGAAATATTCTTCCGATTGTAGCAGACCACCACAATTCATTTTGCCTGCTTTTGCTCAGCACTTGTGACACCAAGCCCTGCAAACATGACTGTTACTGTGAAGCGGCGCCTAGCAATGCATAAGGTATTGTTTAGTTGGGTTTTTCATCCACTACGTAATTCCAGTCATCTAAACTTATTAACACAATGATTTCAAGCATCTCTAGGCATAATTCCATGAGTCCTAATCATGTTATTATCAACTAATCGCGTTAACAAAGTTTCCAAATAAATTTTACCAAGTCACTAAAATTAACGCACTTAATCTTCACATGCTTTCTATCGATTCCTTATGCACAATCCCATGAATTCAACAACAACACATGAATTAGTACATGTGTGGCCTAAATAACTCCATGTTTGTCGTGCCTATGACATGCATATTAAGGTTTTCTAAGTGTATGCATGAAGAACATGATATTTGGATTGAAAATTACCTTTAATTATCATGTTTAGTGTGCAAAAGGCTCTCTGTCTTCCTATGCCCAAACTTTGAACGATGGCTCCTCTATAGGGTAGAGAATTTTAATTTTCTCCACTTTATAACCCTATTTATACTAGAATTTTTGTTTAAGAGTTTGGGATGAATGAAATTCTAGTATTTTAGGAGTTCCAAACTTCCTATATATGATTCTTATTAATTCTACAAATTTCTACACGAATTTCCTAATCTAATTCTCCTATTTTTAGATCCCTTAAGCACGGTAAACTCTTGTCATAATATCTACCTTATTTGGCAAAATTTGGTTGCCATTTGGTACCCATATCTCGCTCCATGTTTATTTACCTAAATCACCATCATTTTCATGAAAAAATAAATAAAAATAGATAAGTGAAAAATCAAATAATTACTCATTCACCAAAATTATGGTACTGTTAATTTATTAGTCAGGTCAAAAATTGGCGAGTATTACATTGATTACTGGAAACTAGTAGGATATGCATGCCTTATATCCTTTGTTGAACCTACTTGTGGATGAAGTTACCATTGCATGATCATTGCATGCATCAAAAGAAGATCGTTGTCACAGTATATGTTCCAACAAATCATCACTATGTTGATCTGTTAAGTAAAGCTCTAGGTGTAACAAAGTTTGAGACCTTAAGAAGTGTAATAGGTGTTTGCCTACCTCACTGATACTATTTTCTCAATTTATCTATTAGCCACTTATTTTTTCTATAAATAATTATCTATTTTACAAAAATCTCAAAAAAAATAAAAAAGTGAGGAGGAAGTAAGGTGGATTCATCACAGTAATTAGATGAAGATCAGTTTTGGAGGCAGAACATACTGACATAGCAAGGGTGAGTTTCATCAATTTCTGATAATTTGCATTTGAAATTTTTATAACTTTCCTTTTATCTATAGTGCAAAAGATAGTTGTAAAGAGGGGTATGCTTTTTATATCAAATCTCATATTCAAAAACTTTCCTTTCTTGAAATTCTTGGAGGTTTTCATGGGAAGTTCTTTTTCAAGTTGTATGTGAACTACCATTTGATGTGCCTCCAGTCACCACCATTTTACTAGAATCTATAGAGGTTTTGGAAGAAAGTAGAGGAAGTGCAAGGGCCAAATGTTGAAGTACCTGTTGATATTAGGTCACCTACTCTAACACCCATTGCTGATATTTTCTAATACCTGTTATTAATATCTTACTTTTTGATTGTGCTAAGTGCATGTGAACTTTAGATTTGAGATGATATTGTTGTCTTATGTGTATGACGGTCAACGTGTCATTCTAGCATTATATGATAGAGTCATAAGCCCAATGTACTATTGCCTAGGTGTGTATAAAGCATATGTGCATTCAATGAGATATTTATCTCATTGCAAGTAAGCAAGGCATTTTGTCCTCTACAATTGATGTTCTATGAGACAAAAAGTCTTAGACAAAGTAGTGTGTGATTAGAAAAGAATTTCTAATAAAAGCATTTGTCACATAAGGCAACATTGATTGGTCATGTGATCGAGCTAGTAAGCTTGCACTCAATCCGTACAAAGCATGACACAAGACCTATACAACATGATATTCAGGATCAGAAGGCTTTATGTGAGCATTTAATTTAATTAATGGGGATTAATTAAATTAAGGGCAAGACATAAGTGGGCCTTAATTATTAATGGGATTAATAATTATAGGTTAAATGGGTTTTAATTGTTAACAAGATTAATAATTAAATATTTGACTAAGAATAATAAAAAGTCTATGTAGGAAACCTATAGAACCTATGACATGTGTGGCTTAGGTGATATATATGGAAAAGAAATCCTATCAAGTGTAGGAGGTTGTGTCCTAGAAATATATAGATTTAGAAGAGTTCCAAACAACACAAGATTAGAAAAATAAGCAAAAAATTCATCCATCCCTACCAAGCAAGATAAACAAAAGCTTTTAACCACCCTTGTCCTTCACTCTCTTATCCTAAAGCCTCTTTGTCCAAACGAGTTTTGAGTAAAAGCCTTGCAATGATGTAGGAGGTGCTTATCCATGTTCTAACTGTGTGGACAAACTAGAAGTCGGCTATCAAGGGCCATGATTCAAGGTTCACAAGTTCACTCGTCTTGGAATACACTTCCACAGGTATATTGCATACACCTTCTAGTGAACTTTGTTTTTATGTGTATTATACGATGAAAATGGGATAGATTTGTTTTATTAAATTTTAACGTGTATTCTTTGATGTTTAATTTTTAAAGATTGGTTTTTCCATCCTAAACCTATCGAACCTAACAATGGTATTAGAGACACCGTTTTCCATATATAACCATGAAATTTAAGAATCTCTCTATGATGCATTGTAATTTTCATCTGAAAAATAATTTAAACATGTATTTGATACTTATTTATAAATGAATACTTATTTTATGCAAGTTTTGAAATGAAAGGCATTAAAGCTTAAGTCTTGAATATTAAGAAACAACATTGCCTGTAGTCACAATTGGCCTTGTGTTTGCAAGAACTGCTCTTGCGACTGTGGGGTGGAGTCCCACAATTGCACCATAGGACTCAAGTTTTACATAAAGGTCATTTCCAAAGGCCATGATCATGGGTGGTGGTCTCACGATCCCAAGATGTGATCTCACAACCACGAGTGTTGTTGCGACAGAGAAAGGTTTTCTATTGTAGATGGGGATGCGATCATGAAAAGTGGACTTGTGGTTGCCAGAATTGTTCCTGCAACCATGAACATGCTATTTTATGTATTTTCTTTTTTTCTTTTTTTTGTATTTAAAAGTGTTTTCAACAAAAGAAAACTATGACATGAGATGCATAAGTCATTGAAAGGTTCATTAATGGGAATTATTGAATTATACATGTGGCGTATAATTGTATGGATGAATGTTATTGATGGATTATGGATTTACGGCCCTTGTGAACGAATGTTTTTCATTTTGGATTTTTTTTCATAGACGTATAATTATTTTCTTGGACTGTAAGGGCATAATCTCAAGTTTTTATTTTACATAGAGTAGGAGTTTTTTTTCCGTGATATGCCATGTGTAAATGTAATATGGAAGGTATCGAGAGTTGATGTTCATGCAGAGACCAAGAGTCGGTGCCATTCGGAATTCCATGGAGCGGTGGGGCCCATGAATGAAGCCATGATGACCAAGAAAAAAGAAAACATTGAAGATTTTTTATGTAATAGTGTAGAATTTTACACACATGTGCACAATCCAATTGTTAGCTCCAATTAAATCTAAAAGTCTATAATCCTCCAAGTTATTTATTTGCATATTAGATGTGATGCATGTACAAGATACGTGCATAAATTGTATAATGTGAAAAGAGAAATGTAAAAATAGATGCACCACAAACTTTGTCATTCATTATTAAGTTGTAACAACAAAATTGTTTCGTTGTGGCCCTCCATTGAGCTCAAAGTTCTAAGTATAATCTTAGTGTGTGATAATATCACATTCACGAGATCACATTGTGACGGTGCATATGAAGCGACATCTAAAGGATACTTCACCTTAAGAACTGATTAGGTCACACGTGGGTAGGTAGGTGGGTATGACTTAAATGGACCCATGTTGCCAAGAACTATATGTGTGAGGTTTCATTAGGCCATCAACCCAAGGAAAAGATTGGACTGCACATGAAATGTATTGGCAAGAGTTGCCACTCATTGGACCTTACATGTCAAGAGTTGTATGTGTGGGGTATGTTATGTTCAATAGAGATTCTAGTCACTCGTTAGGAAATTTTTCCAATGTAATTTTAGTTTTTTACTTAAGGGAGTGTAAGATTTGAAAATTTAATGGGAGGCTATTTTGATTTAAAGTCCATAAACATTTGGTAACACATAATACAACTAAACTAATGTATATTATTTATTTTCTACAATTTTATTTCTCTCAAACAATGTTTACACTTTTTACTAAATTGCTTGAGATTACTTTCACTAGGCCCAACTATGTTAACTGGTTTTGGAATTGGAGAATTATTCTTAATTTAAAGCACATTATCTACATACTAGAGTCAAGTATCCCACTAGCCTTGTAGAAATGGCTAGTCAGGGAAAGAAGTCCACCTTTATGAAATGGGTGGAAGACGATCTGCGGATCAAGAGCTACATATTGACTGACATGACTAATGATCTTTAGAAAACCTATGGTATGGAGAGTGCTTGGTGAGTAGATTCATACAACTAGATGTGAGATATCCAAGTAGCTATTTAGAATGCACATAGTGAAGGTGTTGATGTTAGTGAGCCTGTTCTCAAGATGATTTCACTCATCAACAGACTTGAGTCACTAAACTTCAGTATGGATTTGATCCTTCAATCACTTCTGAATCTCTTCTCACATTTTATCATGAATTATCATCTTAATGATATAGAGTACATACTAGATGGGCTCCTGAATAAACCAATGACTCCACAAATCGCCATAAAGGAGTTAGGAAAAGAGGTGGTTATTGTTATATCTAACTCCTTTGGTTAAACCAAAAAGGGTAAGACAAAGAAGAAGAAGAGTGCAGTTCCCAAGGTAAGTGGGAGTATCAAGAAGGCCAAAACTTCTACTAACAAAGGAAAGGTTTCCCTATAGCAAGGATGGGTATTGAAAGAGGTATCGCAAAGAGTACCTCAGGTGCCTGAAAAATGGCACATGAAGTAAGGAACTTTATGTTTATGAAGTATTTTGTTCCATTAGTGTATTTTCTACTTTTAGGATTTTAGATTCTAGTTTTTCATCTTACATTTGTACTTTGAATTAAGATCTAAGTAGAAGCACAATACTTGAAAAGTGTGAAATAGCGATCAAGGTGGATTATGGAGCAAGTGTTGCAACCACCATGATTGGGACCATTCAGTTAGACTATTATTTGGCCATATTATCATTTTAAGAGATTATTTACTTTTTCCCAATGGATCTAAAATATTTTTTCTATTTCTTTATTATTAAAAGTGAATTAGGGATTTTCTTTTAAAAATAATGTATGCTACATTTATTCTTATAATAAATTGGTTGGCACATCTGTTTTGAATGTCCTTTATTCTTTGAATATGAATAATAGTACTGTGATAAATGCCATTTCCAACAAATGTGTGAGGGATGGTGTAAACCCTAGGCAATAGTGGCATCATAGACTAGGCCTTGCAGAGGAAGCAAGAACAAGTAAGTTGGAAAAAGAACCACTTATTGGCCCATCGGGAGAAGAACTCTATCCGACTTGTGAACTTTGCATCATAGGCAAGATGGTCATGACTCCAATTGATAGGCATGTCAAAAGGGTCACAGAGGAGTTGGAGTTAGTCCACACATATGTTTGTGGGCCATTTGATCATTTGACTATGGAAGGTTAGCCTTTACTAACAATTATTTTAGGTATGGTTATGTATAATTAATGAAGTAATAGAATGAATTCTTTAAAAAGTTCAAAGAATTCAAGGCTTATAAGACCAAGATCATGGCGAATGGCTATGGTCAAAAGGAAAGAATTGACTATGAAGAAACTTTTTTGCCTATAGTAATACTCAAATCCATTCGGATTCTTCTTGTGATAATCGCCCACTTAGATTATGAGATATGGCATATGGATGTTAAAATCACTATCCTCAATGGGTGTCCTAAGGAAGACATTTATATGGTTTAATCGTGCAGTTTTGAAGCCTAGGAGAAATCTCATAAAGTATTCAAACTTAAGAGGTTCATTTATGGCCTTAAGCAAGCATTGAAAAGTTATAATATATATTTTGATAGTGCAGTTAAATTATTTGGCTTCATCAAAAAACAAGAATGAATTGTGTCTCAACAAGAAGGTTATTGGGAGTGCTATTACATTTCTGGTATCGTATGTAGATGACATACTATTGAGTAGAAATGATGGTGGAATGTTAACCTCTGTCACGACCTAGTTATCTGGTACATTGACTATAAAAGACTTGGGAGAAGTGATCTATATTTTCCATTCACATCTATAGAGATAGAGCAAAAAGATTAATTGACCTCTCTTAAGGCTTTTACATAGACAAAATACTGAAGTGGTTCAATATGGAAGCCTCTAAGAGAGGATTGCTACCATTCAGTCATGGAATCCATCTCTTTAAATATATGTGCCCACAGACAGATGATGAGTAAAGGAGCTTGAAAGCCATTCTATATGCTTCGACTATCGAAAGCCTATCATATGCAATACTATGTATGAGGCCAGATATTGCCTACGTTGTAAGTGTTACGAGTAGATTCTAGGTAAGTCCTATTTGAGAGCATTGGAATGTTGTCAAGTGTATTCTTAAATAATTGAAATGGACTAAGGATGCGGTACTTGTATATGGAGATAGTAATCAAGATTAGATGCATATGTTGATTTTGACTTTCAATCAAATGTGAATGATAGAAAGACTATCTCTAGGTACATCTTCACCTTCAATGGTAGTGTAATGAGATGGAAAAGTTGCAAAAAAGTATCATTAAGGATTCAACTATTGAGATTGAGTACATTACGCCAAGTGATCCTGTAAAGAATGTTCCAGATGTGGATAGGCCATTGCCCCTTTATAGTGATAACAATAGCACGATCGCACAAGCAAAGGAACCATGGTCTTATAATAAATCTAAACACATCAAGAAGATTACCATCTTATTTGAGAGTATTGGAAGGGTCGACGTAGCTATGTAGAAAATAGCTTCAACAAAGAATGTGGTTAAACCACTTACCAAGCTAATAACACAACTGCAACTAGATTGCTATTTTGAAAAGATAGACATTAGATACCATAAGAGTTGACACTAGTATTATTTGCTTTCAAGTACAAGTGGGAGCTTGTCATTTATATGCTCTCTAAGGTTGTCGACGTGTATAACATAGATACAATGATGGCCTTTGCAACTAAAGTGGAGTGCTAGCCTAAATAAATAGATAGATAACATCTAGTAAGTAATACTTAGCCTTTGTCAATCTCCATGATGTAGGCTAAAAGAGCAAGTTAACTATGAAGGGTAATCCTGGAGGTCAAGGTAATAGTCTTTATTCAAATGCCTACAATCCTGGCTAGAGGAACCACTAAAACTTATCCTGGAGAAACTTATAAAACCCATCAGGCCTTCAAGCACCCTACCAACAATAAGAGAAAAAGTAGTCATTGGAATATGTAGTTAGCTGCCTTGCAAAGTGAACTCATGAAATGATAGGTAATTTAGCAAAAGCTACACAAGACTATATGAATGGGATTGGCACTCTCTTGTAGAATCAATAGTCATCAGTTAAAAACTTGGAGGTGCAAGTTGGAAAACTTGCTAAGGAGATGACGAATAAGCTTGTAGGTAAAGTTTCTAGCACCACAGAAAATAACTCTATCAAACATGTAAAACGTGTGATGGTAGTAAATCACAATAATGAAGAAGTGATAATGTCAAAAGTGAAAGAGGTGCACCATAGGAAGTAGAAGATCATAGGTGTTTCACCATTTTGTGTACCATAGGGAGTAGTTCATTTAAAAATGTATTGTGTCATTTAAGTGTTAGTGTAAATGTCATGTTTTACTTAATTTTTCATGCACTTGAAATGGGGTCGGTGAAGCCCATAAAGATGTTGTGAAGATTGCCGATAAGTCCACAAAAACGCCTTAGGGATGGTGGCGAACGTGAGTAATTTGATTGTGCCTACAGATATCATTGTGATGGACATGGAGGGTAGAAAGGATCCATCCCTCATCTTAGGGCACCCATTCCTAGCTACCACAAAAGCCGTGATTGATATGGTAAAAGGTAGCTCGACTTTCCACATAGGTCCTATGAGGTAACCTTCCTCATGTACTCCAGACCCTCTAATACTAGCCATCAAGAGGTAAAGGAGAATGTTTCTATGCTACATATGATTGATATGTTGACTAATGAGTTAATAATGCAAATGTAGGAAAAGAGACCAAAGTGTAGGTATAAAGTGGAGATGAAGAGTCCATAGTGTGCGGCAGACTTCAAAAGAGGCAGAGGAGTGGAGCTTAAGAAGAAGTGCACGAAAGAGAAGGAAGGGAGGAAGGAAAAGAGGAAAGAAGTTGAAACTCATGGGGAGAGGGGATTTGTGGATCACTAAAGCTTCGACTCAACCGCCCTAATCTGTAAGTAACTTGTCGAGCTATAAACGTTAGATACATCGCTTATTAGGAGGCAACCAAATACTACTTTCAGTTGTTTTGTTTTATGTTGCATGGAATATCATTTGATTCCAATTTTAGTGTAGGATTTTGGATGAAGAAGAAGAAGGTACATGGTACAAACCCTGTGTTTCAAACTGTGCTGTCAACATTTGAAGCTTCGAAATTCTAATATCACCAATCTCTTCGTAAAAATTCTAGAGGATATCCTAAGCATCCTTAATTGTCTTACAAGTTGAACTACACCTGAATTGCTCTTTGTCCACGTTGGCGAAAATTGCATTAATTGCCTTGCCATTTCCTAGTCCTACTTTTTCCTGTTCAACAATCCAGAATTTTTCATCTTTAGGAACCACAATTCCTTCATTAGTTCAGGTGGTAGGAGGACGTTAACCACAATCAATAGCATACCTAACTTTCTCATCCTGTGAGTTAATAAATGCACTTGTACGTGTCTTCTAATAAGAACAGTTGCTTTCCTCAAAAAGCGAAGATTGTATGACAAATATTTCCTCTTTAGCACTCATTATTTAACCCTTTTAAGATTTCACCTACTTTGATAAATTAAGGAAATATGGTGAATCAGACTCCAATACCACTTGTAAAGTTAGGTTGAATGTCACAATACACCTACAAATATTATAATGAGGTTGGAAACACACACAATGATGTAGCAAAATAATAATGTAAATAGTATGAGGCATGAAGTTGTTAATGTAATTTGGGAGTAATGTCTCATATGTCCAATGAACCTTACCCAATTAAAAGCTTCCGCTAAGCTCAAAAAGTAAAAAAATAATCAACAATCTTCCACTCTAATTCAATACCTCAACGCCATAGTTCTCAACTTATTGAGACAATCACAGCACAAACTCAATTCTGTTTAACCTAACCTCACTTTAGGTTCAACACTCAGTCATCGTGAATCACACTCTCTATTTTCTTATACAAACAATATCAACGAAGTCAATCCTAAAGGCTAAATGATTCTAATACACGAGACTCTTTCTCTCTCGCTTCTCTCTCTTTTTTCCTCTTCACACATCTTATCCAAAGCTCTGGATCTTTGTCCTTATTTATACTTTAAAAATGCGTGATTTTCAAGTCAAAATATGCGAAAAAATCTGATTCAAATCTCCTAAAAATCAGCTGTAAATCTTCTTATATCTGGAGCATGCTGTCAACAACGATCATGAATTTCTTTTTTGTTGTGATATCCAAATCTGTAATATATGGTTAGCTGCCATGTCATGATCTACAAATAAGAAAACGTTAATCCTCAATATAAGACATGATATTCTTGAAATCCTGTTCAAATATGTTAAGGATAATACTCTTGAAATCTTCCAAACAGAAATCCAACAGTGATTGAATCTAGATTTCTGCCTTTTCATAAATCTTAGCTTTTCAAGCATAGCTTCATTAAACTAGATTTCTGCCTCCTCAATATATTACTTTCCTTCGAGGCATGTTGGCAAGAACTTTTCCAACTTTCATCTTGACGGAACTATATTTGTGAGAGTCTGCATGTACCAACGAAAGACCCTATCTGAAAAGCTAATTTGAAAGGGCAACCGAAGACTGACTATAGTTTTGGTGAATGCCATTTGCGGTTGCGATATAATTTAATTACGCAACGAGTAGGTTATCCACGAAGATATTTCCTTCTGTCTGTGGTGTAATGTTATCAAATTCCATGTTTTTTCCACTCCGTTGATGACATTGATTTAGGTTTCTTCAGGTAATAGAGGCGGGGCTATCGGCAATAAATCCTCCTGTGTGCATGATCTGTGCCAAGAGAACTGGCTGTAATTTCGGGGCATGTTGCTATGGCCAACTATGAAGAGGATTCTTTAAAGTCCTTTTGGAATGGAGTTCTGAGTTTTTCCTTTGTGCTGCTTCTACATTACCGTAGCTGTTTGTTTGTTTTTTTTCATGAGGCCATGGGCAAAGTCTAGTTGGACCACATCGAGCACCCGCATCACCTAACTTGAAAAGTGTTTTCTAATTTTATTATATGATTTTTAACATCATATTTTATTATAGCATGTGTATCTTTTTATTGAGTTATTGCTAAATTTATAAATTAGTAATATATAGGAAGGGTTATTATTTCTATATGATTTAAGCTTTCATGTTTAAATTTCAAAATTACTTCAAATTAACATCGAGAGTCCAATTTCAAATATTAAACAGTGATAAATGCAATGATTTTAATATAAAAGATATATTAAAAATATAATTTCAATTACCATAACAATGCGTAATCAATTGCCCTTATAATTATTAGACACGTGCGTGTGTATGCGTGTATTTACATTCTACTGATTTATAGAATTCAATTTATTGATTCCGTTGGAATGTTAGCTTTCAATATTAGTGCTAAACTTAAAAAAAAAATTTAAATTGTATTTTACCTTAACAAAAAATATTTTCTTTAAGGTATGAAAATTGGGGATATTATTTCTTTTATTCTAGAGGTATATTTTTATATAGATTATAAGTATTAATTCATTAACTTTTATTATATTTGTTAATTTCCATGATATGTTGTTGAAAATAATGACAATACATGTCATTGTTGATTAAATTTAAATTTTAACTATGAAAAATATATTGATTATTATAAAAATAAATATTTTAACAATGCATAGAATAAGTTATATTCTAGTAAGAATATATTAAAATTTACTCTATTCGTAGTTGTCAAATAAAATGAAAACTAAAATGCCTTATTAATTTAAAAACTAAATTATTATAATAAAATTAATAAACTAATGCCCATAAGCTGTTTGAATAAGCTACGTCTTCAACTCTTGTTAATAACGTAAATATTTATTTTGATATTAAATTACTAAAAAGATATTCTCATTTCAACCAACTCAAAAATTGTATACCATGTTATAGAAATGATCATTTCACAGCGTATATTATTTTGTGCGTACTACTGAATTCTGTATGTTAGTGATATATATTAGATATATTATTTGTGTCTCATTTAAGCCTCAGTCATTATAAAAATTTGTTAACATTTAACTTTATGAATTAATTTTGAATTATTACACGAAAAACTTAAACGCATAAAATTGAACCTATAAAATAAAATTCAAAATGTATAAAAAAACTTTTAATTATTCATAATTTTTTTAAAATAAAAAAATTATGATAAAGCTCAATAATTTCTGTATAACATGATAAAAATATTTTCAAAAATTAATTTTTACATATAATTATATAAGTGATATTTCAATTTTTTTATAATTTCAATAATTTTCTTAAACAAATACAGTTTTGTTCAATCAATTAATTTTTATATTCTTCTAAAATTATTTATATTGACGTCTTTCTTGATATAGAATTGGTTAACTTAGAGGGTTAGTAATTAATGTTTGAAAAAATATGCTTTGTATTATGTTTTGATTTAGTATTAATATATTCTTTGAAAATATGCTAAATGCAAATATTATTTTTGTTTCTCTGCAGATATTAAATATAATTATAAATTTTTATTGTTTTTCTTAATTTCATGCTGAATTTAGTTGAAAACAATCTTTAATTACATAAATATTTAAATTGAATAACATTTAAATTACTACTAAATGTCGATATAAATTATCAAAAAATATATAATTTGTCAGTGTATGACAGGGATTATACATTAATCTCTTAGATAACAAAATATATGAAGTATCAAATCCAATACTATTTGATGCCTTAGTGCCAAACTCCTGCATTCAACGTACAAACCACATTTCTGGTAGAGTATCAGCTAACTGAGCATTCCTTTCTTCTTTATTTCCCTTTAGGAAGTTGGGATACCCAATTTCATGTCCACATGTGACTTAAACCACGAAAATCTATGCTACATTATTAAGTTATTAAATGATATGAATTTACACATATATCCTTAACTTATCTATTTTTCTATTTTTCAAATACATTTTGTAATTATATTTTCTCACATTTCAATTTCTTTTGATCATCTTGATTTCTTATTTCAAATATTATTTATTCTTTAAACTTCATATAATATTATTTTTACAACATAAAATATAATAATTTTATTATATGTAATTTGCACATATATAGAATGTTTTAATTTTACCAGTGTGTGTAATAAGATAATAATATTGAGCTTAGTTTTGTCTTTGTTGATTTTTTTACCTATTCATACATCCAACTCACATATCACAGCTAAAGAATTTGGAATCAAGATTTCACAATTGGGGAAATGGACTTCAAGCCATTGGGTGTCTCCCACGGCACTGTTTCGTCTTTGTTTAAAGTGACTGCTGACGTGCCACTCTTTTTTGGTCTATTCAGAGATGCATCCCATTTTTGCACCGGGAGCATAAGATCTTGACAAATGTCAAGATCTTGTGTCTTATTTTTGAAATGGTTTTTCAAATTAAAAAAAAAAGTGAAATAAATTTAATAAGGATTCTTAGTTAACTTGTTCAAATTATAAAATCAATTACTAAGAATATTTAGATTAATTAACTCTAATTAATCAAATTTGAATTCAAGTTGATGTTTGGATTTTTTTTAAAATATGCTTTTCAAAATATATATTTGCAATAATTTTTTTTAGGAAAAAGGAAAGTTAAATAAGAATTGATTAAGGTTTTTGGCTTAACTTACTCTAGTTAATTAAAGTCTAACTCAACTAAAATTTTTTAATTAAATAAGTATTAAGTAAGGTTTCTGAATTAATTAACTCTAGTTGTTAAAGAAATTAATTAGAGTTTTTACTAATTAATCCCCCGATAATTAATTTTAAATTTTATTAAAATTATGAATTAATTTAACATAATTGGAAATCTTAATTAATTTTTATTTAACCGTTTTTTATTATTCAAAGAAAATTATTTAAAATAAAAGAAATACAATGCATAAGATTTGACACTTTTCAAGATCTGATGTACCTAGTTCAAGATTTCCGTCACATTCGAATATTTGTTAATCCCAATTTCTGGGGAGACTAGGCCGTAAGAAACTCCTAATGTACCTCGTAATTTCAATACCAACGGCGTGATTTCCATCGAACCCAGAAGATAGATTAATCGTGACGCTAAACGGATGTAATCACAGTTGACCGTTGTATTCAGAAAAATTTTCATCTAGTGGAAACCACTAAATCATCCAAATATACCCTAAAATAGATCATTGCTACCATTAGATCTTACAGTTTCAAAAGTTGATGCAGAATACTGTGCTTTTATATTTCAATGGATTAATATGTAAGTGCAGCAGATGATATTTGATTTTTCTTCTCACAATAATGATGTTGCTACCAAACGGGGGATAATAACTTCCAAAATTCTTTCCATAATTCTCGCAATATTATTCAACGCCCTCCGAGACTAAACAACAGCGGCTAGGTTTGGTTTTTTTTTTAAATGCTATTTAACTTCATTAAAAAATCTTACAAACCAAACTCTTAACTTATAAATTTTATTCAAATAAAAATTCAAATTTTTTTGTTTTCTTATTTTTTTATAACTAACTAATTATTTTTAAATTATTATACATATTGTAATCAAATCAACATCTATCTCTACAATTTTTCTATTTTCATCCATATATATTAATGCCTTATAAAATATATATACTATCATATTATCTAATTATTATTATATATTAAATATATACAAATTAAAAATTTTCCCTCTTTTACAGCTTACTACTAAATACAATTTTTCTACCTACTTCAATCCCCATACCCCAATTTATTTTATACCGTTAATAGACTTTTCCGTGGTCCCTCGACTCCACTGGCCTTTTTTTATCATCTCTCCGTGCAAATAGATTTCAAGTATTTATATATTGGAATCGTGTTTTAGCTTTTTCTTCTCCTTTGCTTGTAGAGCTGTACTGGTGTTGCCTTTTTCTTCTTCAATGACGGTGATATTGTTAAAGTTGCCGATGGCATTTAGGGAAGGTGACATCATAATTCCTGTGAGCTGTGAGTACCCGCTCAACTCCAACACGGAAATCACAGTGCGTTGGTGTTATCACTTTGTCATTGCAATATTGTCATGATCTCCACAATTTGGAATCACACTGAAATCAACATCAAAGTAACCATTTCTATTACTTGCTTTACGCAAAATATTCGTGTAGACACACAAATTTTGTCTACCAATCAAATAATATCATGTGGAAAATATGACATTAAAAATATTAAAATAAAATTTCTAAAATAAAGAAATAATTAATTAATATTTTTATCGGTCAATCAAATGGTGACAAGTGGCAGAATGCTACTAGAAGTCTGAAAGGTGAAAACTCTAAGTAACAGAGTCTTACTAGAAGTCTAAGTAACGAAGACTCTAAGTAGCAGAGTTCTACTAGAAATACAAACGACGAAGACTCTATTGAGTTGTTAGGCAGAATACAAACTTTGACAACCAATAAAATCACGCCACGTCAGTAGGCACTCTATCTCTCCTACAACTATAAATAGGGGCCAAACCCTATAAAAAAGATAAAAAAAAAAAAAAGAAGAAAAGAAGCAGCTATAGAACTCTCCAAATTCTCTCTAGAATTCCCAAGAGCATTCAAAGTGTTCTTCGCCAAATTCAAGAAGTTCGTGGTATTTTTTGTCAAATTCAAGGAGTTCATCATATTCTTCACCAAATTCAAGGAGTTCGTCACCAAATTCAAAGCGTTCTTTACTAAAGTCCCCAAAATTCAGCATTTGATCTAAGATCGTGATGCTAAACCCAAAGATCAGCGTTGTTGAAAAACTAACAACCTTCAAAGAAAATCAAGCACAAGCCCTTTCCTTAAATATTGTTCAAATTTCAAGTCAGGCATTTTTGAAGGAAGAAACAGAGGATCAAAGTTAGAGAGTAGAACCCACAAAAATTCAAGTTGATTCAAATTATTCCACCAAACACTAAATTTTCTTGTTATTCAAGAATTTTGTCCTACTGATTTCTGGCACGCCCAACGGGACCTCTCCACATCTTCTCTCTTCCTTCATCAAATTTCAAGCTAGCTTCAAGCATCCAAACAAGTCACTATGGCCAGCAACAAAGGAAAGTCTACCAAGGCTGCTACGTCAACTACTGCTAAGATCGCTATAAGACATGCTGGTGCTAACACCAGAAGTGTGGCAAAAAGACTTGCATACTCCGAGCCAACTCCTCTCTCTGAGACTATTGATAATCTGTTCTTTACAAATGAGGGCACAAGGACAGTTCTACGCCTTCAAGCCCTCACTCCAATGCTTCCTCTGCCTCCAACATGGCACCAGTCATGACGACTAACACTTAAAGCCTAAAGGACCTAATCGCTGCACTAACGAAGGTCATCGAGGGCCTTGCCAAACACATCGAAGAGTAAGACTCCCAAATCTCCAGGCTAATGAATAAAATTGACGATGCTGAAATCAGCAGGGAGGTTGAAAAGGCACCTGAAGTGCCTCATGAGGCTAAACCATCTGCCAAATAGCTGGTCAATGACTGAAAGAAGTCTGCGGTCAGAGAACTCCAAATTTCCTCTGACGACCTAATCTCTATTGATCAACTGAAAGTCTTCATTGAGGGCACCATCAAAAGTAAATTCGATGGAGGCATCAAGTCAACTCTAACATATGCCAAGCTTTATTCGGAAAGAATTGACAACCTCAAGATGCCGATAGGCTATCAACCCCCCAAGTTCTAATAGTTTGATGGAAAGGGAAACCTCAAACAGCACGTGGCTCACTTTATAGAGACATGTAACAATGTTAGGACAAATGGGGACCATCTGGTTAAGTAGTCCATCCGCTCGTTAAAGGGCAATGCATTCGATTGGTACACCGACCTCAAGCCTAGAACCATCGACAGTTGGGAACAAATGGAATATGAATTCCTCAACTATTTCTATAGTACAAGATGAACCATTAGCATCATCAAACTCACAAATACCCGTCAATGGAAAGATGAGCCAGTTATTGACTACAACAATAGGTGGAGGAACTTGAGTTTGAATTGCAAAGACAAACTCTCTGAAGCTTCAGGCATCGAGATGTGCATACAAGAATACACTGGGGGCTACGATACATCCTTCAAGGGATCCGGCCCAAAACTTTTAAAGAATTAGCCACACAGGCTCACGACATGGAGCTAAGCATAGCTGCAAGTGGTGTCAGTAGACCACCTAATTCGGAGTTCTGCAAATCAAAAGACAAGCAAGAAATAAAGAAAGGGAGTATGCCTCCCAACAAAACTGCCACCAAAGAATCTATGGCAGTACGTGCTAAACCTATCCCAGTCAAAGGGAAGGAAAAAGTGAATGAGAAAAGGGAAATAGCTCAGAAGCCAAGAAGGCCAACTCTAAAAGAGTTACAAGCCAAAACATACCCATTTTTGGACACAGACATCTCTGGGATCTTTGACAACTTGCTAAAGGCCAACTTTATTGAATTACCCGAAATGAAGCGGCCTGCAGAAGCCTGAAAAACTGATGATCCCAAATACTGCAAATACCACCATTTGGTTGGACACCCTATCCACAATTACTTCATATTCAAAGAAAAAATCATGGAACTCACCCACCAAGGAAAAATTACGCTAGAGGATGACAGTGCGAATGCCAACACTATCACCTTCAGCAACCAAGTGGAAAAAAGTTGCCAAATGGACAACTCTCCAAACGAAGCTGGCTGCTTTCACAAGAAAAGCCAATTCCTCGTAGAAGACTGCATGGCTACTATAGTCTTCACGGACGAAGATCTGATGCTAGGGTCCCAACCCCACAACAGGCCATTGTTTGTTATCGGCTATGCTTATGAATAGAAGATCAATCGAATGCTGGTCGATGGTAGCTTAGCTATCAACATTTTACCCCTATGAACTCTTAGAGAGTTGGGGATCCCCACTGACGAGCTTTCAAATAGCCGTTTAGTGATTCAAAGATTTAACTAAGGAGGACAAAAGGCTTTGGGAACCATAAGAATGAGGCTACTCATAGACGACATGGAATTAATAGCCCTGTTCCACATCATCGATGCTAAAACATCAAACAACCTACTCCTCGGCCGACCATGGCTCCACGAGAATGGAGTAGTCCCTTCAACTTGGCACCAATGTCTCAAATACTGTCAAGATGGTGTCGTAAAGAAAGTCCTCGATGACTGCAACCCATTCACTGAGGCTGAGTCCCATTTCGCCGACACAAAATATTATCTAAGTAAAGTCGAGACTTCCAAAGCCTCTAGCTATCAACAAAACAAGAAAGAAGACAACTTGGAAAGAAAAGACACCCCAACTAACATGGCCTATGCCAAAAGATGCATGGGCAAAGAGCTAGCGATCGATGATGCCATTAAAGGCTTGACACTGCCTCTAACTCAAATTAACAGTAGAGCACCTGCCCAGCCACCCAAAGAAGCTATAAAGGAACACTAAGAGGCTCAAGAGCTAAAGACTGTGAAATGCTTCAGCCCCAAAGCATATAAACTCCTCATTAAGGTTGGATACAACCCGTAGGAGCAATCACCATTGGGAAAACTTCCACATAAATCATCAAATCAAAACCCGCGATCGGGACTTGAGTATGAGTAGCCAAAAGGTCCTGTCCGCATTGCTATAAGAAGAGCTTCCACCAACGCCATTACGAAGGAAGACTGCTATTCAAGGGTTGAGAATAGGCCAACACAAGTATCAGTCTTTGAAAGATTTGGCCCACTCAAAAAACAAAAATGCTGGAAGCCAAGATAGGGCATCGCTAAAGTACCAAAATAAGAGGGGAACCTCCAAAGCCTAATTCCTTCCCGTATGCAGTGGCAAACAAACATGATCATGTCTTGTGACCGAGTCCTTAAGGCCAGATTTCAAACTATCATCTTCACCAAACCTCAAGTTGAGGAGGACGACGATAGAGAAAGTGTGGGCTCGTCCAACCACATAACCTCGCAAGAGGAAGGACAACCCACCGAAGAGGATGCTAAAATCACACCACCCTAGATGGAAGTAGGTTCCAAGTCTACAGTGGATGAACTTAGAGAAATAAATTTGGGGGATAATGACGACCCTCGTCCCATTTACGTCAGTACCCTACTTACGAATGAAAAGGCTGATGAATACATGAAACTATTAAAGCAGTTCAAAAACGTCTTCGCCTGGTCATACAAAGCAATGCCTGGCTTAGACTCAAGGGTGCCTATGCACCACCTAGCTATAAAGAAAGGAACTCGTCCCGTTAAGCAGGCACAACGTCGATTTCGACCAAAGCTTCTCCCCCAAATCGAAGCAGAAGTCAACAAACTAATCGAAACTGAATTCATCTGAGAAGTTAAGTATCCCATAGGGATCTCTAGCATTGTCCTGGTAAGAAAGAAGAATGGGAAAATTTGAGTCTGTGTTGACTTTAGGGACCTCAACGAAGCATACCCCAAAGAGGAGTGAAAGGACAAGCATTAGCTAACTTCTTAGCAGATCATCATATTCCAGTTAAGTGAGACCTTCCTAATGACTTGCCTGATAAAGATGCCTTGATGGTTGAAATCACTCCTCCATGGAAAATATATTTTGACAGAGCTTCCCATAAAGAAGCAGCCGGCGCTAGAGTGGTGTTTGTAATATTTGAAGGACAAGTTCTACCCCACTCGTTCACCCTGATGGAAAAATACTCCAATAACGTAGTTAAATATCAAGCCTTAATCCTTGGACTTGAAATCGCTGTAGAGATCAAGCAACTATACCTTGAAGTCTATGGGGATTCTAAGTTGGTGGTCAACCAACTATTGGGAGAGTATGAAGTCAAAAAGCTTGAATTGCTCCCATACTACGCTAATATGCTCATGGGATGGCTTAGAGACTCACCACAGAGCATGAGCCAAGAAGAGAAAACAAGCAAGCTAACGCATTGGCTAAACTCGCCTCTTCCTTAACCTTGCCCAATGCAGAATATCACATGCCTATATGCCGAAAATGGGTGGTGCCACCAATAATCAAGGACGAAGAAGGAAGAGAAGAAAATTATTTCTTAGAGGTTTTTGAAGTTGAAAAGGAAGATTGGCGCCAAGCTTTCGTTAACTACCTAAAATATGACAAATTACTGAAAGATCTACGCCATAAGGTAGACATCCAACAGCGAGTAGCTCGTTTCGTCTACTTCAATGGCACATTGTACAGAAGCTCCTTTGATGGGATATTCCTACGCTACTTCGGTAATGATGAAACCATACAAGCTATGGAAGAAGCACATTCTGGCATTTGCGGTGCCACCAATCAAGACCAAAGTTTCACTTCTGCATCAAAAGGGTAGGGTATTACTAGCCGACAATGGTAAAAGACTGCATGGAATACACCCAAAAATGTCAACCATGCCAGCTTCATTTTCCAACTGCTTGAGCCTTTACACCCTACAGTTGTCTCATGGCCCTTCGACGCTTGGGAATTTGATGCTGTCAGTCCTATAATGAAATCATCTACCGGTCATCTCTACATTCTCACTGCAACCGACTACTTCTCAAAATAGGTAGAAACAATTCCGCTTAAAGAAGTAAAGAAAGAAAATGTTGCGAACTTCATCTGTATCAACATCATCTATAGATACGGAGTCCCTCGGTATATCATTACTGATAATGAAAAACCATTTGTCAATAGCACAATCAACAAACTATGTTAGAAATTTCGCTTTAAGCAAAGAAAGTCCTCAATGTATCATGCCCCAGCAAACAGCCTTGCAGAAGCTTTCAACAAAACTTTGTCCAACTTGCTAAAGAAAGTAGTGTCAAAATCTAAAAAGGATTAGCATGAAAGGATTGGTGAAAGCTTTATGGGCCTATCGAACCACTCATAGGACTCCTACACAGGCGACCCCTTATGCATTGGTGCTTATGCATTGGTGTATGATGCCAAGGCCGTCACCCTGCTCGAACGGCAAATTCTGTCTTTACGAATTGCCATTCAAGAAGGGCTGACCAAGGAAGACAACACTCGCCTACGCCTTGAAAAACTAGAAGCACTTGACGAAAAGAGGCTCGATGCACAACAAAAGATTAAATGTAATCAAGCCTGCTTATCCAAGGCATTCAATAAACGAGTGTGTGCTCAATCCTGTCAAATTGGGGATTTGGTGCGCAGTAAGAAGGCCTATCATCATCACTCACCGCACTAGAAACAAATTCACCTCCAAATGAGACAGACCATATGTTGTCAAAGAAGCTTACACGAATGGCTCTTACAAGCTGGTTGATCAAGATGGCATAAGAGTAGGCCCAATCAATGGAAGATTCTTGAAGAAATATTATGCTTAAAAAAAAATCCCATCAAATCAGGGATAAAAAAATTCCCATCAAATTAGGGATACAAAAAAAATTACATCAGATCAGGGATGCAAAAAGAAAAGAAAAAATGATGAAAGTCCACCCCTCCTTAACATAAGTATAAATTTTTAAACCAAATCCAAATTGAAGTTCCTTGACACGAATTGAAATTTTCTGCAAATGTCTAAAATTCCTTGACACGAATTAAAATTGTCTACAAATGCTCAAAAACACTCCTTGACACACAACCCTAAACTGTATGTTACTCCTACCCCGCAAGAGTATAAATTGTGAACGGCCCTACCTTCCATAAATTAAAAAATATTTGAACTACGTTATGACTTGATCCCATTTCCATGGGTATGTAGGCAGCTTAGATACTTTCTAAGTTCAGTCATAAATTTGTGATGGGTTATGTTTTAATCCTTAATTACTACTAGAGGCACATCCAAACTAAGAGAGCAAAAAAAAAAAATATATATATATATATAGCAAAAAAATATATATATACATGTATATAGCAAAACAAGATATTTTATTGAAGAAAGCAAGTGTTTGACAAAAGAATAACGAATATGAACTAAGCATTAATCTTGATGAAGCTGAGAGAAACGATTCAAGCTCTCCAACACATCCTTAGCAGCTACTAAATCCTCTTCTGTGGTACGTAAGGCTTCTGCAGCTACATCATCTAAAGACTTGGTGGATTGGATAGCGACAATTTCCCTATAGAGCTCTCCAACTTCCATTGCCGCCTCTCTAAGGGATTCATTCTGTCGCGAAAGGGAAGTAGACAGCTTATCCCGTTGTTTGGTCAAAAGTTCAAGTTGCTCCTCAATGCTCTTCAACTTGGCCTCCGAAGCCTTAACTTGCCTAGCTTCTTTAATTTTCCTATTCAAAGCTTTCTGAAGCCGAGACTTGGCATCCTTTAGCTGCTTGGCAAAGGCCTCTTTGGTAGGCATATCAGCTGTCATGGATCTCGCTTCATCATATATTGCGGCCTTAGTAAAAAGAGCCTCTAAAAACTCTTCTATGAGAAACACATCCGCATGCTCAAAACGTTTCATGGATTCAAGAGCGAGCATGACTTCATCTTTGAGGGAAGAAATAAGATTGGGGGAGGTGTTAGCTAACCTCTCGCAGAGACTCACCCACAGTCGGCAAAGGAATTCCTCCTCGTGGCTTCGAAGAAACTTATCTGCTTTAAACACAGAAACCGCCGCAAGAGAAGGTACTTTTTTACCCTCTTTCGAAACACAAACTTCCTCAAGCATTACAGGAACAAGTGGAGTTGGCTCTGTAATAAGCCTATGACTATCACTAGAACCCCCACCATCGCTTCCAAAAGCTTGCCTCTCCACCTAGAAGTAAGGAAAATATGTTGGTAAATTAACAAGAAGACAAAGAATGTGGTAAAGAGGAAGGTAACAAACTACCTCTTGGGCAAGATCTCTAACCGACTCCAGGTAACTCGAAGTTTATCTTCTTTTGGGTTTAAAGGAGAGGGAGGCCTCCTGACCCTGTTCCAGTGACGATCCCCATTGCTGCTAGCACTATCGTCTAAAATCTCCAAACACGGTCTCTTCTCTGTAAGGACAGTTGGAACTGCAGGTTTACAAGGAAGATCTCTAACATCAGGAAACGAGCTTTCCACATTAGGAATGCCACCTTAGGATGGAGTAATGCACATCATCGCGGAGTGCTCTTCAAAGTAGTTCCCGTGAACTTTAGCCCACCACTCTTTATAAGCCTTAGAATGAAATTTCCTCACAACTGCAAGAGCATGAGGAAAGCATACCTTGGCCTGTGAATTGGACAAGGTAGACACCCTCCAAAGGTCTAAGCCTTCCTCCAAAGAAATCTCATGGATATCACGAGTAAGAATACCAGGAACATCTTGATAAAATTCGAATCGGCGACTAAACCAATGTGGACTATAAGGTTCAACGACAATTGATTACCCTGCCTTAAAGAAAGATAACCCGAGCGGATGGCAGCAAAATAATCATCTTCAAATAGGTTGTGACTACCATCGTCCACGTAAAAGATATCCCTTTGCTTAGTAATCATTGCTTCAATCCAACTAAAAAGTTCACCCCTATGAATTCTTCAACGCACCTCACGTGAGTCGTAACATCTGGCTCCACCTTCATGAGAATATGCGATCATCTTTAGATTGTCAATCGCTTTGTGAACCACATAATAGGTTTTGAAATAACAAGCAGACCACGCATAGACATAATGAAGCAAGAAAGGGGAATACACTCGCGAAGGCATTTGAGAATGTGCAATCCTACCCAGACCCTAATAAATGCTAGCAAAAACGGGAACAGCCAGGTTTGCTGCCCTCCCAGTCACTATAATGCTTGCCATCTTGAAAGTACTCAGACGAAAGAAGCCAGCATCCTCAATAGGAAGAACAAAAACGCAAATCCAGCAGGCAAGGAACGTCGCCAAATAGGTCTCCGTTCTGAAATTTTCAACAATATTAAGACAAGAAAAAGACTCTATATTGGCAGATGATCAAGGCCCACAAGTGCCAATCTCGCTAGGGAGATTGTATGTGGACTTAGGACGCACCGTCTTCTTTTCTTTTTGGGCAAGGGGTGCTAAGTATCTTACTACCCTTTTACACTAGAAGCTAATCCAATCTTCAATAGAAACCGAAGGAACTCGAGCTTCATTTGGCTCTCCCTAAAGCAAGTGATAAGCATGGAACAAATACTGGCAAGATCGAAGAACATATCTCTTCCTTTACTCGTTAGCACCCGTAAGTTGCTTTGCACTCGAAACAACCTCATCATAGAGCCTTCTGTAAATTAGAAGACCCGCCAAGTTCTGCAAGTCATAGAGGGATATTGACACCTCGCCGTAAAAAGTAAAGAGCGTGTTGGTAGGACACAATGCCTCATAAATCACCTGCAGAATATTCGAGTTATGATCGTAAGTAAAAAGCGAGGCATAAACTGCATCAAAAATCTAAGTTGCCTTCAGCTCGCGTCCACACCTGCTAAGCACATCTTCAGTCCACTCCCAATAGCCTTTGGTAAAGTGAAACTCGCCAGCAGATGGGGGAGCATCCCCCCATTTGGCCTTTCCTTCGATGATCCTACGACCTAAAGTCAGTAGTAAAACCGATCTAACGGCATGATGATGGTGAGACGACAGTAGGGTCCAGGCCTTTGAAGTCTTCCTAAACGAAATCTCCCAGGTTCAGTTATCCATCCGTTGAGAAATTAACAACTTAAGCCAAGGATAACTATTAAGAGAAGCATAAATGGCTAGAATCGTGCCTTTCTCTGTAGGATGGCCTTCTTCGTTAAGAATAACCAAGTATTCCACGCCAAAAGAAAACGTGTTGCTCTTAAAATACACCATGATGATCAACTGCAAAAGGGGGCAAAGAATGTTAGAAATAAACTTTGAAAAATGAAAACTCTACAAAAAAGGATGAAGAAGCTAACTAAATTAGCAAAATTCAAAAAGGAACTAAAAGGCACCAACAAGGCAACTCCAACAAAGCCAAAGCTTTAAGCCTCGATCCAGGCAAAAAGGCTCAAAAGTTCAAAGCCTAAATGGTACTCGTGGGTCAAGTCAAGTTCAGTATTCAAAGGCTCAAAATTCAAGCCTAAATAGTATGCGTGGGCCAATTAAAGTCTGGTACTCAAAGGCTCAAAAATCCAAGTCTAAATGGTACTTGTGGGCCAAATTAAGCCTAGTACTCAAAGACTCAAAAATTCAAGCCTACATGGTACTCGTAGGCCAAGTTAAGTCTAGTACTCGAAGGTTCTAAAATTTAAGTCTAAATGGTTCTCGTGGGTCAAGTCAAGCCTGGTACTCAAAAGCTCCAAAATTCAAGTCTAAATGGTACTCATGGGCCAAGTCAAGCCTAGTACTCAAAGGCTCCAAAATTCAAATCTAAATGGTACTCATGGGCCAAGTTAAGTCTAGTACTCAAAGGCTCCAAATTCAAGCCTAAATGGTACGCGTGGGCCAAGTCAAGTTTGGTACTCGAAGGCTCAAAAATTCAAAACCTAAATGGTACTCGTGGGCCTAAGCCTGTACTCAAAGGCTCAAAAATTCAAGCCTAAATGGTACGCATGGACTAAGTCAAGCTTGGTACTCAAAGGCTCCAAAATTCAAGCCTAAATGGTACTTATGGGTCAAGCCAAGCCTGGTACTCCAAAGCTCAAAAATTCAAGCCTAAATGGTATTCGTGGGCCAAGTTAAGCTTGGTACTCAAAGCAAAAAAAAAACTCCCGCCAAACATGGCCTTATCCTTAAAACTTCAGAAATTTGTGCGCAAACACAGCCTTAAAATTCCAGAGAGGTCACAACCAAACACAGCCTTAAAATTCTGGAAGTCTGTGTCCAAACGTAGCGTTATCCTCAAAATCCTGAAATTCTCTGCGCCAAACACGGCCCTAAAATCCGGAAATTTTCGGCGCCAAATATAGCCTGAAATGGATGAAAGAAAAAGCGCCAAACACAGCCTTGTTTCTCGTTTTCTTCTTCCCCGCCGAAATACACGATAAAACTGCACCACCGTCACGACGTCTCGCCTCACTCTCCGCCGAAATACACAGTTCTTCAGCTCCGGCGAAGTACGCTGCGGCGATGAATCTGCGCTGCCTGCTCCGAGCCATAACCACCAAAACCCGTCAGTCTCGCCCGCCACCGAAGAGACCCATCAGCGTTTCGCATCGTCTTCTGTCTCCGCGACACCCCGCCCGACGACGGTGACGATTTCGGTCTTCTTGCTCGCTGCTTCGCACCACTCTATACCAAGTATCACCCGGCGCCGCTGTCCAACCTCCACGACCGATGCAGGCACAGTCGAACGCTCGAGCAGTCCCACCGAGCGTCCTGCCACCGCCTTATGCGAAAGCCAGACGCCGCTGCTGCGGTAAGCTACCGCAGCAGAACTTAAGCATGATGGGAATGGTAAGCTACCATTCTTCACCTCGAGGGGGGCTATTGGAACATTCCTAAGCCATTTGGACATGACCAAGCAACACATCGATGCTGAGTTGTATCCTTATTGTATCTCTTCTATTGAAGTTTTATTTTGTTAGATTAGCTGTTTTAAGATGCTTTTGAGGTTATATACAACTGTGAGGAGGCTGTTCAGCTTCCAGATAAATGTATTCTTTGGTAGCTTTAGTAACAAGCCAATTTAACAGTAACCCTCAACAGAATCAAGCTCAAAATTCTGATCTTCTTCTTCTTTCCAAACCGTTTTTCAATTACTGATTTTACTTCCAACGATCAACAGTGAAGTAAAACCAAACTCTACAAAACTCCTTGGCAAGGACATATACATGTACGGGTATATTGCTAACTGCCAGCCAAAGAAACAAAACGTTTCTTCGCGTCTATTCTTGGTTCAAAGCCCAATTTTGATGGAAATTGCAGGGGAGATAGCTTTCTGCAGCACGGAGTGCCGGTACACGCAAATGGTGATGGATGAGCGCAGAGAAAAGTGTTGCTCCAAGGCTTCGAGGCCAGTGGAAGTTGCATGCTTACCTTACGCTAACGAGCAGATATTCGCCGCTCGAATTCTAGCAGTTTAATTCTAAAAAATGAATAAGTTGGATAGCAATGTCTAGCTAGCCAAAAAATAGTATGGTCAAAGTACGTTTTACATATAAATTACACCCCTATGCATACACGATGAGAAGTGGAGCTGCTTTTTTCTATAATTTACCTCTCTAATCTTCTCTCGTCTTCTTCATTTTATTACTTTTTCCCTCTTGTCTTGATTGGTTCCCTTTTACCAAATTTGCTTCAGGAATTTAGGACAAAATTCTTGAATAACAAGAAAATTTGGTATTTGACTGAATAATTTTAATCAACTTGAATTTTTGTGAATTCTACTCTCTAACTTTGATTCTTTGATTCTTCCTTTAAAAATGTCTAACTTGAAATTTGAACAATCTTCAAGGAAAAGGTTTGTGCTTGATCTTCTTTGAAAATTGTTAGTTTCTCAGCAACACTAATCCTTGGGTTTAGCATCACGATCTTATATCAAATGTTGAATTTTGGGGACTTCGGTGAAGAACACCTTGAATTTGGTAAAGAACACGAACTTAAGTGGTAAAGAACGCCCCCCTCGAGGTGAAGAATGGTAGCTTACCATTCCCATCATGCTTAAGTGGCTTCTAAATAACAGCACAGGTAAAGGTTTAGTCATCATGTTTGCAATCTGGCATTTACTTGGCACATGACAAGTTTTAATCAAGCCTTCTTGAAGTTGATCACTTACAATATAGTAGTCTATCTCAATGTGTTTGCTCCTTTGATGGAAAACTAGATTTACAGCTATATGTAATGTCGTCTGGTTGTCACAATGTAATTAGGAAGGCTTCCTAAGTCTATGCTCAAGGCTTGAAGGATAAATCTCCCATGGCTCTATTTTCAGCCTCTGCACGAGATTTGAAAACAATTGATTGCTTCTTTGACGTCTAATATATAAAGGAGTAGCCTAGGAAGACAACACCTTATAATTGACCTCCTAGTGTTAGGACAAGACCCCCAATTTGAGTCACAAAATGCCTTAAGTTTCAATTGATTTTCTACAAGGAAGGAAAGTCCCTAGCCTAGAGCTGACTTGATAAGATGGACTTTCTATGCTGCTTTTAAATGTTGCTCTGTGGGTTCCTTCATGAATTAGCTCAAAGTTTGAACACTGAAAGAGATGTCTAGTCTTGTGATGGTTAAATACAATAGCCTCCTAACCATTCTTCTATACAATGTGGGATCTAGAAACAATTTGCCCCTTTCTCTGCTCATTCTAATGTTATGCTCCGTTAGGATCTTACTAGGCCTCCCTCCTAGTAGCCCACTATCAAAAAGGATGTCCAAAGTGTATTTTCGTTAATTTATATGGATTCCATCTCCATTCTTGCCACTTCCACACCCAGGAAGTATTTTAGGTGATCGATGTCCTTGATTTTGAATTTACTATCAAGAAATTGCTTAACTTTCTTCACTGGATCCTGCGAGCCACTAGCCACTATAATGTCATCCACATACACTAACAGGGCTATGAAATGACTTTCTCCTTTCATAATGAACAAGCTATAATCAACCTTACATCACATGAAACCAAACTTGATGAGTGCCTGAGAAAGTGTAGCATTCCACTATTTAAAAGCTAGTTTGAGTCCGTATAAACTTTTGTTCAACTTGTACACTTGGTTTGCCTTTCCTTTGTTGTACCCTGGTAGCTTATGCATATAAATTTCCTCAATTAGTTCCCCACATAGTAATTCATTATTTACATCTAGTTGATGCAATCTCTAGCCATTCAATGCAGTAATTGCTAAAAGAGACCTCATTGTTGTTAGCTTGGCCACCGGAGAAAAAGTTTCTTGATAATATATCCCTTCCTTTTGTGTAAACCCTTTTGCCTCTAATCTAGCCTTGTATCTTTCCACACTTCCATCACTCTTGTACTTAATTATATATATAAAGTTACATCCCACTGGAAACTTTCCAGAAGGGAGATCAGTCAATGTTTATGTATTATTTTTTTCAAGTGCCTCTATTTCAACCTCTATTGCTTGCTGCCATTTGTGATCTTTTGATTCCTCTACAAAGCTTTTAGGCTCTTCTTGTGTGGAAATAGCATCTAAGAATAGTTTGTGATGTCGAACGAACCTATGGTTGACAGAACACTATCAAGGGGATATTTAGTTAGAGCTTTAGTTTTACTCTTACCTTGCTATGATGTGAGTGGTGAAGATAAAAAGGCCTATTGACAGTAGTCTCTTGAAGATACTTGAGTGCATTTCTCACTCTAGTGGTCCTTCGCAAGGCTGTTTGTGATGGATGATTCAATGGAACAGTACTTGGTGGTAATTGCTGTGACTTATTGGTTTGGTTGGATGTTAACTCAAAACTTTATTCCTGGTTGTTATGAGGTTTCTAACTCAGCAATGTTTGGGATAGAATTTGGAGGTATTTGGTTTTGTGTGTTGAAACTTGGTTCATCACAAGACATGAAAGATGTGTCTGGTGTAGTGTATTGTGGCCATTGGGCTGTGGAGGCAATGCTTGGTCATTTTGGTCCTATAACTTGAAAGGGAAGGTTTACTCATAGAAAATCACATCTCTTGAGATGATGACACCATTGCTTTCTAAGTCTAATAGCTTATACCCCTTGACACAATTGGGATAGACCAGAAACACACATTTCCTCCCTCTGGCATTAACCTTCTTTCTTCATTGGTTGAGTGTTGATGTGTAGTATAAACACCCAAAATCTGGTAAGCAATTTTGTTGTTTAAGGCCTTGGTTGGTGTTCTATTAACTACGTAAGTGGCTATAAGTATGCAATCAGTCCAAAAAGAAAAGGGTATATTAGATTGAAATCTCAAGGTTCTTGTAATATTTAAAAGGTGCTGATATTTTCTCTCAACAATTTCATTTTATTGTGGGGTTTTTACACAATTTTTCTAGTGTATTATTCCTCTCTCTCTTGACAAAACTCTCCAAGGCTAAATTCTACCCCATTATTAGTTTTAAGGACTTTCACTTTTCTTCCAAATTAATTTTGTACAAGGTTAAAAATGGTGATTAAATAATGTTTAGTTTTTGCTTTAGTTTTCAACAAATACACCCCAAGTGCTTCTAATAAAGTCATCTACTATAGTTAGGAACAACCTATTTCCATCATAGGCTATTTGACTACATGACCCCCATAGTCACAATGTAACATCTCAAAAGCATATGATGTTCTATGAGTGTTAATATTAAAAGATGTTTTGTGTAGCTTGACAATAAAAAAAATTGGGCAAGTAAAAGCACATGCTTTATTCTTTACAAAGTTTACAGAAAAATAATCAATAAGTTCCAATTTTCTGCTAGATAGATGACTAAGTCGATAATTCCAAAGAGCATTATGCACATTAGGACTTACTACAAAGAAGGATTAGTGACAAGAGGTCTACGATAGCCTTGCTAAATCCTTTGCAAGTTGTTGTAAATCCACTTTCTTCTCCAAGAGTCTTGAGGGGCCTGTCTTAGCTTCACCCCTCCCAATCTTGGTCCATGAAACAAGGTTCTGAATATAGTAATAAGAGAACAAAAACACAAGGCAATACTAATTGTCATGAGTGAAATTCTTGACTGATATGAGATACATTTTAAAGGTAGGGACACACAACGCATCTTTGAGAATGATGGTTTTAGTTAACTTAACTATGCCTAAGTGTCTTGCCATAACATATGAACCATTTGAAAGTATGATTAGACTTGACACCCTAACAATAATGGCAGTGTATAAACTGAGGTGATAAATCACGTGATCTATTGTCCCTGTGTCAAAAATCCAAGGATAATTGGCTGTATGTACTTCATTTGTGCTAGATGTCATGTGGGACAAGGGCTTACCACTTATGTTCAAATCATCAACATGGGGAGCAAAGGATGGTGGTGCAAAGACAGTGTTTGCAACAGGAAGGTTATGAGATAGTGTTTCATCATCTGCTTTGTTGATTGCTAACTTTTCAGCATAGAGGAGTGCCATCAACTAGTTGTATTGTGCCTTAGTTAAGCTCATAGGCTTACTATTCTCAACTGTTAAGCCGCCTGGCTGTTGTGGATCAGATTACACCAAGTGGACCAATCCTGCTACTTTTCCTCCTTTTTTGATGCAGCTTGTGTCCATGGAGGTATCCTTTCAACTTGTGGCACTTCTTAACCTCATGTCCCTTCATGTTACAATCTAAGCATGTGAGAGAGTCTGCATTCCCAACCTTGAAGTGACTTTCAAGGCTATGTCTTGTAATTTTATAGTAGGTGCAATAAGGTTTATCCCTCTTACCTGTTGGTCCTGCATTGCTGTGAGGTTTCTGTGCTGACAAAGCATGCATTTCAGCTCCTTACATGTTTGTCACTATTTGGTGTTGCTTATCCTATTGTGGGACCATGGTAAAGATCTTATTTACAGGGGGGATGGGATCCATCATTGTTGGACCATGGTAAAGATCTTATTTACAAGGGGATGGGATCCATCATAAGAATCCAATCCCTTATGTGAACTTATGAATCATTCAGCCCCATGAAGAATTGCATTACACAATCCCTTTATTATCATTCAGTGAGGAATCTCAACTGTCCATAAGAAAATTTAGGCATATTATCATATAATGAGAGTTCATTCCAAATACTTTTCAGTTTACTATAATAGCTTATCATGTTGTCATCCCTCTGCATTAGAGAGCTCAAGGCATTCTTTACCTAATAGATTATTGGTCTATTGTATTGAGACATTCTCTCACTCAACTCAATCTAAAGTTCATATACATAACCCATAAAAATTAAACTAGATTTAACTGAGAGAGTAATTGAGTTGAAGGTCTAAGATATATCATATCATTACACCTTGTCCAAGCCTCAAGTAAGGTGAGATCTTTTGGTTTAATGATTTGTCCAGTGGCAAGCTCGAACTCTTTCTATGCCCTGAGTGCCCTTTTATGTTCCTTGCCTAAACAATATAATTTTCAGTGGTTAACAGGTCAAGAATAAGGCTTACCATAGGGTTGTCTCCATTGTCTATTTTTAAGGGTTTGTATGATCAACGAAGTTGAGGAAGCATTCTTGCGATAGCTATTGGTGATCACCCACAGATGATGAATTTGCAACCATGTTTTAGGGATTGATGTGCTTCTTCTCTCTTATTCAAAGCCTTGATACCCTCTAGAATTTGGTTTTATTTCATTGTTGAAAGTTGGAAGTAAAATCGGTAATTGAAAAACAGTGTGTGAGGAAGAAGAAAAAGATCTGAATTTTGAGCTTGATTTTTCTAAGGGTTACTGTTACATTGGCTTATTACTAAAGCTACCAAAGAATACATCTATCAGTAAGCTACATGGCCTCCTCACATTATATCTAACCACAAAAACATCTAAAAACAGTTAATTTAACTACCTTTGTCAGCAAACCCGCTAATAAAAGAAAACTGCAGCAGAAGAGATATAATAAGGATACAACATAACAGTGCTGTGTTGCTTAGTCATGTCCAAGCGGCTTAAGAATGTTCCAATAAGTTCGTTCTGGCATAGACTGCAAGAGTTGAGAGAGTCCGATGTCGGAGATCCGATAACTTCTCCGCCATACATGGCCGAAGATATGTGGAAGAGGCTGGTCCGCTTGCTGCTTTGTAATCTGAAAGGGGTCCTATCATCACCCCTTCTGTCCCCCTCTGCCCCATAACAGCGCATCCTGCAGAAACATGCCTTGTCTGGACCGTGGCATGTCACTATTGTGTACTCCTCCGAGCTCTCCATTGAGCCTCTACTGTTTCCTTAACAATTCTTTCGTGCCTTCACCGGAATTAGGTTGGATCAGCTAAATAAGGCCTTACTCCGGTTACTGCCAGATTTCCCAGGGGCCGCAACTATGCCTAACCCCACCCTACCAAAATCAAAGCTTTTTAGTCCTCTGGGGGACTGAGTCTTGGACCCATATGACTTCTTGGGCTCTTGGAAGTCTCCACTTGCCCAAAGACCACTGATAGGGTTAAGCTTTTCCATCACCGGCTTCGACGTTCTGGAGGGTTCCCTCTTGCTTGAAGAAAGATCACCGATTGTGGAGCAGAGAGAATTGGGAGAGCCGGGCGTTGAGCTCCCAACCCCAGTCCCAAGGAAGGTTCCTTTACGAGCCTTTTCAATATATGTTTGATCGAGTTGTTAGACTGGGCCCATGGTTTGGTTTTTGAGATGTGAAATCATAAACTTGATCTTGGTGATTTCGTTCGCATAATTGAACAACTTTATTCTAATATTAAATTGGGTTCGACAAGAATTATTTTGATACCTTTTGTCAGTGGCCAATATTTTCCGTAACGTCCACGTCTGATAATTTGCCACCCGATCTGCGGAAACGGCGCGGCCGTCATCCGTGTAAGCCCAAGATTCCGGTTGGTTGACGTCGTTGGTGATTGGATACGGGTCATTGTTAAGAGGGCTCATTTATTAGTGGAGCCCACCAATGTGGACCGCTTGATTTATGTTGAGGTTCTTCTCCAATTTTTCGGCCTATTGAGACTAAGCCCACGTGCTTCAATGTGTATGGGGGAAATAAATCAGGAACTGCTGCTCTGTACTCGCACTGTCCGGTCCGCGCGGAATCCCATCACACAATGGGGGTTTTCTTTAAAAACAAATCCAAATTTAATAATCAATTAAAAAAATAACAAAAAAAAAAAAGATTTAAAGATTTAGATTGATGCCGGCATCTAAATTTTTTTAATAGAGCAAAAAACTCAATTTCCAGCTCCGTTAAAAAAAGTAAAATAAAATAAGTCTGATGTTAGACCTAAAATATAATAAAAAATAAAATAAGAACCCTCAAAGCTATAAACTCGATTTCCCACTCTGAGTGACATTTTTAAAAGCTAAACACGGCCCAAGTATGTTGTTGCTGAAATTGAGTTTTTGAGGGTTATTAAATGTCTTGAATGTTGTTAAATTTTTTGGGTGTTGTTAAATTTTTTGGGTGTTGTTAAATATATTGTTAGTTTGTAAATTTTAGTGTTTTTGGTAATATTGTTGTTGAAATTAGATTTTAAAGTGTTAAATATTTTGAGTGTGTTAAACATTTTGGGTATCAGTTAAATTTATGCATGTTGTTAAATTTGTTGTTAATTTGTAAATATAAATGTTTTCTGTAATGTTGTTGAAATTAGATTTTTGAATATTATCCACAATTCATTTGTGTGTGTTAGTTAAATTTTTTGAGTAAAATTTTTTGAGTATTAGTTAAATTAATGTAAAATATAATATATGAATCAAAGGAGTATATAATTTGTTATGAATGAAGATAAGTAAAGGTTTATTTATATACTATGTATAACAACATTTTTTTTTAAATATTACTCATAGATTTATGTTGATTTATTTTCAATCGTAGAAAGAATAAAAAAGAAAAAAGAGCATTAAGGTATGATCTAACTATGAAATTAGTTATTTAAAATTCTATTGTGTTGTATTTGTTATAATTCTATATTTAAACATATATATGGAAGTTATTTTGTGCATTTGAGAACTTTATTTTCATATTCTTTCATATTTTGTTCATACTACATGTGTATTAAGATTATATATATTTAAGTAACATGACATATTTTATTATGTTAAATATAAGCATTTGTTCATATTTATGATTATTATATTGTGGTAAATGTAATGAGTTAATGTATTATGGTATGTATGTTTGTTCAATAGATTCATTTTTTTTATCAATTCGTGTTTTTATTATTTAGTGTTTATGGATAAAATATTTGATTATTATGTAGTCCAATTGACTTGGAATTTTTTGTGTTTAATTGTTACACTGCTGTTAATTATTTAATAGTGTTATTTTAGTTTTGTGTTGTAGTAAACGATTGCAACAATTAATTGAAGATGAAAGAATTTTAGATTTCTTAAGTAATTATTTGCTACAAAAAAATTGTATGTAGATAATAAAAATATGTAGCAGCAAAAAAAGTTATAACATAAGTGAATAATTAGTAGATATAATTAAATGTCAACAAAAACCTTAGGAAAATATTTATTTAGAAATTAAATACCCGTGCAATATTTTTATTATATATTATTTAATTTTATTGATATTTATAAAAAAAATGTGAACAAAAAAATTTGTGTAGTGGAACCAATTAATAAAAAAATATTTTTATTAATTGACATTTTTGAATATTTTTTTGTGTGATATCATACCAAATAATGAAAATTATGTGAAGGTTACAATATATTAACATATTGTATGAATTTTTTAGTAATATTGTAGTTTGGTATTATTATTTGAATAATTAAATATACCTAAAATATTGCAGTGGTACTAATAATGAATAATTTTTAGCAAGTAAAGAAATAATAGGAATATCCAACAAGCATGTAAAAAGCAATATATTAAAATATTGTACGAATTTTTTAATAATATTATATTTTTGTTATACTTTTTAATTATTAAATATACCTAAAATATTGTAATTGAACTATTCAATATTTGACATTGTATATTTCAAGGAAAGTATTATTAAAATACCTAAAATATATTTCAATAACTTTTTATAAGAATAAATAGGCATCAGTTACTACAATAATATCTAACAATTAAAGAAATAATAGGAATATTCTATAGGAAAATAGAAATTTTTACGAAATCTTTTTATAGGAACAAATAGTTATTCGTTAATGAAAGAATAGGAATATTCAACAAGCATGTAATAAACATTTTGCAAGGAAAAATAGGTACTTCCCCTAATATTTGTATACAAAATTTAAAAATAATATATTAAATTATATGTTTAATTTATACCTAGGTTTATGCTTAGATGCAATTTATAACAAGTTTGAATTCATAATGATGTCATGCAAATTTTAATTTTTTTGTAAAAATATGTCGATTGGGGAAGACTACATATTGCTCGTCTTGTGTTGAGGTGGACGTATTATGCATGATGGGAATTCTTATAATTATAAGCGACAACCACAAGAATTTGATATTATAAGTCATGATTTCAGTTTATCATAATTTTATGTATATGTGTATTAACTGATTGGTGTTGATTGTCATCAGTACATTTTGGTACTGCATACTCCATTTGTGCTTAGCATGTACATAGGTCTAAAAAAGTGGATTTAATAAAGTTTGATGATGTGCATCACTTGAGGTTTTATTTGAACACCATTAATGAATTACAGTTTTTAAAATTATTTGTAGAGTTTGAGGTAATGAAATGTAACCACAGGGTTCAAAATTTGTTTAATGAGGTACTTAAAAAATAGAATGAAGATGATAAAGAGTTACCCGTGGTAATAGAAACAGTTGCAGCAATAGGGGTTTAGGACAATGTGTAAGTGCAGGAATGTGGTATAGAGTATCAATTTGAGCTGACATTGTAGGATGGAGCACCAAATATTTATAGGGATAGTTTTGGCCTAGGTTGGGGCGCCACAAATGCCCTTCCAAACAATGAAGGGGAAGATGCTGACAAGATTAAGGATGAGATTGCCACAGCATTACCGAGGTTAGATACATGGCAAGATGCAGCAAGCCCCTCTAGTAAGCCAATCATACAGAGTGGTACCATACCATCAAGATACTCGTTGGTTGAGTTCTTACAGTGCATACTTGGGGACTATGAACAAGATAGTATACATACTCCATCAAATGAATGGGGCCAATTCTACGCGGAAGATAGTGGAGAGTTAGCTTGTGTGATGAATTTTAAGAATAAAAAGCATGTTATTGCAGTTGTGAATGAGTACTCATTTAGTGTGGCACAGCATAAATACAAAGTTGTGAAAAGCACTCCTCAGGTATGGAAAGTACAGTGCAACTATAACACGGATGAGGGGGAGCAAGTGGGAATTATGGGTATCTTGAAACTAATGTTAGGTTATTGGAAGATTACTAAGTACGTGGGTCTACATATTTGTTTCCCTAGCTATGCACCACAAGAAGTTGGATGTGAACACAATAGCACAACGATTTATGGGAATGGTCTAGCAAGACCTATCATATGAGATAAAGTTCATAATACAAATAATTAAAGATAGGTATGGGTTTGAAAATTCCTATGCTAAGGCGTGGCACGGGTTGAGCCCTTTGGAGTGGTTTTAGGGACATGGGAGAATTCAATGCAGAAGTCGCTAGCATATATGGTTATGCTCTAGAAATATAATCCTGGGACCATTGTTGAGTGGCGCCATGTCCAATGTGGCACTCTGAGATATTACACTTTGAGATATGCATTTTAGACTTTTAAATCATGTGTGGATTGATTTTAGCATTGCTCTAATGCCATAAGCATCAATGGGACACATTTATATGCTAAATACCAACATAAGATGAGTGGCCTTGGATGTGATCCATGAGGTATTGCCCTTGGTGTTTGCCATTATTGATGAGGAGAGGACAAACTCTTGGTACTGAATTCTTACTCTATTGATTTGGCATGTTGAGGGATGACTTGTTTGATATGTAATTAGAATGTTGGTTTGCTAGCTCCTATAGAATGTACTCCCAATCTTCAACTACCTCATAGGGGTTAACTAATTTTTCTTGAGGTACGTGTGTGTCAACTTTATTAAGACCTTCTGTAGTTAGGCTTTGAAGGACATGTGCTAAAGCACAGGCTCGACGCACGAGCTTGTTAAGTTCAGTAGGTGTATGGCAAAGATTAATAGTTTAAATCCTACTACATACAATTAGTTGATGGCAATGGACTACGAAAAGTAAGCTCTTGTACATGACAGTGAATATAGAGTAGGAATACTAATGATTAATATCTTAGAGTCCTAGAATGGAGTGTTGAAAGGTGCACAACAGCTCCCAATTTCTATCATTATATAGCTTACATTTGAGTGTGTTGTTGCATCTTTCTGGATAGATTGGCCGAGGCCACGAGTATGCAAGCAAATGGCTGGCGCTGGCCCACATGTCTGGCTAAGATATATAGGGACGCAAAGTAAGAGTTTGTTCGCCACATATCATAGTTGATTGACTGGTGTACCTTGTCAGCAGATGTGTGTAGAGTATAACGGGGGTCAACGTGGAACTAATTATTCTGTGAGTATCATGTAGCAAATATGCAATTATGGGAAGTGGAGGGCATATGGGATTTCATACTCGCATGTGATGTACGTTTATTGAACAATGTAAATCCTAAGGAACTTGTGAGCCTTTTTTACTCTGTTGACTAGTAGGTGGTCACATATTCAAGCCAGTTTGAGGTTGTGTGGAGTGAGGAACATGTGGACTTTCCACCATTTGCACTAGTGCACAACGCAGAGCGTCGATGGTGGTGACGATGAGTCTAGGACCGAACAACAGTATACATAATCAGATGGATCGTGGTGAAATGTGAGCCAAGCAGAGAGTGTAGCGTGGAGATGTTGATCCCAAAGCATCGAGTTTCTAACGTCTATAGGCCTACTCCTTGCTTTTATGTATGTCAATTTATGTAAGATATATCATTTATTTCGGCTATATCAAGTTAAAATAATTATTTCCATTGATGTTATTATATGCATTTTATGTATTCCATTTGGTACATGTAAGTTGACAAGGTTTCTTTTCAATTCTCCGTCATTCATCATATAACAATAAGTTCTTCATAGTTTATCATTGTTTCGCAATATTATAAAAGTTCACTATATTGGCTAACATAAACAAACATCATTTGACTAAGAAGATGTCCATTAACCCTTAATTTTTTTCTCGTTGTACATTTGACAAATAATGCAATAATTCACTATGTGGCCTAACACAAACAAATATTTTTCAATGAACAGGATGTCTACTGGCCCTTATATGCACCCTGGCCCGATTAATGGATTGTTGCTCTGCTTGTAGTCGGAGCATTGCTCAAAGAACGTGTGGACAGAACAGCTTGATGACACAGTAATGCTAGCTGCGCTTGATAATTATAGGACAAGGTTTCAAGAGGTTAACCTTCTTGTACTGGACATTTTTTACTGCATTGGCTTGTATGGTGTATATAAATGTGGCATTATGCCATTGGACCACTTTTGTTGAGAGATAGCATTGGGATATGCTCACATTTCATTTTGTACCAGGTGAAGTGACAGTTACTCTTAAGGATGTCGCAATTATTTGGCACTTGCTGATCACTAGAGAACTAGTAACGGGGAGATAGTTAAGCGTACATAGTCTGACTAATAGACCATGTGAGAGGATGCCCTGGTATAGCATCCGGATGTTAGGCACCTTAGATGTTCCTTTATATCATTGAGGATAATTTATATTCACCTCTATGATCACCGTATATGTGTAGATAACTCCCAAGTGGAGGTTGAGTAATGAGCATAGGATTTGCTATGCTTGTTTTGGGTGGCACTATATTCCCCATTGCGTCATAGGCTCAAATAAACTTGTATTTGAGCCATCTTATACAACGGGATTGTGAGTCATTATGAAGTAGGAGGAGTGCAACCTTTGTATGTCTTTATCGAGGGCTATGTGCTACATGCTTGTGATAAAGATCCGTACTTACAAGGTCAGTTTTACTATTACAGGTAGATTTACATATGTTGATACACATACTGTTACTACTTTTAACATCATCTACATAAGAACATATTGAAATTTTATGTGTAAATTTACGTGTTGATATGGGATTTGTAACACATTCAGAGGTGTGCCCACATCTATTGTACAGTGTTTTAACATAAGGCCCTTGGAGATGGACGGAGGTATTGCAATTTCAGCAGCACCTTATGGTTCTGTGTAAGTCATTAGATTAAAATATTTCACACACCAATTTGTAATCTCACTAGGTTTTATGCATGCGTGCATGATTGCACTCTTTCTTTTCTTTTTAGGTGGACAAGCCATAGGCTATAGTTGATGGAGACTGGTAGTAACAGTGTGCACGTACATTGGAAGATTCTGAACTCTAAGGCCTGGCCTAGGTATGACAGTAATTTTATGTAAGTAGTATTTAACAATACTTTTTTTACACTTGTTGCCTAGCATTTTCATAATTTGCAATTACCTAGTTTGAGTGGTAGCCCTACACTCCTAATACATATGTATCATTGCTACTGTAGGTCAGTCACGATATGTGGACGCACTAAGGACCATTGATATTTAACAATATAGTGGAGATGCATCGCATAGACCAAGTGCTATGGCAGTTCAAGATGCTGCAAACCATCTAGATGATCCCACCACTTTCAAGAGGACAATCTTCTACACACGATTAACTGCAAAGCACACATGGCTAGGATTGGAAGATATACTATCGCGAATACATTACTATGTGGAGGAGCAAAGTCAACATTCATAAGAGATAGCGTCATCAGTCCCTATATTCTACATGTTCGTAGTGGTTTTTATTAGGGAAAGCGAAGTTTTTTGCAATATGTGGTATGTGCAAAATAATTCCCTTACGTATTTTATTTCATATTTATAAAAGCAAGTAATCAAGTTTTTATATTTTACCATTATTACAAGATTGTAGATTGCAAGGTGTTGATTTGATGGAGGACTTTAGCATAGTGCAGATGTCATATATATGGCCATTCAGCCTGTCACCTGTCCAATGGCCCTATGAAGTATTAGATTCAAGATAGCATGATGGAGGCCAGGCTTCATAGGTGCATTCACCTTAGCATGACCTAGGTGGCATGCACAGTGGTGATGAGCCCCTTCCACGACCTCATCATGCAGTGTGCCACTGTTGGCGTGGGACTGGGGGTCATCTTCTTTAAGGTATACATTTTTTGTTGAATATGTTGCAATTAAGATTTCTTCTTTTTTTATATATATGATTTATTATCTCATTTTACATGTATAAATTAAGATTTCGGTACTAATTCGTTTCGTGAACTTTTCTACTCATATGTCATTATCTGAATTACTTGTGTATAAATACAATAAATTTAACATAATATCAAAATCATTTAACAAATAATACAATTTGTAAAAAATAAATATAAATTCTATGGTTTGATAAAATGACCGAAAAGTGTTGAAAAGTAAAAGTAATTGACACAAGGGTAATTGTATAAATTGAGAGCCAAAAACTTTATATATATATTTCAAAAATTATGGGGTCTGGTATTTTATTTTTTAAAAAATAAACTTTACATATTTATTTATTTATTTACTTATTATTTTTAAGAAAAATTATTTATATTTTTCTTCCACTTTATTTATTTTTTTTGGGTCTAACAATATTTTATTATATTTTATTCTAAAAACTAGCTTTTTGGCTCTATTAAAAAATTTTAATTTTGTTTAGATGTTGGAAACAAGGTTTCCAAACTATACAAAGCCAAAGACCCAATTTCCAGAATCAGCCTAAATCTTTAAACCTTTTTTTGGTTATTTTTCAATTGATTTTAAATTTGAATTTAAAAAAAAAAACCCTCACACAATGTGGGCTATTTTCTTTGCAATTTTGGGTTTTTTTTAAAAAAAATTATTATATATCTTTTTTCTTTTTTTAAAAATAATTAAAGGTCGGATGTTTATGGAATATGCCATTCCGTCCAATCAGACGACGAAATGCAACCACGTGGCCATAATCCATTCCCTCATTTGATTCAATGGAATGTAAACAAAAATTCGGCATGCCAATCTGTCACTTAAATCAACGAATTGACCGAAAAATTAAAAAAAAAAATTGATGATTTAGTAATAATTGTTAGGGTTTTTGTTGATTAGAGTATTTAATATTTTAGTGATATTTAACATTAGAATTTTGTTAATCATATTTTTACAATAATTATTAATTTTTTAAATTAAAAGCCCTATTATAACCCTATTTTCCCTTTTTTAATATAAGTTCAACTATACATGGAATTAATTATTAAAGCCATTTGCAAAAAGAATGCAACTTTGACAGAATCAAATTGACCAATTTCAACCAATTCTTTCATTTGGAACTAACACTATACAATAGGAAATAATTAATTTTATTTAAACATGTAACCAATTCATACATGTTGTGGAAAAGCTAACTATACAAAATATGTATAAAAGTGTGTGATTTACCATTAAGGTTTTTATATAGTTTAGGGTTTTATATGTTTTAGGGTTCTTTATAATTTAAGGTTTTAAATATGTAGGTGGCATTTGAAATAAGAGTTAGGCAATTATATTTTTGTAATAAACGTTAAACTTTTTGAAAAAATGTCATAATTTGCAAATTGATTAAGATTTTGTTAGAAGCAAATTTATATTTTATTATTTATTAAAGTGTGTGAATTCATGTTAATATCCTATGAACAAGGTAGTGCCGTTATAATTTTAGGATGCATATGAGAAAATTTTGCAATCATGAGAGAAACGATAACATGAGTAAGAACTGACAATATACAGTTGAAATTGTAATTTGATGGTGGAAAAATATAAAAATAATTAAATTTGTTTAAATATGTAATTAGTACATACAAGTAATAAAAGAACAAGTAATTATACAAATTATGGCCAAAATGTATGACACCATAATGATCCCCAGTGCTGCATCCTGGTGGCTGTGTTTGATGATGTGGCCTATATTATCACTACGAGTATTGACCTTGCAGTGTTGGCTATTCTTCGGAATCATGACTCATGCCACTGTTATAGCTCTATGACTCTCCCATATAATACAATAGAGAGAAATATCATTAAATGGTACCAGAGATGTGGGATGGTGATGGGAAGTATCGTATTGCATTGTGAGGAAAATCCTAATCCTAGCTATAAATTCAGTGACATAAAAGGGTACTGCAACTAAGAAGAATCTAACCATAGCGATGTGTATGGGGACTATATGTCAATGTTTGGTGGCACCAATGTTTAGTAATCCCCTTCGGAACCAATGTTGATTGTTGATCCCACGTACAGCACATCATTAAATGCAAAAGCATATAAGGAAGGCCTAGGCATATTTGGATGAATTAATGAGTGGGACAGCTCAAGAATGTGTGGATGAGGAGGTGGGTGCAATCGTCTAGGCATGTCCAAATGAGGAGGTGGGTGTGATAGGATAGGCATGTCTAAGTGATGACGTTGGACTTGGCTATACAACTAGAAATCTTAAGTAAGTTGTTATGAGGCCATGCTCTCCATCTATTCAAACATCACCACATCGTATCCTATTTAGCGCATCTACTACATTTGTTGGGCCTGTAACAAAGTGTCAACAATCATATATTAATATGCATGTACTACGTGAATTAATAAGGTATGTGTAGACAATGTAAGAAGGTAGAGGATATCATACCATGTGTACAAAAACTCCAACACCTTTGGGTTGGTATCATCTACGCACATAGCACTACGTGGAATTGATGATACGTCGTGTGACCTACTATAACGCATGTCCCCATAAAGATATAGGTAGATTGGTGAAACTCATCATAAATTAAACCATGTCTAACAGAGTAAGATTCCTATATTCTGCTACACCATTCAATTAAGGAGTTACCAATGGTGGTAATTGTGATTTAATACCATTCTCCCTAAGGAACTCAACAAACTCAGCACTCATATATATATGTCTCCACGATCTACTTGTAGCACTTTGATGAGCTTACTAGTTTGCTTCTCTATTTGTGCCATGAATTCCTTGAGCCTTTCAAATGATTCATGCTTGTACTTCATCAAATATACAAAACCATACCATAAGTAATCATCGATGAAGGTTATGAAGTAGAAGATCCTCCCCTTGCTATATTATTAAATGGCCTATAAATGTGAATGTGGACTAGCTTTAATACCTCACCAGTCCTTTCAACACATCCATCAAATGAACTTCTAGCCATGTTGCTTAGGCAGGAAGGTTCAAAATTGGATGGGGTTCCTATCTCGAATGGCCAATAAACCTATCTTTCTCTAACTTATTAATCCTTGTGCCTATGCATGACGAAGTCTAGGGTGCCACAAATGCTTGGGATTTAAGCTACTTGGACATTTGTTTGAGATGGTGTTGATCACACTAGTATCATCTATATTCGAACAATATAAGCCATTCATGAGAGATGCCGGCCAACCAAGTTAATACAATAATAAATATGGCACACATCTCTTCTAAAAGAAAATTTATAATTCTCTTTTATTAATAAAAGATTGGAAACAATGTTCTTAAGGCCATTGGGCACCCAAAGATAATCTCTCAAAACAAAACTCTAGCCAGATGAGAGTTTTATTTAAGAGTTCCCAATTATGGTAGCTACAATACTTGCTCCATTTTCCACCTTTATCACCTCTTCATAGTTCTCAAGCATCCTACTTCTAACCAAATCCTGATGCAAACTACAAATGTGAGAAGTGGCACTAAAATCTAAAATCCAAGAAGTATAAAATACACCAACAGAATAAGATGTTTCATAAAAATAAAGTTCTTTACCTCTCATTGCCTTTTTAAGGTTAAGGTACTCAATGCAGTTCCTCTTCTAGTGCTCAATCTTATCGTAATGGAAACTTTTCTTTTTTTTGCAAGATCCAGTGACCTTGGGAGTGGCAAGCTTTTTCTTCTTTGTGATTGGACAAGCTCACTCACATCACCACCCTCTGCCATGTGCATCCTTAGTATTTTTTTGGACATCTCATATCTAGCAATGTGACTCTACTCACATACAACTCTTGTAAGTGGTATAAGATCTCCCTTCCAGTCCCTATAATCTTATAGGTCCTCTGAAGATCATTAGTCATAGTAGCGACATATAATTCTTGACCCGTAGGTCGTCCTCTTCACTAGCCATGTTAGTAGAGGCTCATGGGATTTGGTCACCAATACATTGCCAAACTACTCTAGATTGAGAATAATTTTTAGATTTCGGAGCTAGTCAACATAGTTAAGCGCAATTGGAATATTGATCTCAACAATTTCGAAAGAGGTGTAGACATTATTTAAACAAAATAATACTATAAAGAAATAAACAAAATGGCATCAACTCTTAGCCTAAACCCTAAACCCTCAAATGGCATCAACTCTTAGCCTCTATACGAACATCAACTTTTGATGTCTTCCACATTTATTTACAAATACACATGGCATACTATGGAAAATCCTATTCTGAGTAATATAAAGCAAAAACTAGACTTATGACCTTACAAGCCATGAAAAATTAATTATGCAACCCATAGAAACTAAAAACAAAAGTAAATGCACCCATCCATAGGTATCCTAATTCCATAATTTAACCACAAGATTTATCTAAACAATTATACATCACATGCATAATTAAATAATACCATTCAATAACTAATTCTGTGGCTTACATGTCTCATGCATTAGTTTTCATCCCTGAAAAAATAATTTTTCAAAAATAAAATTAAAATAGGAAAAACTATGCAAAAATCCATCACAATCCCGAGAACAACTACCGCAGTTGTGAGCAAGTTTAGACCTTAGTAGATCCACTTAAGGGAACAGTTCGCATTAGATGCAAGTGGGCTTTGAGATTTAGCAAATGGATATAAAAACTACTTTCTTAAAAGGTTCCTTCATAAGTATATTTATACGGTGCAAGCATGCGGTTTTGAAGCCCAAGGTGAATCTTATAAAGTATACAAGCTTAAGAGATCATTTATGGTGTTAAGAAAGCATCAAAGAGATAGAATTGCATCTTGACGGTGCATTCAAATCATTTGACTTCATAAAAAAAACAAGGATAAGTCTTACATCTACAAGAAGCTAGTGGGAGCGTCATTATATTCCAAGCGTTGTAGGTACATGACATAATACCCATTAGAAATGATGTTGGGATTCTAACCTTGGTCAAAACATGGTTATTTAGTACATTCTCTATGAAATACTTGAGAGAAAGGATTTATATTTTAGGCATTCAGATCTATGGAAATAGAGTAAAGAGTTTGATAGGTCTCTTACAACCATTGTACATAGACAATATCCTAAAAAAGTTTAGAATGGAAGCATCTAAGGGAATATTACTACCACTCAAACATGCATCCATCTCCCAAAGTCCATGTACCCAAAGGCGGATGATGAGAGGAGGTTAATGGATTGCATTCCATATGCTTAAATGATTGAAAGCATGATGTATGCAATGCTATGTACAAAGGTAGCTTTGCTTATGCTGTAAGTGTTATAATCAGGTTTCATGCAAATTCTAGCAAAGAGTGTTAGACTACTATCAAGTGCATCCTCTAGTACATGAGAATGACTAAGGGTATAGTGCTTGTGTATGGATGTAGAAAGCTAAAGGTAGATTGTTATACTGACTTAGAATTCTAATTGAATGTAGATGTTGGAAGATCTACTTTGAATACATCTTTACCTTCAATGGAGAAGCAGTGAATCAGAAGAGTTCTAAATGGAGTATCACTACGGATTCGACCACTAAGGCTAACTGTATCACTGCATGTGATGCCAAGAGAGAGGCTATTGAGATTATAAGTTTGTCATAAACCTTTAATTGATTCTAGGGATGGATTAGCCATTGCTACTTCATTATGACAGTAATGATGTGACTGCGCAAGCAAAGCAACTAAGGTTTCATAAAAAATCTAAATACATTACGAGGTAATATCACATTACTTGAGAGATCATTAGAAGCGTCAACATTTCCATGCAGAAGATAGCTTCATCAAATGATGTTGTTGTCCTAGTCACCAAGTTGATGCTACAACTGCAGCTCAATTACCATCTTAAAAAGATGGGTATTAGATATCATAGCAATTAGCATTAGGTCATTAGCATTAAGTTGCAAGTGAAAGATTGTTAGTGATATGTCTTTTAGTGCCAAATTATTTAAGGGGAATGTTAGTTGTAAATGTTATTTTCATTAATTAATAAAATATGGATATTTCATTTTTATCAACTTTCTGGTAGTTTTTATCATGCATGTGATTCTTGTCATGGTGTAAAGACGTGCATGTGCCCATATGATTATGCTAAGGGGTCTTGTTCATAAGCAATTATGAATATAGACGTTAAGCCTTCTTATTACACAATAATTAAAATATGTTCACAAGTCATTGATTTTCTAAATGGGCATTAAGGAATTAGTACAACCTGCATACCATGTATTTGTGTGGTGAGTGTCGACCACTTGATATGAGATACTAAGAACACATGCATGTAGACATCATTAGGGAATGTTGTATTTGAACAATGATTTAAGGACCAAAGCAAACACATAAAAGTTACTCTTTACTATCGATGTCTTACTTCATGATCTTGTAAATGCATGTGGACCATAGACTTGAGACACTATGGTTATCTTGTATGAATGATAGTTAGTATCTTATTAGGGCATCAAAGTCTAACATCTATCTTGTTATAAAATATGGTCATGAGCCTAACGTGTTATTGCTCATATGCATATAAAGGCATGTATGCAATTAACAAGGGATTTATCTCATTGTAAGTGAGTAAAGTGTTTGTCTTATATGATCGATGTTCCATGAGATGAAAATACTTGGTTGAGATAGTGTGTGATTGGAAAAAAGTTACTGACATGCAATTAGACTCATGAGGTAACATTGATTTGGTCATATGATTAAGCTAGTTAATTTAACTAAATGAGAGATAAAACACAAAAAAAGACATATACTACATGGTATTTTTGATTAGGAAGGTTTTTATAATCCATTCACTTCATCTTAGATGGATTTCAATACAGTCTAAAGACTGGGTGCCACCCATATCCTTTAAACTATACTTGTTGCCAACTATGGGTAAGTTCAAAGAGTCACACACATAAGAAAAAGGCAAAGGCTAGAAGGCATTTGCCGTGCGAGGCCATAATGAGGCTTGAAAAGTCTCATGGTAGAATTAATTTAGTTGTAATTAGATTGGAACAAATAAAATGGTTTGTTTCGCATTATGTTTGTTAATTATATGATTATTAACTAAAAAAACAATGAGCATTTACTTTAACAAATGAAGATTTATTAAATTAAAGGACAAGATGCAAATGAAATTATTTGGCACTTATTATATTTGCTAGTAATAAGATTATTAACTAGAAACAAAATGGACCTTAGATTTAAGTAATGAAATTAATTAAATCAAAGGATATGATTCCAATGGAATTTAATTATTAATTCCATTAATAATTACAGATGAAAATGGTTTGAATGAATTTTATGATCCGTGTAAATGCCCATTCCATGTGTCTTCTGTTGATTAGGAATCCAACCAAATATAAAAGAAGGTGTCCTAGATATAAATCAACTAGAAAAGTTCCAAAATCAGAAGGGCACTATGCACACGAGTACTGTAGCAGCAGCATTGTTCACACCACTTTGCACAAGAGAGAAAACATTCACTAGCCTCCACAGTATTTCATCTAGAAAATTTTCCAAGTGCAAAGAGTTTATGGGATTTCATAAAAGAGTTTGTAAAGATTCATTAGAAAGGCTTTACCTGTGTCTTGTTCATGTAGACAAACTAGAGACCAAGGTAGAATTGCAGCTTTGGGGTTGCAAATAGAATTTGATAGGAATTTGATTTTTAGCAGTCATCCATACAACAAAACTATGTTTTAATTTATTTAAGTTAATCAAAGAAAAGCAGACTGGGTTGGGATTTTAGTTCTGCTGCTCTTGATCTAATATTTCATGAATTTTAATTGAAAATTTTACATCCTAACCCAAAGAAACCCAACATGGAGAAAGTCTGCATCTACAAAGGAGCCCACAAAAGTTTCACCCAAGCTAGCCAAGGGTAACAAAGACCGTGACTCAGTTGATACCTCGCTTAAGGTAACATAAGAGCATATTCTAAATGCTTATTTAGACTTTAATGTATTTCAATATCCTATTAGATTTAAAGCACCACCACACAATCATCTAAGTGTGAGGTATTATAAATTTCACAACAAATATAGGCGCATTATAGAAGCTTGTGGAAAGTTAAAGAGGCAATTTGAGTCCTTAGTTAGAAAAGGTTATTTCAAAGATTTTGTTCAAGGACTAGAGAGTACCCTTAGGATAAGGGTGAAGGGGTACTTCAAGTGGAACCTCACCCTTGACAAGATGAGACAAAGAAAGGGTACACAAATATGATATTTTAGGGGCCTACGTATGGAACTTCTAATAATGATAAAAAGGTGTGCGTGCATATTTTTGTGATGATTGGGAATAGATTAAGGTTGGACAACCCACCTCAGTTAGATATAGTGATCAACTTTAGTGAAGAGGATTTCTAGGGGATCCTAGTACTTCATCAAGATGTCCTCATGATCACTTCAACTATAGCTAATTATGATGTGTCCAGATATTTGATAGACAATGGGAGCTCTGTTGATGTGCTATCTTGTTGCTAGTTACCTTAAAAGGGAAAGGCGTAACCCAGATAAAAATGATTTAGTTTTTCATGGTGGAATCCTTGAGCAAGTATAATGTTATTTTTGAAAGTCCAATGTTGGCAGCCTTTCAAGCAATAACATCACCAATCCATGGCCATTAAGTTCCAACTTCAGATGGAAGGATCAATGCGGTCAAAGGGGATTAAATTAACTCTCGTTGGTGCTATGTTGATGTTGTTAGTAGGCTAAAGTGATTCATCCAAATCAAAATCCAAACTTAGAGCCAAAAGAAAAATTATTAAGTGTGGAGTTGAAGCTTAGGTACCCTGAGACTACATCTAGACTAGGGGCTAGGCTATCAGCAATAAGGTAGGATTTAATCCAATTCCAAAGGAGAAATGCCTATGTTTTTGTGTGTTCTTTGGATGACTTAATCGAAATTGATCCCACAACTGCCACACATAATCATATGTTGATCCAACACGAAAGCTAGTTAAGTAAAAATTAAGGACGTTAAATACTCAAAAGTTGAAAATCATGAAGAAGGAAAGGGATAAAATCTTGGACTTAAGACAGATCTAAAAAATTTAATTTTTGAAATGGATAGCCAACATTATTATTGTCACAAAGATAGGTGAAAAATCGCAAACATGTCTCAATTTTAAAGATTTAAATAAATCTTGACCAATGGATTTCTGTTTGTTGTCTAATCGATCAACAAGTGGTAGCAATAGCCAAGATGGAACTCCTCATGTTGACAAATGCTTCTTAGGGTTACCATTAAATTTTGTTGGATAAAGACTAAAAAGGGTACCTTTTATCATTCCATTTGGTAATTTTTCTTATAATGTTTTGCCCTTTTGTTAAAAAATGAGAGAGTTGCCTATCAGAGGATGGTAGACTACATGTTTAGGACTTAAATTGCGAGGAATATGAAAGTATACATTGATGTCATGTTGGTTGAGTCATTGAGGATAGAGGATCACATTTAGGATCTCTAGAAGACCTTTCAAACAATAAGAGGGTACATTTAAAGTTTAATTTAGCAAAGCATGTTCGCAATGCAGGAAGGAAAATTTTTAGGTTTTTTAATAAGTGAGGGGAATTGAAGTGAACCTAAAGAAAGTCTAGTCCATTCCTAAACAACCCCCCCCCCCCAAATCAAACCTCCATTACGTCCAAAAACTTGCAAGGAGAATAGCAGCCTTATCTTGATTTATTTCACAATTTTTAGATAAAATTTACCCTTTTTTAAAAGTTCTAAAGAGGGCAAAGAAGTTTGCACAAAATGAGGATTGTCAACATGAGGCATACATGGCTAAGCACACTCTTTTAAAGAAGCCCATCCTAGAAGAAAGGTTGTATCTTTATTTAGTAGTCTACAATGTAGCTCTGAGTTGGGTGATCAATAAAGAACATGAAAAGCACTAATTCCCTTTCTATTGCATAAGCAAAAGGCTCTAAGGGACAAAAGAGAGATATACTAAAATAAAAAAGTTGGTTTTGTGTTTGGTTATTACTATGAGATAGCTTGTTTGTATTTTCTTTCACATGTAATTATAGTGCTTACTAACCATCCCTTAGGAATGATCCTGGAAGGAACAAAGGCATTTGGAAGGTAGTTCACTGAGCAATCAAGCTGAGCAAAGATGATCTTAAATACTCACCCTGACTAGCCATTATAGCATAAGCCCTCACGGATTTTATTGTTGAAAAGATTAGGAATGATCATCTCTTGCCTTGGAAAATTTATGGATGCTCCTCAACCTAATTAGTGAGCACTGCAAGGATTGTTTTGGCCAACCTAAATGTGACACCCTGCAATACAAACTAAAGTTGGAAGTTAATCTATCAACTAATGAAGCAAAATATGAGGCATTGAATGAGGATAGCTCACCACCTCAATGTCAAGGTGGTTATTGCTCATACAAATTCCTGACTATTATATAAGCAATTTTAGAGGGACTACTTAGTAAGAAAGGAATAGATGAAGACATACCCTGAGGATATTTTAAATTTTTTAACCAATTTTGAGGGGATTTAGTTAGCTTAAATTTCCTGGGCTAAGAATTAGAGGGCCCACTTGCTAGCCAAAATAGCTACTAATGCAAATTTTCATGGCATGGCAAGGTGATAATACGATTGGCGTCAAAGTACCCTAATAGTTAGTTATTGAATGGTGAACCAATTGATAGGAAGACTCATATTCATTCGTGTCATTTTAGCCTAATAGGCGATACTTGGAGTATTTGCAAAACTGTTTGCGAAAAGATAAAGCTAATTATGTGTTGAAAGAAGCCCATGTGGGAAGCTATGGAAACCAAGTCGAGGACAAGCCTAACCATGAACAATACTAAGGACAAGATATTTCTACCCAACCTTGAGATGCCATACAGTATGTTAAGAATTGCCTAATCTAAGCGAACCTCATACATGTCCCAATTAAGGATATGAAAGTCCTTACTTGCCCATGGCCATTTACTATTGGATTTCATTGGGATTTGCAAGTAAAAATTATAACTTTAAAACATTCAAATGTAGTAAACATATAGTAGAAGCAAATGCAACAAATCCCATTCACTTCCATTGCAAAACACGCATAAATAAGAAACTATAGAGTTTTACCTATTGGAAATGCTTTCCAATGATTTTTCTTACGATCCTGGAGTCATGGCCTTTCAACCCTAACCTCTAATTTGTCCACACTGTTGGAACAACAATAAGCACCTTTTACATCTTGCAAAACTCCTTTTGCAAGCTCTTGTGCAAACAATTTGACTAGAAGGAATGTTTAACAAGAAAAGAAGGGAATAAAGTGGCTAGGTTGTTTCTAATTTCATGCCTAGAAGGGTGCATATATTTTTGTAGCTCAATTGTGTGTCTTGAACTCTTTAAAGCAAACTTTAAATAGTTAAAATACTAAGGCTACATGGCATGAGCTCCATGGGCCCTCCCACATGGACCTTTAATTAAAACATGGCCCATGTACCTTTTCAATTACATTAATAATATCCAACCTACATTTCTTCTTAATTATTAATCTCATTAATAATTAAGCCCCATTTGTGTCTAATTCAATTAATTTAATTAATGCCCATTAATTAAATTGCTTCCTCATTATACTTTTAATTAATGATCTCATCATCAATAAATATCGCAGCAACTTATTTAGTTCAATCGAATTGCACTAAATAAAGTATTTCACAAGTCTTCTCAATCCTCATTTGCAACCCATTAATTGCATCTCATCATGCATTCTAACTTTTTGCGTATGACTATCTTGGTTTATTCTTAATTGGCAACGAGTATAACTCGAAGGATATGGGTAACGTCTAGCCTACAATAGATATTATAGTCCAATTAAAATGAAGTGAAATAGATTGTGATAAACCTTTCTGATCATGAATCCCATTCTATATTGACCATTTGTCTTGCTTTGTCCCAACGAAGTGAGTTATAAATTTTGTCAAACTCACAAACCTAGTCATATGATTAATCGACGTTACCTCATGAGACAAATGCTTCTATTAAAATTCTTTTCTAATCACAAACTACTATAGCCTAGGGCTTCCGTTGCATAGAACGTCAACTACATGGGATAAATGCCTTGTTCACTTATAAGGAGACAAATGCATACATGCCTCTGTAGGTATCTGGGCAATGGCATGTTGGGCTCATAACCCTATCCTATAGTAGGATAGATATTGACCCTTAATACCTTAATGACATGTTGACCGTCATGCGTACAAGACAACCTTATCATCTTAAGTCTAAGGTCTATGTGCACTTAACATAAACATGAAGCAAGAAATTGACAACTAAGAGTAAACTCCATGTATCTACTTTATTTTACGAGTCATCATTAGATGCCAACTCTCCAATGGCGCATCTATGCACATGTATTCTCAGTATTTCATGCTGAACAGCATGACATTTACTATAAAAATACAAGGTGTGCAAATTGTACCGACTATTTAACACCCATTAGAGTGTTTATGACTTACAAACTGGTTTTGGTAATTAAGTACTAAGACAGCTTTATGTCTATGTTTATAACTCCTTGTGAATAAAACTTTTTAACTTAATTACATGGGCACATATAATATATATACACCATTCAAAATTTATATGCATGAAAAACCTGCTAAGATAATGATATATAAAATCCATATTTTATTAATAATTGTCAAAAAGTACATATACAACTAGGATGTCTTCTAGTATCCATCATTAACTATTGGCATTAGAGGTCATATCACTAACATTTACAAGGTGAGAGAGATAGATGTCATTAGTCCCCTCCTTATGGCAACATGGTAGAGAAAGTTTTTAATAGTCATTATTAACTATTTTAGCAAGTGGGTTAAGGTTGAACCTTTGACAAGAATCACAATGATAATGAGTTTAATGTGTCTGAGAGTTAGTCACAGATAATGAAAGTTAATTTCAAGGAAGAAAGGTTAAAGAGTGGTGCAGTAGGTGGGACATCGAGTAGCTATTTACCATGAGGGCTTACCCAGAACAATATCCTAATGGAATTCACAAATCACACACTAATTAAAGGTTTAAGACAAAACTAGAGAAAGCGAGGCAAGGACTAAGAAGCTACCTGAGGTGTTATAGCTTACTGAATGACCTGCCTTCTATCACTAGGGGGATCTTTATTCTAGCTTGGCATACAAAGCTAAAGTAGTTATTCCCCTAAATATTGGTGAAGGATCATGTAGACTTCAAGCTTATGACCTTAATCGAAATGAGGAGGCTTTTAAGGAACATTTGGATTTACTCAAGAAAAAAGAGTTAGCCCCTAATGGAACAAGCCCTTCTTCCCCCTCGCTAACCCAATAAGGATTATCTATGAGCACAACCATTTAAAAGGGTGAAGTTTTGTTTTATTTTGGAAGGGATGAACTTTTTTGTGGTTTGGCAATGGGAGATGGCTCATCGTTATGGTGGGGATTTTCCCCTCGCACCCCCCTCCCCCCCCCCCCCCGCCATCACATATGAGGGGGAACTCTTCCTTCCAACACTAATTGATTGGGGGGGGAGGGGGGGACACTTTAAATAATGTTAATTGCTCCAAGTAGTAAAGTAAAAAATAGTTGTCTTAAGGGATCTAAAGGGAAAAGAGCAAAAGAATAATTATGAATAGGGCTTTACTCGAGGAAACTAGGGAGTTAGTGTTAGTGATATACTCTCTAATGCTAAATTGTCAATGAGAAATGCATTAAGGGATATTAGTTGTAAAAGTTACTGTTATTATATAATTAAATATTGATGATTATTTTAAAAATATTCTAGCAGTATTTTCATGCATATAAATTTTGAATGGTGCAACGTATTGCATGTGCCCATGTGATTCTATTAAAAGGTTTTACTCATAAAGGTTATGAAAATAGACACAAAGATGTATTAGTAAGCAATCAGTAAAATTAGTTCGTGAATCATAGTCACTCTAAAGGGCAGTAGAGAATCAGCATAACTTGCACACCTTATATTTGTGCAGTGAGTGCTATACCGGTATAAAATATTAAGAATACATGTGTGTGGATACATCATTGGAGAATGATCATTTAGCCACAACTTATAGAATGAAGCAAATACATGAAGTTCATTCTTTGTTATCAATTTCTAGTTTCATGATCGTGTGAAGTGCATGTAGATCTTAGACCTAAGACGATATAGTTGTCTTGAGGACATGACGATCAATGTATCATTAGGGCTCTAAGAACCAATGTTTATTCTGGTATAGGATAGGGTCACAAGCCCAGAGTGCCATTTCCCGTGTGCGTACGGAGGTGTATGTACGTTCAATAAAAGATTTGTCTCCTTGCAAGTGAGTAAGGCGTTTGGCCTATGCTATTGATGTTTTATGAGATAGAAATTCTTGGCCAATGTAGAATGTGATCGAAAAGGACTTTTTCGAATGAAACGTTAGTCTAATAAGGAAACATCAATTAGTCATATAACTGAGTTTGTCAATTTGAATAAATCCATAAGTCTTACTCGATAGGGATAAAGCAAGACAAAAGTCTATAATGTAAGGTCTTCACGATTGGGAGGGTTCGTTATGATCCATTCACTTCACTTTAGATAAGGCACGATATGAGTCATATATTAGGCGTTACCCATATCCTTTAAATGAGGCTCGTGACCATCCAATGATGAATCTAGAGAGACACATATAAAAACATAACAAAGGTTTAAAGCATTTGAAAAGTGGTGATCACAAAGGCTTGAGAAATCTTGTGGATGAAACTTGAAAAGTCTCATGATGTATTTAATTTGGTTGCAATTGGATTGAACTAAATTGGAATGATTTATTCCCCATTATGCTTCTTAGTAATGACATCATTAATTAAAAATATGATAAACCTTTAATTTATTTAACGGGATTAATTAAATTAAAAAAAAGGCAAAAAAGAACTATTTTTGTACCTATTATGTTTGTTAATAATGGAGATTATTAATTGAAAACGTAATAGACCTTTAATTTAATTAATGGGATTAATTAAATTGAAGGAAATAATTCAAATGAGCTTTAATTAGATTAATAATTCAAGGTAGATGGGCTTGGGTTAATTTTAAACTCCATGTAAAATCCCATTCCACAAGCTTACGAATTCTAGTATGAATAGGATTATGCCTTGAGAATAAACAATTTGGAAGGGTTCCCAAAGAGAGACTTTATTCACATGAACAATGCCATCGCTACTGTTCATGTTGGCACTATTCATCATTTACATGCTTAAGAAAATTAGTTACTAGTCTCTCTCAATTTTCTCTCAGAAGATTCTCCAAGCACAAGAGTTGCGGGATTTTACAAAGGAGTTTGTAGAGTTTTGTTGAAAAGTCATAGCTAACGACTTGTTTATGTGGACAAAATTTAGGTTGAGATTTTATCATGGCTTGCGGATCGTAGACAAAAATTATAGGATTTATTTTCAAGTAATCATCTATGCAACTATCTTAAAATTTATGTTTATATGTTTTATGTGATGAAAGCAAGCTTGGTTGGGATTTTATTTATTCTGCTGCATTCTCAAATATTTTATAATTAAAATTGAAAATTTTGGTATCCCATACCTAACGAAACCTAACAAAAGTATCAGAACCGCCACTTTTCTTCATATAAACATATCCAGATACACTCATTTTATAATTTATGTTAGTTCTATGTAAACATGTTTTTGAAACTTATATTAACCTGAAAAGTGTTTTTTGGGTGTTTTGGATTGAGAAAAGATAAGAAAATTTGTGTCTTTGCAAACAAGAAAAAAACAGCATTGCAATACTATTAGGTGCCAAGGCCACAACGTGACCATCCACAACTGCAAACCCAGGAATCAGAGTTATGCAATTCCCACTACCTAGGTTAGTGGCCATGGCACAAAAGGGCATGACCACAAGATGTGATCTCGTGGCTACACCAAACCTAAGGCCCCATAGCCACAACACATTTTTCTCACGGCCGCGATAGCCACAACGACAAAGAAGTGTTCCTTGCCACATTGAGCCATGTGTCCATGCCAAGGCAAACAATGATCGTGGGAATTGTTCCTACAACCGCATGAAGGGTTGGAGGTGTTATTTACATAATTTTTCAAATCCAAAACATTAGAAAATGGGTTTTCCACAAAAGAGAACTAAGCATTGAGATGCATAAGTCATCAAATAATTGTTCCAAGTCTTTTGTTATATCTTACATGTAATGTATAGACGTTGTATGGCTGTATAGATGAATCATGGACTTGGTACATAGTGGATGGATTTTCACTATCTGGTTTTAGTTTTTGGATGTATAAATTGTTTTTCCATAAGTTGTAACAACAAAATTGTTTCATTATGGCTCTCCACCAAGCTTAAGGTTTTGTGTGTAGGCTTAGCATGTGATATCATCACATTCATGAGGTCACATGGTAAGGACACATTTAGAGCTTCAAGTGCATTGGATACGATATTCAAAGAACACTTCACCTGAAGAGATTGATGGCCATCGATAGGATTACAAATTCGAAAAGTTGTCAGTCGGTGGGTATGACTTAAATAGGCCTGTGATGCGAAGAACTGTATGTATGAAGTTTCATTGGGCCATAGGCTAAAGTGAAAGATTAGGCTATGCATAAGATACGTTGACAAGAGTTACCACTCACTAACCCTGTCATGCAGAGTATAGCATTAGATAATGTTGCTGGCCTACTCATCAAGCCAATGACACAAGAACAACTGGATTGCCATCTTGAGAAGATGGGTATTAGATACTATAGCAATTGACATTAAGGTCATTGGTGTTAGAGTGCGAGTAAAAGATTGCTAATGATATGCCCTCTAACACCAAATTGTTAATGAGGGATCTCAACACATTGAGAGATACGGGTTGTAAATGTTATTGTTAGTATTTAATAATATATTGATGATTATTTATCAATATTGTGGTAGTATTTTCATGCATATAAATCTTGAATGGTATAAAGTATTGTATGTACCCGTGTGATTATGTTAAGAGGTCTTATTCATAAAAGGTTATGAATATGGATACAAAACTGCCTTAGTACACAATCATTAGAACTTGTCCCTGAGTTACAAACACTTTAAAGAGTATTAGAGAGTTGGCACAACTTGCATACCTTGTATTTGTGCGGTGAGTGTCATGGCGTTCAGTATGAGGTATTAAGAATACATGTGTGTTGATGCATTATTAGAGAATAGGCATTCGAACATAACTCACAAAACAAAGCAGATACATAGAGTTCACTCTTTACTATCAATGTTTTAATTCATGGTCATGCTAAGTTTGCATAGACTTTAGTCCTGAGACTACATGGTTGACTTGTGCATATAACAATCAATATGTTATTAAAGTATTGAGGACCAATATCTTAGTTTGAGATAGGGTTGTAGCCCAAAACGTCATTACCTAAGTGCATACGAAGGCATATATGCGTTTAATAAGGGATTTATCTCCTCGTAAATAAGTAAGTCATTTATCCTATGCTATTGATGTTCTATAAGACAAAACTCATTAGTCAATGTAATGTGTGATCGAAAAGGACTTTTTTGATTGAAACATTAGTCTTACGAGGAAACTTCAATTGGTCATATGACCAAATTTATGAGTTTGACTAAATCTGTAACTCTCACTCAATTAGGACAAAACAAGACAAAAAGTTTATATTGCAATGTCTTTAAAATCAGGAGGTTCATTGTGATCTATTCACTTTACCTTGAATGAGCTATAATATGAGCCATAGGTTATGTGTTACTCATATCCTTTGAGTTATGCTCCTTACTATCTAATGATGAATTTAAAGAGTCGCACATATAAAAACATGATGATGGCTTAAAGCATTTGTAAAGTGATAATTACAAAGCTTGAGAAGTCTTACAAATGAAGCTTGAGAAGTCTCATAATGTATTTAATTTAGTTTCAATTGAATTACAAATGAAGCTTGAGAAGTCTCATAATGTATTTAATTTAGTTTCAATTGAATTGGACTAAATTGGAATGATTATTCATCATTATACTTCTTAATAATGAGATCATTAATTAGAAATATGATTAGCCTTTAATTTAATTAATGGAATTAATTAATTTAAAAAATTAAGGCACAAAAGAATTATTTTTGTACCTATTATGTTAGCTAATAATAGAGATTATTAATTGAAAATGTAATAGGCCTTTAATTTAATTAATCTTTAATTTAATTAATGGGATTAATTAAATTAAAAAATAATTTAAATGATTTTTAATTATTAATTACATTAATAATTAATGGTGGATGGGTTTGAGTTAATTTTAAACTCCATGTGAAAGCCCACGCTATAAGTCCTAAGAATTTTAGTATAAATAAGATTATATCTTGAAAAAAAACAACTTGGAAGGGTTCTAAGTGAGAGATACTATTCACGTGAAGAGCGTTGCTACTACTGTACATGTAGGCACTATTTGCCATTAGCATGCCAGAGAAAATTAATTACTAGCTTTCCTCAATTATCTCTTAGGAAATTCTTCAAGCACAAGAGGTACAAGATTTCGTAAAAGAGTTCGTAGAATTTTGTTAGACAATTATAACCAATAACTTGTTTGTGTTGGTAAACTAAAGGTCGAAACTTTATCACGACTGTGAATCATAAACAAAAACTACAAGATTTATTTCCTAGTAATCATACATACAACTTTCACGAAATTTATGTTTATGCATTTTATGCAATAAAAATGGACTAGGTTCAGATTTTATTTATTTCGTTGTGTTTTTTATTTTCTTGTGATTAAAATTTAAAATTTTTAACATCCCATACTCGTGAAATCCATCGGTTTGCCCATAATAGAACACTAGGTGGCATTTGATGCTCCGTTCAGGCAGAAATCAGCTTGGTTAGCGAGAAGGAATAACTACATTAGTAAGCAATTATTGCCATTACTGTCATTTCACCACTTTCAGCCAGCTCCCATGATTCAACGACCAGTCCAAGAACATGGGGCGTGGTCTGTACCAGATAGGAATTGTGGCTTATAAATAGTCTTTGTATAGAGCATTAAACACGAAAAACTATAAGAGAAGTGCATCCTCCTGTGGACTCAAGCTTCCACCGAACAATATGGCCTCTGCGTGATAACATTTCTTTTACTTTCTTCTACTTTCATACTCCCATTTTGGTGGGTGGCTTGAGGTTAAATTAACTTCCGTATGTCCTATTTGGATTAAAGTATTTAAATTTGAAAAAAGAATTTGAAATTATTGAACTTAAATGACTTTAAAATAAAAGATTTTGAAATCCATTACAATTACTAAAAATTAGTTTAAGATAAAAGATTAAGGATTTGAAATATCTTGTGATTCAAACACCTAGAGTGGATTCGTTATTATGTATTTAAAATTCACTCTTTTAAATCTTTTTATAAGACGAAATTTTTAAATAATAAGAAAATTTGTGCAAGACTAAATAAACTTGGATCAAATTGAAGTTCCGTATGTTTTATTTTCTAACTTCAATCTCCTAATTCTTCCTTCAAGAATGTTTGCTTGAAATTTGAACAATATTCAATGAAAGGGCATGTACTTGATTTTCTTTGAGGGTTGTTATATCTTCAGTAACAGTGATCTTTAAATTTAGTACCACAATCTTGAATCAAACGTAGAATTTGGAGACTTTAACAAAAAATGTTTTGAATTTGCTGACAAACTCTTTGAATTTGATGAAAAACGTGACTAACTTCTTGAATTTGATGGAAAAACGCCTTGAATGTTCTTGAAAATCCCGAAAAGAATTTTGAGAGCTTTCACTGCTTCAACTATTTAACTGTTTCAACTCTTTGATTTCTATCCCTCCCCTTTCTATCGAGTTTAGCATCCATTTATAGTTAGAAGAGAGATAGAGTGGCTGCATCGTCTTTCTAACATGCTACAATCCTATTGGCTGTTACAACTTGGTCCCTATCCAACAACTTAATAGATAGATTTAATCTTGTAGAGTCTTTATTCTATCTGCTTCTAATAGGATTGTACTATTTGTCACCATTTGATTGGTTTATTAAAATATTAATTTTTTATTTATTTACTTTAAGAATTATATTTATTTAAATTCCTGAATTAATATTTTATTGTTATATTTTTCAAATGGCCTTTTCTGATTGGGTATAAAATTTTAATGTGTCTACAAATATCCCCTTGAAACTTGTTTATAAAAATTTATTTTTGAATGAATAAGTTTTGAATTTTTTTCTCTTAGTCAGACTCATTTCAAGACAAAGAACATTTTGAATTTGATGAAAAACTTTTTAAATTTAATAAAAAACATATTAAATGTTCTTGAGAATCTTATAAGAATTTGAAGAGCTTTCATTGTTTTAAATCTTTGACTGTTTCAACTCTTTAACTCTTGTTCACCCTTTTTCTATAGAGTTTATCCCATATTTATAGTTGCAAGAGATATAAAGTGGTTGCATCATCTTACTAATGTGAGACAATCCTATTAGCTATTTCAACTTAGTTTATATCCAACATTTTAATAAATAGGTTAAATTTTGTAGAATCATTGTATTTTGCCAAAAATCTATAGGATAAAATTCTTGAATAATAAAAAAATTAATGCAAGACTAAATAAACTTGGATCAAATTGAATTTCTGTGGGTTCTATTTTATAATTTTAATTCCCTAATTCTTCCTTCAAGAACGTCTGCTTGAAATTTAAACAATTTTTTTTAAAAAAAAAAAGCTTGTGTTTGATCTTCCTTGAGCGTTGTTATATCTTTAGTAACGCTAATTTTCAGGCTTAGCACCATAATCTTAAATCAAACGCTAGAGTTTGAGAATTTGACAAAGAATGTCTTAAATTTAGTGACAAACTCTTTGAATTTGATGAATAAACGTGACGAATTTCTTGAATTTGATAAAAACGCCTTGAATGTTCTTAAAAATCCGAGAGATAATTTCAAGAGCTTTCACTGTTTCAAGTCTTTGGCTGGTTCAACTCTTTGACTTTTGTCCCTCCTCTTTCTATGGAGTTTAGCCCATATTTATAGTTGGAAAAGAGATATAGTGGTTGCATCATCTTGTTGACGTGGTACAATCCTATTGACTATTACAACTTGATCTCTATCCAACAACTTAATAAATAAGTTTAATCTTATAGAGTACTTATTCTGTTTGCTCCTAACAAAATTGCGCAATTTGTCACCATTTAGTTGTTAATTAAAATATTAATTTTTTATTTGTTTACTTTAGGAACTATATTTATTTAAATTTCTAAATTGATATTTTACTACTATATTTTTCAAGTGGTGTTTTTTGATTGAGCACAAAATTTTAATATATCTACACCTTCAATCCAAATGCTAGAAAATTTAATCTCTAGACATATCAGGAAAATTGAAGGAAGTGCTTATAATTGAATTTATTGATATCTTTTAAAATATATTAAATAACCAAAAGTACTTCTATATATGATATAATTTTTTTATTGAAGGAGATAATATATTTTAGCCTACAGATCTCTTTTTATTTTATTTTTACATTACAAAATAGAGAAAATAGTTATAATTGAATTTATTAAATAAAATATTTTTAAAAAAAATATTGAAAGATCAAAATGGTTTAACGCATTCTAAATAACTAGCTATACCACATACTTTATGCGTGTCCATTTTAATATTTAAATATATAGAACTACATTACATATATAAATTCTATTGTATAATTTATTATTTAGCAAAAATTATTTATTCTACATGTGCATATAATTTTTTTATCAATAATGACAAAGTATAAATTAATCATATTTTAAATTTTTTGATAAAATAAACAAATTATTCTAATGAAAAATTATGATAAGAAACCTTAACACTAGTATATTTTAAATAATTTAGTAATAAAAATAAGTTATCAAAAATAAAAATTATATTAGACAATTTCTATAAAATAAGGGCTAAAAAATGAATAGATAATGAAATAATAAGCGAAAAAACAAAAAGAGAAAGTATTAAAAAACTGAAAAAATGTTAAAAGGGTTTTTTAGTAAATTTACTTTGAGGATAATTATCCACCCTTCACACATTTTATGTATTATAAATTTATTATGTAACAAAAATTATGTATTCTAAATGTGTATATTATTTTTTATCAATGACAATAAAGTATAAATTAATCATGTTTTGAAAACTTTAATAATATAAATGAATTATTCAAATAAAAACTTATGATAAGAAAACTTAACCCTAGTATATTTTAAATATAATTTAGTAATAAAAACAAGTTATCAAAAGTAAAAAATTATATTAGACAATTTCTATAAAATGAGAGAGAAAAAATGAAGGGATAATGAAATAATAAGTAAAAAAAAAGAATGCATGAAAAACTGAAAAAATAAGTTTGAAAAGGATATTTTAGTAAATTAACTTTCAATGAAACTATCCACCCTTCACGCATTCTACATGTATAGTGTAGATAGATACTGGTTAATCTAAATTAGGTGCACTTAACATTCATTTACTACTATGTTAGAAAACAATAAAAATAACAATAAATAATACGTGACACATACATAACTCCTATTGCAATAAAAATATTATTTCTATAGATTTTTCCGAAGCTCTTTAACTTCATGTGTTTTTCATTTTTAAAAAACTATGCCCAAACGCTTTTTAATTTGTACAAAAATTTGTTTTACAAGTTTCTCTTAAATTTTCTCTCCTTAAAAGTTGGGCAAATATCCATCAGGGTGTCTCAGTCGGTGGAAAATGAAGTTGGGATCTTTAATAATGAAACGACTGGAGTGGACAGCGTTACAATAAGAAGAATAAAAATAGGAATAAAGTTGAAAGCGCGTGGGTGGGAACTGGGTATGAAGTCAACATGTGGATCACGCGGAGAAAATTAAAGAAATCAATGCGAGGAAGATGGGCGTGCGTCTTTTCTGCCATAGGAGGAGAAAGCGAAAGATGGTCGTTAACGGGAATGGCGCCGAAATTGCGCTTCCTCTTCACGCTTTCCATCTGTCAGGCTGTCTAATCTCTGGGTTTTTTGAAAAAAATTCTAAATTAAATAATCAATTAAAAAAATAATCCAAAAAAAAGTATTTATAAATCTATGGCAATGGCAGAAGCCGGGGTTTCCGGCATTTGACAATTGTTTATGTTTTTTTTAATAGAGCCGAAAACTCACCGTAGGAGATGAAAGCGAAACATGGTGGCGCCGCTATTAGCGCTTCCTTTTTCACTCTTTCCACCTGTTAGCCTATACAATCTCTGGATTTTTTTCAAAAAGAATTCAAATTAAATAATAAATTTAAAAAAATAACCCCAAAAAAACCATTTACAAATCTTTGCCAATGCCAGAAATTGGGTTTCCGGCATTTGACTATTGTTTATTTTTTTAATAGAGTTTCCGGCTCTATTAAAAAAAAAACATAATCTATTTAAAAAATAAAACATAAAAAGAAATAAATAAAGTAAAAAATATAAATAATTTATCATGAAAATTAAATACATATATCTATAAAGTTTTATTTTTTTTACAAAATAAAATGTCAATGACACGAAGGAAATTGTATTAATTAAAAGTCGGGAATTTTATATTTTTCAAAAAAATATGGGTTTTGTCATTTTATTTTTTAAAAAATAAAAAAACCATATATATATTTATTTTATTATTTATTTTTAAGATAAATTATTTATATTTTTCTTTTACTTTATTTATTTCTTTTTTACGTTTTATTTTTTTAATAGAGCCAGAAACTGGCATAGATTTATAGATGGTTTTTTTTTTTGGGTTATTTTTTAATTGGTTATTTAATTTGGAATTTTTTTGGAAAAACCCTACAATCTCTATGTATTTTTCATTCGCATACACTCATTATTATCCTTTATTATTTATTTGTAATTTTTTAAAAAGACTAAGTTTTTCAAATTATAGACTTCACAAATCACATTCAATTATTATATTTTTTAAATTTTATTTCATTCTCTATCTTATTTTTACACATTCTTAAGATAAAAATATTTAAAAACGAACACCAAAATTTGAAAACAAACAAAGCCCTAACGTCTATTAATAATTGTAAAAGTACTTGAAAATTAAAGAACTTAGAAAACAAATAAAACACCTCAGAAAAAAAAATCAGGTTATGACTTGATATGTTTGAAAAAGGAGAATATTTGTTTCACATATAGTAGCATTATAAAGGCAAATATGTAAATTTATAAGTTTATGTAACAAAGAAAATAAAAATTAGAAAATATTACAATAATTTGAAATGAATAAATATACACCACAAAAAATGTAGAAAAATAAATAAATTGATTTTATGTTGTTGAATGAAAATATATAATTTTAAAAAATAAAAAAGTATATGAGTTCAATTTTTGAATAAATTTGTTTTTAATATGCAAATTTAATATGAATCATTTAAGTTTTGCAAGACTATAAGTTATTTATGCATATATAATGTAAATAATTTAAGCAAAAATCTTAAATTTACTAAATTTACAATTTAAAAATTCACACATACTAAGGCCTTAGAAAATGAAAATCAAACTATATAAGTTCAACTTTTAAATAAATTTATTTTTAATATGCAAGTCCAATATGAGTCATTTAATTTTTCCAAACCACCATATATCCATGCATATATAATAAAATAAATTTTGATAGAAATCTTAAATTTACAAAATTTATAATTTTTAAGTACTTAAGATCGTTGGATTTATCAATAGAAACTAAATTTCTTTATTTATTAGTTTTTAAAATTCTAAACAACACATTATTTGACTGGGGTAATTATCTAAAAAGACTAGTGTACATCAATACATGTGAATGTTCTTAAAGGTTAAAACACTTTAAATGAAACAAAATGCAATGGAATAATAATTGGGTTATATTTTAGCATGTTTGATGGAGAAAAATATTGATTTCATATATATTAGCATTAAAGAAAAATATATATAATTTCCAAGGAGATTTAATAGAAACCTAACATATTCCCAAACCATATAAAGTAGTGTACCGTGTGTTATATTTGATAGCAATACAAAATTTGCTTACATGTAGGGTTTGGTTTCACTCTATCCACTCCATCACCAAACTTTGGTGGAGATGAGATGTCAATATATAATTGTAATTTAGAAGATGAATATCCATCTTAATATAGCTTAGTAAGAAGTGGAGCCACCATTGCCACTGTCATTGTTATAGTGTGCTCTGGTGGAAATGAAATCTAATTTGGCATCTTAGTTGTTGACATGCTATAAGAAGATGAAAAGAGATCTTAAATTTAACATCAGCACAAAAATTCATAAAATGGTGCTTCAAAAATTTATAATGCATACAAAATCCATAAAATTAGTATATGTCATATTAAGTATAATAAATGCACCAAAATTGTCTTATTTTATGTACACATTATCTTATGTACAAAAATAATTTATTTGCAATTTTTAATTTTTCTTTCATATGGCATAATTGTGCAACCAAGGACTTTGTTTGTTTGACTGCCTCCAAATACACCCCATTTTCTTTACATTCCATTAACAGTGAGCAAGTTTGCTTAACTAGCACCGGATGTATGTGAGGGTACGTGGTTTTGAGTTTGGTGTGAATAAAGATCATTTTGAATGATGTTTTCTGAATCAATTCATCTTTTAATATGTTTAACAATGTTCTAATTGATTTTGTGCTTTTGCATTTCTAATCTCTATTTGAATTGTACTATACTGAACACACAAAGATATAATAATACTATATTATATAATTGGCAATGAATGTTGCACACACTGAACACACATTTAGTGTGCAAATTTTGCCAGTTAATAAATATGGTGTTTGCATCCACACTACCAAAAGTTTGCTTAAATTATAATCACTCCGTTATATAACAAATTACATCTACACCCCCAAATAAAAAAATTTATGTTGGAGCTTGTGAAATTACAAAGGTTTCTGCTGAGCTTCGTCAAGAAATATCGGAAAAGTTGCAAAAATAAAAATAAAAAAAATGCTTGGCTTGAGTAAAATGGCCTTGTGGTAATAAAAGCAAATTTGACGCATATTGATGAGCTGTGATCATAAAACGTGCTTCGCTTCGTTTGCTTCGTGGCGCGTGTAAATAGTTTATAGTGCAAAAAAAATTAAAATATATTACGTCAATGAGTTCAAAAAGAAAGAGAGAGAGAGAAAAAAAAAAAAAAAAAAAGAAAGGGAAGAAGAAGAAAAAAAAATCTCTCATGTATAAATCGTGGCACACACTTCCTTTTATCATGCTCCGTATGGCCTTCCTGTAATTTTGATTTTGTCTATAAGATCAGTGGAAAGTTGAAATTCTTAGAGTCATTCTTGAGTCTCATCATTCGTTGGAAGCCTCTATAACTTGTATTTATGTGTAATAAAATTGTTAGCTGTTCCTCACGTCATTGCTTGCTGCTAATCTAGAACTAAAAGTCCATTTATGTAAAAGACATTTATGAAGTTTCGTACAATATAAACTTCAATGATTGTAATTAAAATTGCGATTATGCAAATAACAAAACCAACATAAAGGTTAGTAGATAATTAATTTGAGGAGATTGCATGCAAAAGATTTTTAGGTGTTCGTATTTTACGTATCTCATCATACAGTTAAGAAGATAAACTGTTATGTTACAGTTTGCAAGAGATTTGTGTTTTTTCTGATTCACTATAAATGTTAAAAAGAACATATAATTTCTAAGAGTGGTGTTACAGTTTGGAAGAGATAAAAAAAAAACCTATGTCGTTCCTTATTTATTATAATGGCACCCGTACATTTGCAATGAATTATCAAAAATTTTCCCTCATGTTTGAAGAAAAATTTTAATAAAAAAAAAAAACTAAAGTACACTACTTAATATAAGACATATTTTATTCATATAATTTAATATATAATGTATTTTTTAAAATTGCAAACACAAAGGGTGTGCAAAAATGCTAGTTTGTTTAATTATTGTCACAATTTTTTTAATGTCCAAATTTTAATTTTTCTTATATACAGTCAATTTATCATAAATCTAAGTTCGTAAATGAATAAAAGATAAATATGAAATACATTATTATTAATTTATTTCCACGGAAAAAAGGTACTCCCACTAAAATCTTATCCAAAGAAAGTGCTGTCTGTAATATGATTACGAAAATCCAATTTGATTTTTGTTTATCAATTTTCTATCAACTTTTAACTTTTTTTTAAACTAATAATATTTACAAATTTAAAATTAGTTTATAATAAAATAACTAATTAGCCGCCCCACCACTCTGGTTAGTGGTGGGGCGAGTTGGGCACTGGCTAACCAACCGTTAGTGTCGTGGCATGCTCGTAATAAACTCGAATCTCCAGCCTTTAAATTAGCCTCGAACCTTTTAAAAATCGCGATTGGCCTTACTCGGCTACGTGTATATCATCTGACAGTCAAAGCGGACTGTCTCCGTCCCACTGTTGCTCTTCTTCTGCACATTTCCCAGTTCGCTCATATATACCCAGGTTTTGTTCTCTATTTGTTTCGATTTTCGGCTAAATTTAAGCTTGTGACAATGGGGCTGGGCTCTGTGATCTGGGCCTCCGCAATTTTCTTTGTTCTTCACTTATATCTGTTTCAAGTGTCCGCCAAGAAAACTTACGTTGTCCACATGAAGCCCCACCACAAGCCGGCGTCCTACGCCACCCACACCGAGTGGTACTCTGATCACTTCCAGTCCGTCACTTCCGCGGACCCCGATTCCCTCCTGTACACTTACGAAACTGCCTACCAAGGATTCGCGGCTGTCCTCTCCCCAGAGGAGGTTGAGTCTCTCCGCCAATCTGACTCCGTGCTCGGAGTTTACGAGGACACAGTCTACACGCTCCACACCACCCGCACTCCTCAGTTTCTGGGGCTTGACACCGAGCTCGGCCCGTGGGTTGGGCACAGCCTGCAGGAACTTAATGAAGCCTCTCAAGACGTGATAATTGGCGTTTTGGACACCGGAGTGTGGCCTGAATCTAAGTCCTTCAGCGATGTGGACATGCCCGATGTTCCTGCCCGGTGGCGCGGCGAGTGCGAAGCTGCTGATGATTTTGATCCCAAAAAGCACTGCAATAAGAAGTTAATAGGTGCTCGATTCTTCTCCAGGGGGCACAACATGGCATCCGGGTCGACGGAATCCCAATCCCCCCGCGATGACGATGGACACGGCACGCATACGGCGAGCACCGCTGCGGGGTCCCAGGTGAAGAACGCTAGCCTCTTAGGCTACGCCAGTGGAAATGCCCGAGGAATGGCATCCCACGCCCGGTTGGCAGTTTACAGAGTGTGCTGGAAATCGGGTTGCCTTGGGTCGGATATACTTGCGGCAATGGAACGTGCAATTCTTGATGGAGTCGATGTCTTGTCTCTATCTTTGGGTGGTGGATCCGGGACTTATGATCACGATACCATCGCCATCGGAGCTTTTGGAGCAATGGAGAAAGGAATTCTGGTTTCCTGCTCAGCAGGAAATAGTGGGCCTGCTAAAGCTTCACTGGCAAATGTTGCTCCATGGATAATGACCGTTGGTGCTGGCACTATAGATAGGGATTTCCCAGCATTCGCCGCGCTAGGCAACGGCCAGAAGTATGCTGGGGTGTCCTTATACAGCGGAGGAGGCATGGGGCACAACCCAGTGGAATTAGTGTATAACAAAGGAAGCAACAATTCCAACAATTTGTGCTTGGCCGGTTCGCTCGAACCCGCCACTGTGCGTGGAAAAGTGGTGCTTTGTGACCGAGGGATCAGCGCGAGGGTGGAGAAGGGTGCGGTGGTGAGGGACGCCGGTGGGGTGGGGATGATACTGGCGAACACGGCGGCGAACGAGGAGGAGCTGGTGGCGGACAGCCACTTGTTGCCGGCAGTGCCGGTGGGGAGGAAAGTGGGTGACATTATAAGGCGGTACGTGAAGACCACCGAGAATCCCTCGGCGGTGCTGAGCTTCGGCGGAACGGTGGTGAACGTGAAGCCGTCGCCGGTGGTGGCGGCGTTCAGCTCTAGAGGGCCGAATATGGTTACCCCACAGATCTTGAAACCAGACGTGATCGGGCCTGGGGTGAACATATTGGCCGCATGGTCGCAGGCCGTGGGGCCATCTGGCCTCGAGGAAGACACTCGAAAGACTGCGTTCAACGTCATGTCTGGTAAGCCTCTGCAATTTTACTTTCATTTACGGTGTGATGCATGTGTACTACGATTATATCTATGAGTAAATAATTTGACGAGTCAATTCGGTCCAAGTTTTACAATATGTTTAGTACTTGAAATTCAAATTGAAAAAAAAAATTAAAGAAAATAATTTTAATTATTTTATTACAAAAAAGAAATTTTATGAAAAGAACAATAGAGTAAAATTATAATTTAGTCACAAAAAAGTAAAGAAATTGAGAAGAAAATTATTTGAACTTTTATTCTTTCTTTAAAAATTTTACCAATTCTATTATATATATATATTCATTATTTTTTTCAAATTATAAAAAATTTTAATTTTAAATTTTTATTTAATTTTATTTCTTTTCTCTTAATTTTGTCTTTTCTTATATAGAATTTTAAATATTCTTCGTTTTCTTTTCCTTTCTCAACCATTTTCCTTTTCATTCTAAATTCTTAAAACCAAACATAATGTTAGGGATCATGGGAGCTTACTATAAATTTTATGGTTCGGTCAGTAAGTAAATGAAATGATAGCTTCTTAAATTAATGTTACTCAGGAGGGAATTTTTTATGCAGCAGACAGTAGGAGGAAAAGGATACATATATTTGGCTTCTTTTATAAATCTTAAGACAATGAAAGGAAATTTAGACCTAGTATTTTTTTTCTTTTCTGGGTGTCATTCAGAATGTGTTTCTTTAATTTATATAAACCAATAATTTTCCTAATGCATGAGAGGACTCTGCAGTTGATTGGTTAGGTTCAAGGTCTTCTTGAGTCATATTTTACTTGAAAATGGCATTAGCTAATCTTCCCACTTTATATTTATCGTGAAGAAAGAGGAAAAAAAGAAGGGATAAAGCTAGTGCTTTGGCGAAGCTCATGAACATCTGTGTGTTCGATTACATTACTAAAGTGTGTTCAATTATGTTGTCTAAAGAATGCTCCTTTTGAGCTAAATAATGGAGTGGGCGTGCTTGAAAAGATTGTGGTGTGGTGCCCTTTCCTTTCTTGTGTGTTATATGACTGCATCCGCGTAATAATGGATGGGCACTGGTGCAGAACCAGAATTCTCAAAATTCTTCCATCCACGAATTTGGTTTTAATTATTGTAATTTTGAATTTGTACCTGCTGGGCGCCAAAAATATAGAAACAATCATTGCCACAATTAGTGGGCTGGCCAGATCTGCAGTAAAAGAATCTTAATCATAGAACAGATTGAGCTGTAAAGGAGACTCCCGACAGTCCAAACGAAACTGGTGGATATTGTAGCGATGTTATTGGCATTTTCTAATAAAACCATACTTTGGGCTGATTTTGTGGCATGAAAAAAAGTGCAAATGTTGGCATTTGTTGTTAGTTCTTTGACTTTGACAATACTTGCAGGTACATCAATGTCTTGTCCACACATCAGCGGCTTAGCCGCCCTGTTGAAGGCTGCTCATCCGGAATGGAGCCCAAGTGCGATAAAATCAGCGTTGATGACCACTGCCTACACGCTCGATAACACCAACTCCCCTCTCCGTGATGCTGCTGACTATTCAATTTCCACTCCATGGGCTCATGGAGCCGGCCATGTGGACCTCCACAAAGCACTCTCACCGGGGCTCATATATGACGCCACACCGGAAGATTACATTGCGTTCCTCTGCACTTCGGGTTATGCCACTGAGATGATACAGAGTGTGGCGAAGCGCCCAAACATCACCTGCGCTAGGAAGTTCCGTGATCCCGGCCAGCTCAACTATCCCTCCTTCTCTGTGCTGTTTGGAAAGTCTACGGTTGTACGGTACACTCGACAGCTAACCAATGTGGGTGCCGCAGGGTCTGTTTACCGGGTTTCGGTTGAAGCGCCTCGAACTGTGGTGGTGAAAGTGAAGCCATCTGAGCTTGTTTTCAGGGGTATTGGTGATAAACAACGGTATACCGTGACCTTTGTGTCACAGGGGGGCATTAACTTGAATGATGCATTTGGGTCCATCACTTGGAAGGATGCACAAAATCAAGTGAAGAGCCCAGTGTCCTTCTCATGGACGCGGCAATAAGAAGAACAAAGTTTTACCGACCTACCTTCTTCTGCATTGCAGGTGGCATGACCTGGTGACCAGTGGAAATCTTCTGACAGTAGTGTGAGGTGGTCTGAGAAAACGTGGGGGCAATATTTCCACAAAAGTCGATTTCTGTGTAGACATAGTGGGGTTTGAACCAAGCTGTCATATTCGTTTTATTGAAAGGAAATGGCCTAAATGCAAAATGCAAGGGCTCTTCATTGAAATTTGTCTATCTTTTTAAGTTTTAAAATTTCTCCATTATTTATTTATTTATTCATTAGCTGTCACTAATGGGGAACATGGATCTAAAATAATTCAGTTGTCATCTATCAAATTTATTTATTCATTAGCGGCACTAATGGGGAACGTAGACCTAAAATAATTCAGTTGTCATGCATCAAACTAATGACTATTTGTGACCAAACAATGTATTTATTATCAATTATATCAATCTTATTTATGAATGAAGCAATCGTTCTTTCAATTTCGGTAGTTTTTTGAAGCTAAAACAATAACAATAACAATAATAAATAAATAAATGCAGTGTAAACGAAGCTTTAGTTTAATACCAAGTCTAGCCTCAATTAAAGATTGCTTTATAAATACACTAGAAAATATCTTGTGCTTTGCGCATATAAGATATGTGTTAAATTAAATAATATATAAATATATCAAATTACACATTTTTAATATTAATTCACTTTAAAATTTTTATTTATATTGCATAGTTATTTTTTGAAAATTGAGTTATATATTTATGTTCTTGTGTTTATCATATGACAAATAGTATTATTTTCTTACTTTTTATAAATAGTTTAATAAGTTAAATAAAAGCTATTACAAATTTAAACCTTAGATTTTAATGTCTTGAATTTTAATATGTAATTAATTTTTAACAGTATCTCTTAATTAAGTAAAATAATGATTAAGGAATCATCAATTAAGTAAAAATAATAATTAAGGAATCATCAATTAACTATCAATTTTTAATTTAATTTTGAATGATAAGAATATATTTATTATGAAAAAATAGAAAAATACATCTTTATTTATTATTAAAATAGTTATTTATAAGCTAGAGATATGAAATATTTCTAGAATTTAATATTCTTTCATTTTAAAGTACATTTGATTTAGAAAATTAGCTTTTAAATATAATGATAAAATTGATGATATTTGGTTAAAATAATGTCATATCCATTTAATTAATTTTTAATTCAAACTTTGATATTGGACTATTATATGCAAACTTCACTATATTTTTCAAAAAAGAAAATCTTTTCATAATGTTGCTTTATCTAATAATTGAGTGAAATGAATTGAATAAATTATTCTTTTCTTGTTATTTAATATATTGACCTTGTAATCTAAACACACATACGTGTTTATTGATTGTTCTCTTATAGGATTGCATAATGAAATCTAGTTCACATTATATAAAATAAAATTAATTGAGTTTCATAAACAATTTAACGTAAACATTACAAAATTTTAACATAATATTTTGTCTATGCACTAATAAATCTGATTTCTTATTTTTTTAGCTTTTTCATCTTAATTTATTCAAACATATCCCATCAATATTGTCTTAATTAATATTTTTTAAAATATTTTTTGAATTTATAATTTAAATTTTTATAATGTATATCTAACTTATAGTAATTCATGATATTTATATTAAAAATTCTTCACAAGAATGTATTTGTTCAAGATAATTTTGGTTTGAAAAAGTGTGTAGAAGTTTATTTTGTGGCGTTTTTTGTTTATTAGATAATATTCATTTACTTTTTTAAAAAAAACTTTAGTTTTTTTCTTCAGGAGATATATTTTTCAGGTATTTATTCTAAATATCGTTTTTCATTGCATTAGTTTACAACATATTATTTATGGTTTATGTTTCCTTATTTTATGTGTACTTATAATAAAGTTTTCCATCAATTTGCCCATTTATATTTACAATCATATTATTCTTTAATATTTATTTATTATTTTTAAGCTTTATTCTATATTGTAAAGATATTTTTGTTACACTATTGATTATAATTTTATATATTTTATTATTAGCTTCTATGGATAATATATTGAGATTAATTATTTTTGCGTTTGTTTGATCAAGCTTAAGTCGATCCTCACAACATAGAATATCCAAACGAATTAGTCATAGAGCTCATCCCTGATTAAATAGTTCATAATTTCTTGATGGTTGATTGCTCCAGTTGAAGAAGGAGCTGTCATACTGATCCGGCGTCCCTTTCTCAAATCATTGTTTTAAAACCCAGACTGCTCGTTGAATTGAAAAATACATACTGGTTAAACCATTCATAATTATATTATAAATTTTATTTAATATTCTAAAAAACACATAAAAATTAATAAAAAAACCAAAAAGACTTAAATTCATTATATAAATATTTTTTCTATTTTTTTATTGGTTAAACACAATATACTAATACAATAAATTATTTTGTCAAATTGTAATACAAATTTAAAATTTTAATAACCAAACTCGCAAAGGTTCATGACCATCACAATTATTCTCCAACTCAAATCTTAAAGAAAGAGATAAAATTGCAAACAATTTGACATCCATGTTCCATCACAATTGAAAATTTAAATCAAATCACAAAGCAAAAGATAAAATTATAAAATAGTTCATAAGTTAACATCTATGATCCATCACACTTAACATTAACAACTCAAGTCACAAGGCAAGGGATAGAATAGTCCACAACTTAACATTGCTTAATTCATACATTATCATCAAATTTTAATTCACTGTTGGTCATTTTTTATTGAAGTTGTGCATAGGGCCACTGCTACTATCACCCACTTCAACATTAATTGAGACATTATGCAAGTTTTGTTCAAGGTTGAGATAGTCAGAAGTTAAAAAGTCTATGCCATTGTCGACCTCCTCTAGATACTCAATATCTTCAACATTATCACCATCATCCACATTATATAACAAATGAGCATAATATATATTAGTTTAAATTATGCGTGCACACACACACACACACACACACACATATATATATATATATATTATGTGTTCACAAAAAATTTGTTTTATTACTTATATCCATACCTTTTTCAGGACGTTATTATTGCCTTTCTGTTGTAGGAGATCTATTTCCTTATTATCATAGAGCATATTTTCAATTTCCTCACAGTGTAGAAATGTCTTATCTTCATCTTCCAAAACCCAAGCATCAATTTGTCAATACTTTCATAATCGATTCAATCAAAACATTTAACCTTCATAATGCACCTATAGTTTTTTCAAAAAAACAAGTTTATTAATTTGGAAATTATAATACATGCTTAAAAAATATGAAAGTATAAAATTAAATTATTCTTGCTTGTCCTTTAACTTTAGGTTATAATGCTCATAAACTAAGTTATTTAATTTTTGATGTTCTAACCTATTCCTCTTTTTAGTATGGATACGTTCAAAATTGTTCTAATGTCATTTACATCCAGATGAAGCACTGGCTTGACTAAGAATGCAAACTTCTAATCTCTAAAGATTGGGTGCACTCGCACCAAATAACTTCTACCAATCATCTACAAAGAAACAAAGCATTTATTTTAAAACTGAAATAAAGACTAAAAAAATTTAAATTTACATAGAGAAAAAGACAAAATAAGTTATCAAGTTGAGTATTCTTGCATGTCTCAAGAGCATCTTATCCTAAATTCTCTAATTGATCACAAAACAACCTAGTCTCATGTAGCAACTTTAAACTATTCCTTTAGAGGAGATAATTTTAAGAATGTCATTCATGATTTTTGGTTTTATGGCAAAATGATATTTGATCATATCGGAAAGTAGGATCAAGCCAATAAGCTGTAGCATGTATGTTCTTCAATTGCACATCCCATTGACTTTTGATGATGGTTGTTAATAGCTTGTAGAATCTCTTTTTATTCTTAAATAAGGTCTTAATGCCCTTGTATGTCTCGTACATCCCTTCATAAAACATATCACATGGAAGGTTTTTTTTTTTTTAATTTTTATCTTCATCAACAACAATTTTCAAGAGTTTCATCAATGGTTTGATAATCTTTACAATGATCAAACAATCAATCTAAAACTTATTATCCAAAACAATTGCAACAACAGTTTTTTGTTTTTTCTCTTGTGCTAGCTTAGAGTCAATAAACTCTTTACAAGTGACCAAAACTTTTAAATCATATATGTGATAATAAACACTATATAGAACAATAAAGGTAGTACCCAACCTTGTATTACTTGGTTGAATTATTTTTGTCCAATCTCTTCTTTTTCTCAACCAAGCCAACTAATAAATATGATTGTAGATAGACTTGGTTACCTAAGATGCCTTGTTGACAATTTCAGCAATATGTTCCATTTTTGTCATATCTTTCAAAATTACATTAAATAATGTGCTACACAAGGAGACTAACTGATAGACTTATGATGATCTTGTATCATTCTTCCCACCGTGGCATAATTTGATCCATTATTAATAACCATGAGAACTACGTTACTTGGACTAGCCCATTCAATGACTTCCTAAAACAAATTAAAATTTTTTTCTACATTTTTCACAATGTCAGAAGTATCAAAATTTTTTTAGAAAACTATTCGTCACACACAATATACAAGAAAATTAATCATTGTTTGGCCATTAATATCAGTTCAACCATCTCCCTTAATTTTACATCTAGACTGTGCCCAAATACTTTGAATATTATCAATCCACAACTAAAATTCCTTTTTAGCATCCTTTAAGAGAGGAAGTTGAAGATCATGGTAAGTAGGAACATTAAATCTAGGCCCCATTGCAATTGTAGTATTGGAAATGTACTAGAAATATCTAAAATTGAAAAGTATTTATAGAAATGTACATGTCATAAAAGAATTTGACAACTTCCATTTGAGCTCTTGCTATTGCTTCCTTACCTACAAGGGCACTTGTCATAGTTGGCCATGAACCTATAGTAGTCGTTGGAGCAAAGTAATCTCCTATTGTACTTGATGATTTGACTTCGGTGCTTTGGTTAGCACATGCTTTTCCTTCTTCTGCATTAAGTCATACATTTTTACTTCCTCCTTACTCATGTATCCCTTCAATGTCATCATGGTCATCAATGTTATTCCTTTCTGTAACCCGAGGACCATATGGATTCTTAGAAATGTATCTTCCTTGAATTTCTTTGTCTTTTTTTTTTCTCTCAATTATCTCCTTAAACGATTGTTGCATTTGATACTGACATTTGGAGGTACCTTAGAACACACTTCAATATCACCTTTCTTGCTAGCAAGATGTTTCATTATGTATATGCCACCAATAATTGGCAAATTTCCTCAATACAAACAACATATAACTTTTTTCAAATCAATAAGATTTTCAACCACATGATTCCATGTTATATCAGTCTTTTCCCTTTATGATGAAGTAGACATAGAAGTTGAATTGCTTGTGTTTGCCTCTTGTTCAGTAGAAGACATTTAATGGCTACACAAATTAAAAAACAAAATATAATCAAAAGTCTGTACAAATTAAACTAAAGTTCTAGGCTACGATAAATACACAACAGTACAAAACCAATAATGACTTCATGCAAATCCAAAATCCACATACAATCCACTACTTTGTTTTTGTTCAAAAGTGTATGTTCTTCTTCAAATTTGATATATTTGTGTGTATTTTATTAATCTACAATTTTAAAGAAAATTTTCTGTCTCACTACTTTCATTACACTGAAGCCCACCTCACCAAAGAAGAAGATTTTAATGTAAGACCTCTAAATTAGAGAGATAAAAATTTAGAAGATGATTAATAACCAATAAATGAAACAATAGAATACAAGAATGAAAGTAAAAACAAATAAATTTAAAAATAAAGTTAAATGTAAGAAGACTTGCTGAGTGTAGACTTTGAGAAAGCATCCTCAGCACATGACAGTTTTGATATTTTATTTGAAACAATAAATAATTATGTATTCCATTATAAATATATAAGTCATGTTGTATAAACAAAATTTTAAAAATATCTGTGTGATGTATATTTTATATACAAGGCATGTGTGTGCATATACAATATCAAATTGAAACAGAAGATCCAAATTAAGTATACTGGTGGTAGCTTAGTCATGACTAACATTATGAGAAGCAGTTAGCATGTCTTCACATATAATCATAAATATATTTAGTTTAATAAGGTAATAAAAGATTTTCTATTTTTCTAATTGTGCATTATCTTAAATACAACATTAATTGGTTGTCAATTGGTTTCAACTTGAAGATTGAGACCCAAAACAAAGCTCTCGATTGTGGCTCACACTCAATTTACCATTTTTAGAAGAATATTAGAAGGAGGTTGAGGTGATGAAAAACTGATTTGCGGGTTTTAGAAGAGAACAAAGCATTGGAATGGAGGAGTTGAGAGGAATGGATTAACGAAATTAGGGATTAACTACTGTATTTTATAGGTGCAATGTTCCATCTAGTTGGTTGACCCAAAAGCTGTTTGACCCGATTATCAATTGAACTACGATTTTTACTAGTTTCTCAAAAAATGAGGTAGTTGTTTGCAAGTCTAGTTTCTATGCAACATTTGGCCCTTTTTGGGACTAGCAATAGTCAAACTAGTCGAACTACTTGATCTAGCTTGCTTTTTAAAACAATGTCCCAAACTAGATTCCTATTTTTTCTCTCTCTACTATCCCTAGTCTATAAGAGAGGCAAGCCTTTCAACCAGTTTTTCTTTTGCACAGGGAGAACTATCCATAATTAGAGTGGAGCTAAAGGATTCCATTCAGTTAGGAACCCAAGTTAATGGGAAAAACAACTATCAATGAAACCAATTAAAAAAAAGGCTATGATTACCTAATAGTGATGATGATGATGATGATGATGATCACAATAATAATAAGAAGAAATTACATCACCCTCCCCTATGTTTGGACTAAATACACAGACTTTTCTTTACGTTTGGACAATTACATTAACATCTCTTCTGTTGACCACATTGGTCAAACTTTGGCAAAAATCAAGGAAAAGACCAAAATGCCCTCTCTAAAATGGACTAAAGCGTAATTTAAAAATAAAAGAAAATTTTAAAATTATGAAAAGATGATTATTTGGTCAATAGGTTTAAAAGTCAATTAGGGGTAAAATTGATATTTTAGTGCTGATGTTATCATTTTCTATCAATCTGCTTATTAGAAGGACTCATCTATAAGTTAAAAAAGTACCACAAGAGAGGTGTATAATTGTCCAAATATGAAGGAAGGTCCATGTATTTAGCTCAAATGTAGGGAGACGGCGGTGTAATTTCCCCTAATAATAATAACAATCGTTGTCATCATCATCATTGTCTACAACAAACTATCACATCTCTAATAAATTAATGGTCAAAGATTGACTCATTTAAGATATTTTATAGTATATTTTTATAAGAATAGTGTTACAAGAAATTATTTTTTATTTAAAATTTTAACTTATCACATATTTAATAGAGCTAATGATAAAAAATTCAATCATTTTAAATATTTTATATTATATATGAAATTTATTTATTTATTCAAAATTTTTGTTCATTATTATTATTAAATTCATTTTCCTATTTCTTTTTTTTATTTTCATGTAATATCCAACTATATGTTTAAATTTTTAAATTATGAAACCAATGCCTTCTAATGAATTTATTGTTATGCTTTCAAAAACATAAGAATATTGCTTTCTTTTATAAGTAATTTGTTTATTTATTTATTTATGTAAAATTTTAGCTCATTGTTGTAAATCTATTTTCTATTTATTTGCTCTCTATAATACTTATAAAATATAATTAACTAGGAAATAAATTGAAATATAAATAAATTATCTTACATTAATAAATTTGAAGATAGAAGTTTTACTTATTTTAGATATTTTATAATATATCATTATATGAATACTGATGTTCATTATATACGGAATTTATTGTTCATTCAAAATTTTAGAATATTTTTTAACTATTTTCTTCATCATTCATAATTTAATTAACTTATTTGACACCAATATATGTAAATTTTCAACATGTTTATTTATTTTCTTTTAATCAAGCAATGTAGTTATGAAGTCAATGTCCTCCAACAAATTCATTGTTATTATTTTTTAAAAAATATAATTGTAAAATTATGATTTAGTTTGATAAGAATTTAAGTTTGTAATTGGTAGCAATTTGATATTCTATTAACTTTTTTATTTTTACTTAATTTATAAATAAGTTTAAATTTTATTAGTTTCCTACAATTAAAATATTTATAATTTTCGTCAGTTTAAATTTGTTGGAACTCTATTAACTTTCTACTAACACATTGTATATAATAATTTAAAATTCCATTAATTTCTACTACTAAAATATTTCTATTTTACATAATTTGAAGCTAAGTAGTTTAGATATATTAGGACTTTATTAATATCCTACTATTAAAAGATATATATATATATATTTATCGTAGTCAGTACTACCCGTGATCATTTGTCTTGGGCTGTTTAATTGTAAATTAATACTTATTAAATTGATAAGTGGATTTTTGTTTGAATGGTGATTTGAACCATTAAAAATAATGATGTCAATGAAGCGCCAGTTTAAAAGCAAGTTCAGCCTCAAAGATTCTAAAAATAGCCAGCGCCAACCGTGATTACTTGTCTATGTTTGTTTATAGTTATATTTATGTTATTAATAAATAAACTGATAGAGACTGAGACACATATAATTTTCTTTACTCCAAAAAGATTGAGAGAGAGAGCGAGAGAGAGAGGGCTCCCCAGACAGCAATTCATCCACATTATACTGAATAAAACATTTCAAACCAACTAAATTTTATACTACTAATTGTGGCAGGAGCTTTCATTGCCAGAAGAACACAAATTTACCTTGGGTACTTTGGGTGGAATCTACTACACCATGTACTTCAGCAAGATGAGAAGGATGGGAAAATGGGCAAACAGCATTTCCGATGCATCCCAACTTACTAAAGCGTTGGCTGTTCCAGCACAAGGAACAGTTGGGCTTCAGCATTTGCCAGCTCACACATATGTTGCTGCAACAACGTAAGTGAAGTCACAGCACATAACTTCATATAGGACACTGACAGCAGCAAATTGACAGGACGTTGACACTTGGCGTTTTACTGCTCCAAATGCCAACACATGTTATGCTTGTTACCATCTGCTCTGTAGATTCAGTTAGATCAAATACTGTTGCATTGAGTTAAATCTAGTGTAACAATGTTGTAATACTATAGAGAGATTTTTAGGTTGATGTTGTAGCAACAAAGCTCAGAGATCCATTATGAAGATCAATTTCTCATATTTACATCTATAATTGGCTAATTTGTGCACCAATACCTTTCGATAAAGCCTCAAGTGGAGAATACTAGCTTGTCTTGTATGGGAGTAAGAGTTAGGCCAGCCTCTGATGTTACATTTTCAACTAGATCATTTACCTTTACCAGGTGAATATGTCGTGCACTCTCAGTCATGATTTCATTTTTTTGACTAGGTTCATTTACTTTCATAGCCACCAATTTATAAATTAGGAAGAGATAGGGCAAATGATCTTTCTTTTTGATCCTAGACATAAAAGCATGGTCGCCATTTCCTTAGTCACCCACGTGGTATACATAATTGAGAACTGGATTGAAGGAGCAACATTGTATAGTAGAAAGCACTTAACACTAACCAACGATGACTACATCGAAGTGGTGACAGACTAAGTAACTTGTTCATCGCTAGGACTTGTATAACTTTATCATAATCAACTTCAAAATCTGCAGGATATGTTCTTTTTAAGTCATACTCCAAGTGTCCTAACACTAGTTTAATTCTACTGGGTAAAACTCTATCTCCCCTTAGATATAAGCTTTGTGGTATCATGGGAACCTAGAATCATCAATCTCTTTATAGATGGTGTAAAATTATTGCTTTGTTTGCCTTTCAGATGTACTGCAAGTTGTGAGTTTTGATTAATTGAACTGCTCATTTCTTTGCTTTAAGGGTTCCTCTTCTTCAAGTTTTTGCCACTTCTTTTCTTTTGGCCACTGGTATGGGTTTAATTTAGACTTATAACTATAGGTTCTCCTAAAACGATGATAATTTGGGCAAATACTTTTTCTAGCTTTGGAGTAGGGGCTTGAGTTTGTCCTTGTGTAATCAGAGCATTAGTCTATGTTTCTGCTTGTTGATTTTCTTGATGAATCCCAAAAGGCTCTCCCACACTTTTTTAGGTACCATGGTCTCTTCTTTAAGCTTGATATGTTCTTGAGGAATTTCAAAATCTTCAATGTATAAGAATCCTCTTTTTAACTAGCACTGGGTGTATTTTTTTTAGTGTTGGAGTTGTGCCTAGTAATAACATCGGTGGTGTAACATTTCTTTTAGCTTTTACTTTAGATGGTGCCAAGGTACCCTTTGGTGATAGAGCGGGTGGTGCCAACGCTTATTGGATCTCTAACATGTGGGTGGTCCTTTGGTTGCTTTCTTCTTCATGTTATATAACTTTAATCAAAGTATGAAAGTCAAGAATGAATGCCGTAAAGGAACAATTTAAGAGAACTGGAGGTGTAAAAGTCCTTAGGGAAGAGGGAAAATAAATCTTTAAGAATCTACATAATTCAGTAAAGTGGTTGCATGAATTTTAGTGAAAATCTCACTCTAAAATTTCATGCCTCTTCCCTTTGGTTGTTGGGCTTCTTAGAATGGATTTTAGGTGTGGCATGAGCCCAACTTTCTTCTGAAGGCCACAAATCTCCTCTATTCCACAGCTTTGGTCAATGTGTTTGTTAGTTTTGCTTGTGTTGCAAAATTAGTGGTAAACTCATGTTCGTGGTTGTTACTCGCAGTGACTTTCTAAATATCTTCAATTACCTTTCCTTTAGTTTGAATTCAACCAATGGTTACATCAGTGAAGTCCATTGAATCCATGTGTCGCAGTCTAAGTGTCTAGAAGTATGTTGGTGTTGAAACATCTGATGTGACTCTTTCTTTTGTTTTCTTGTTAGTATAGTCCACATATACCATTCATAGGTCTGAGCATTAATTGGTATTCAAGGACCTTTTTCTTATTGATACATCTTGTTTAGCCATCCCCCATAGTGAAAAATCTTTTGGGAAAACTTTTGTGATTGGTTAGAGGATTGGTTGGAATCTGACTCATTAATATCTTCCTTCACATTGGATTCCTCTATTAATAATATGGTAGGTTAGTTTTGGCAATGATAACTTGGACAATGTCGTTCATTGCAAGAAAGATAAAGCACTTGGGTTATGTGTCATTGTTATTCTGGTGGGGATAGACGGTAGATGGGTAAGTGGTTTTTGGGCTTTGAATTATTAAGTTCTAGAATGGGAGGCAAGGACAGGAGAGGGGTTGTGTTTGTGGGCGATGGTTGGCACTAGAGTTTGTGGTCTCTTTTTGCACTTTAGGATAGTCTAGATTAGAAATGGTAAGGTACCAACCGAGTTTTACCTCAATGTGTTTAGCTAGATTAACTACGGTAGTATAGGGCTAATTCTATTTTGATAGAAGGCTTAAGACATGAGATGAAGCAAGAGAGGACTAAAGACGATGGAAGATCATCAATTCGGTTACAAATTTGCTTGAAGGTCACCTAATACTTAGCCACTGATTTGGTTTGGGTGAACTCGAAGAATGTAGCCTACAGAACATCATAAAATGATGGTCTAAAGCGTGCCTTAATGGCTTTGGTGAGGGCCTTCCAAGATGAGAGTTACAGATTGCGGTGCATCTATTAGAACCACATAAAGTTGGTCTAGTCATGTCGAAACTGGCCAAATCAAATCGCTTCTCATCTAGTATAGCATAGAACTTGAAATAACTTTTAGCTTATCTAATCTAGTGGGTTTGTTTCATTAAAGTGGTTGAGCTCACATTTTGGGGCTTTCAAATGGGTTGGACTATGTGTGTTAGGTGCGTATCCATTTGGGGGATGCGGTGGTGGGGTAGGCGTGGAGATGCTAGTTGCAACATGAGACTCTAGAGAGTTTTTTGGATATAATCTGTCATAAGTTGTTACCTTCTCTACCAACTACTCAAAGCACTTTTCCTAAGCTTGCGGCTTGGTGTTATGCGCACCATTGGTCATGCTTGAAGATCCTTGAAGATGCTAGGGACTCTCAACAACAGCACTAATTTGTCATATGAAAGAGAGAGAAAAGACTAATATGCTTTTGGAGAAGCAGAGAACCCTAAAATGGACCATTAATAAAAAGCCTCCCCTCATACAATACATCAGGTTTGGATTTATAGATGTCTCCAACTGGTTGGGAATGTAACAGAGTCTGCACCTCTCAACAAACTATAACTAATCAACAGTCCATCAATTGATTACACAATTAATAGCTATTTAATATAATAGTCCTTCAAATAGGTGGGCACCCTCTTCTTCTTTTGGCTCTTATTCCTTGAAATAACATCTCTCACATTGTCTTTGTGTTTGTAATTTGGCCCTCCATTAGTTGTTCATACAAAAACAGTTCATTATAACCCTTCATTATGTTGTACAAAGAAAACATGTGTATATAGGATATAAAAATGTTTTATGTTGAGATTGGAGATGTGTAGGCACGGCTACAAAAGTGTGAGCATGTCTATGTGGAATCAGAAAAACTGAAGCATATTGAGACGTGTGGATTTGCCATCATCAACTAAAGGATAGTGGCTGTACGAGGAATAATCTAATCTGTTATCTAGCTTGTTAGATCAGTTAGCTTGGAAGTTTAGTTTGTTTTATTGGTTAGTTTTATAACCGTAGTACCATCCAGGAGTTTGTAGAAGGGTAGCTGAAGTTGTCATATTATTTATTGGATGTACATTCACTTAGCTTTCCATATAATCCAATGAAATAGTAACCTCTCGACACAGAAATCACAATTGAGTGCCTTCTTCTTTCCTTTCTATTTTTGTATGTCTTTTTTGATTCTACCTCTAATTCAGTGTGTATGAGGTAGGATTGAGGGATGGTTAAGAAGAATTGGCTTGCACTTAGCTCATCAAATGGGTTTCTTACACATATGTCTATCAGAAACTTGAATAACTAGATAGCCCTTCCATTGATTTCTGAAATATTGATGTAGATGATAATAGTGCAGTTGTCAGACGGATGAACATTTTTTGATAGGAAGCCTAATCAGACTCGCCATCTTCTTTTTGGCTCATCTATTATTAGTCTACAGGTTATGGTTTTCTTTTTTCAGAAGTACATGATGAAAATATATAGGTGATTTGAATATTTGACGCTCATATGGTTGATTTAACATATTTAATTTGCTGAATTTGAGTATGATGCATGCTTTGAGTAGTTGGATTCTAGTATGTATGAAGAAAATATATAGTTGATTTGGATATTTGACCGTTTTTATATTTTAATGTGTATAGTTGATTTGACAATTTTTATATTTTAATTTGCCAAATTTGAGCGTGACATATTTTTTATTTAGTTTGATTCTAGTGTATGTATGAGATTAGAAAAAAAATGTGTGTTGATTAGTTGAACGTTATGATCCAAATAGTCAAGAAAGCACTGTTCATTGTATTATCTCTATATAAGAGGTCTAAAAACCACCTACCAAATCATGTTCGTGTTCCTTCCATCTAGAAAGCAAAATTAAATATTGTTATATGTATATGAGTTTTGAGAATTTTTAGTTTATGTCTGCTTAATTTGTCAAGATAATTGTTTATGTTACAATATATTTTACTGAACTTCTATTAAAGTTCTGTAGGATGGTTGCCCTTTATGCTATTTAGATTTTGTGGGTGAGGATACATAACTCTATCTATTTAGGAGAAACAGGTTTGTTAAAATTGTTTGTCTAAGTCTATGTATCATTGTTGGAACCAATGCTATAGCTATTTTTGTCACTTAGACATGTTTTCGGAGCCTTTATATGTGATTCAATCTTTTATTAACTTCTCATAAATTAATTTTGATTTTTCAAATATGTGTAAAATATTAATTTCAAATGTGTTATAAGGAATTGATAAAGATGATGAAGATGATCAAGAGAAGGATTTAAATAGTACTAGAGATGGGGAGGAAGATCTTGCATAATTTTGACATAAAAAAAATTAATGAAGTCTCGTACAATACTTTCGTGTACACTTTGATATTATATTTATTATTGATGTTGTTGTTGCTATTATTACCATTGTTATTATTATTATTATTAGTGCTTTTGACTTGAACTTGAAGGTTAACGAAACTTAATTGCATCTTGATGTTTAAACTCATTTTGTAGTACTTTTGAGATGGCACTTATTTGTTGATGTGATGAATAGGCTGTTTTTGTTACTTTTTGTTGTGTTGATATGTGATTAGTTAGTAACATGAATTGAAATGTGAAATTAGTAAGGTAAACTTAAAGATTGATGTGATTCAAATAAATAGTTTTTGCTAAAAATTGTGATATGTTATTGAATGACATGATCAAAATCGTGTCTTAAAATATTAAAATTATTTCTTAAAATTACAACGATTATAAACTATTGCTAAATAATTAAAACTATTTCATAATGTTACAGTAGTAATAACATGAACTTAATGGAAGTGTTGCCTAAATTCTTAATACCATTGCCAATGTTTCAAAAAGTGATGCAAAAATGACTAAAAGAGATGCATAAGGTGTTAAAAATGTTACCCAAATTTAGAAAAATTAAAAAATAAATGATACAAACTAAAAAAAAAAATTCCCATGAGTGTTGCAATTAATTTTAAAAACCATTGAATAATTTCAAAGGTAATAGCACTTTCAGCAACGTCTTAAAGGTGTGGTAAAACTATTGCCAAAACTTTAAGTAACACTTTTTAAAGAATATGTAATAGTTTTTAGACATTGCCTATCAATTAAAATGTAGTAGTGGCTCTCTCCTAGCTTTCCAATATAACAAAGCCAATGCTCATTTGTTAGTGCTCATCTTTTTAGCCAAAGCTTCACTAAGATATCATCCACATAAAACTAAACATCTATAGGTAATGGATATAACTTGTTGATTTAAGTGGGTGACTTGTGAGATATATTATAATGTATAGTCATACATATAGTACAAAAATAAAGGATACACCAAGTTGTTTACACATTTTTGAGCAAACCACTCTTACGTTTTGTGGGGTCACATCTTGGAAGGCAATCCATTGGTTTCAAGTAATTACAACTTAGATTTCTTGGCAACTAACTATCCTAGAGCAATTTCTATTTGACCTCGACTTCTTGGCATGTTTCTAGTCTAGATCCCATAGGTAGTTTGATCCCATTATGTCAATATAAACCATGACCCTCTCCTAGTTAAATCTTAAACATTTACATGATCTCCTTCTCGCACAGATTAAGAAAATCAATCTGTAAATTGTTTATGGAACTTTGGATGTTAATATGCATGATTAGTAAGGGATTTTCATTCTTGTTCTCCTCTCTCTACTTCTAATCATGATTCATATCCTTTTTAAAGGCAATATAAAATATTCAAATCTCAAGAAAATGGGACTTAAAATCCTTCAAATATATCCGGTTGTCCATGTCTATCAGTATAGCATGACAAACTTCATATTCCTTTATTCCAAAATAATAATAAGAAAAACCACCAAATTAAGTAGAACAATCCATCCTACATTGGACTTTAAAAATAGGGATAGTTTGGCAATTGCACACAAGGTTTTGATTGTTTCTAAAGATGGATATGAAGTGTCATCTCAATAGGGTGTGAAATAAATAACATATAGTTATATACTGAAATAGCTGTATCAATTTATCACTTGAGTGGACACAAGATCATAAAACAATAATTGAATATTGAACTAAACAAATAAAACCTAAAAATATCAACAAAACAACAAAATAAGCCGACTTTGACACACTTTGGGTTCTCATACAACTACGTTCTCTAAAATAACACGCACTAAAGATGATATTTTTAGCTCTAAAACTTAAGAGTTTATGATGATCAAAAGGTGGCCAATTAATTCTAGATATAATTTCATTACAACTGAATTATGGTTGTACAGTATTATGTCTCCAAGAAAGTAATTTTTGCACAACTTTATAAGCTCATATTTGCCCCAATAAATTGCAATTTGAGATATCGATAACCAATTTTCTAGATTTTTTTAGGCTTTAACATTAGCATAGGGAATATCAGGTATCGTTCAGGTCCATGCAAAGACATTGGATAATCAAGCAAACAAATTCCATTACCTTAAGATTCAAGATCCAAGTTACTAATAAATGGTATCTCACAGGGTTCAGTCACTAATCTAACAGTAAATTGTGTGTGTGTGTGTGTGTGTGTAACATGAGGAAGATGAAAGACAAATGTTACCTTCAGTAGGATGCCTGATATATCCATCCTCAAGTTGATAAGTTCATCTCTATTCACTCAGGATATCATAATTTTGCTTGTTCTTGTGGTTTTTCCATTCATCTAGGTCCTTGTTGCAACAAGAAACAAAAATTGTGGAACTCTTCTCATCTCCAAAACCTACTAATTAATTTTAGGATAATTTCCACATAAACGCCTTACGGTCATTTGGCATGTTCATTGCAGCAAGAAACTCAATAATTCTACTCATTGCTTTCTTGTCAAGTGCATGTCACATTTGCCAACTCCCTTTGTAGTCGAGATTGCCTTTTACAGTCTTGGAAACCTTGTAATTTCTACAAGAATTCTCTTTATAATTCAATTCGCTTAAAGAATGTTAACTCATCATTTGGAATTTAATAATACTACTTTAATCAATGAAATTATGTAAATTAGAACTTCAATTAAGCCCCTGCCTTGGCATAATGAAAACATATGATAGTAACATTGAAAAAGAACCTAAAATAATAGATAAAAAACAAAGAAAATCAAACTCAATAATGCAAAAACTACATATTCTAGTCAGAACAAAATACAAAAGAAATCTTTTTTAAATTAAACAAGACAAAAATATCTTTATAAAGTAGAGCTATCATGCCCCTGAAGTTGAACTTTTCTAATATACTTAAATAAATAAATAATAAATAATAAAACATGGCACTTGAGGACTAGCTATTGACTCCATTATGTAGTTCAATGGTCATTCAAAATCATAAGCAACACAGAAGTATCTTATTATTACTGGAAACTTCATTGAAGACTACCCAATGTCTGTTAATATTAGTAGAGGCTCAATTGGTGTAGGACCTGTAGGAGGTAACACCTCGGGCTTGTAATGTCCCAAATTTAAGACCATAACCCAACAAGACTCGTGAATCACTTCAGTGATATCCAAAGCCAATAGTAGAAATAAAATATCCTAACTATTACATCAGAACTATCTTAATGAATAATAATAATATTAGAACTTGACAATTGAACTAGACCTTCGTCCTCAACTCTACTATCCCCAAGTTTGACCATTATCATTACTCCCTCTGCAAAACATTAACTAAGAGTGGTGAGCGACCAGTCGTTCAACAAATGGTAACACTTGCCTTTTTCTTTTCAATAAATGTGAGTAAGAGAACAATAGTTTGCACAGATATACTTTTAGAAAACAATAATAAATGAATAATGTGCATTTAATAGCAGTTATAGAAAAGACAATGTCACATTTATTCCATTCATTCTGTTATACGCATGGTCTTTGTTCTCTAGGTTCCCAGCCAGCTCATGTCAATGCATACTTTGAATAGTACTTCTACTAATCAAGACTTTAGTTTATACTTCAACTAAGGATGAGCACATGCATCAACTTTGCCGTCGTGACCCTAGAGCTTCAACCTCATTGAAGAGGGTTCTCAATTTATTATATCCCAATTGATAGAGCCATGTATAAGCTTCATCTATTATCGGTCTCAATACTTCTACACTGATCGGGTGAGTTCTAATCTATTACTCGATTGGTAGGGTGGAACTCGTTCCACACTATTATCAACATCACACGAGTGACTTTTCACATTTTATTTGATGCACTTTAATTTCAAAATGTTTTGTCCAAAATCATTTATTTTGTAAATTACTCACATCTAGGTTTCTGAAAATAAGTCACTTCAAGTTTCATAGGAAATTAGCATAGTAGAATCATGTTTTTCTAAAATAGGAAAAATATTCAAAACAATTTTCTTCTTGCAGTAAAAAATTCAGTTGTATCGTAAAAATATTTTAAAAAGTAGTTTCAAAAGTTTGGCAGGGTGTAACCACTTATCTGTTACTAGTACTGTAGTTCAACAGGTTCCTCGGCTATTGATCTTTGATCCCCTATTTAATCACACCATTTTCCACATCATTACACAATTTAATTGCTATCTTATAGCCTTCAGTCTTTCATGTGCACTTTACATATTTATTTCTCCACGGATTCCTTTAATAATTATTTTCTATGTTTTGTGACCTCTTGAGTAGTGTATTTAAGCTTATTCTAGTTTCGAAATCAAAAAATTCAGCTCAAATTATATAAGGTCTAGATTTTATCTAGTGCCTGCACTTTGACTCGTGATCGTAGACTTTGATCTCACAACTATGAGCATCAACTCTGCACTCGCCGTGGGCAAATGTGGGGTATTCTAAATGGTGGGACACACAAAACTTGCGGCCCACTCTACAAGTGTGTGACATGGCCTTACATCCAGGCCATCATCACCCATGATTGTGGAGTTGACCGTGATGTGGCATTACATCTACACGATCTCACTGTTTCGATGAATTTTACATCCTACACTTTTCCAATCACTTAAGCTTGATTTGAAAATCATATAAAGGTTCTTTATACGTGTTCTAAGCATCAAGAATATGGAAAACATAACTTAAGTACATGGACTAATTTTGAAATAATTCAGGACAAGTTTTAGAATCTCACTTGACATTCCTATGTGCACTTCTTACAATTTCTACACATATATACACAACCTAAACACCATCCTTATGAATCAACCATGTGTGAGTCTCCTAAATTTCACATTTTTCATGTGCCTATGCATGTAAAATCATTGCTCCTATGTGTAAGCATGATAAGCGGGAGATTCAATGAACAAATTACCTTGAATTATGTGTGTGGTGTCCCCTAATATTTTGTTCTCTTTTTGTGTAGGTATTTGTCTCTTAGGGTAACAAAATAAGTTTTTCACTCCTCACATACCTATTTATATGCTAGGGTTTTTATAAGGAGTTTAAGAGATACCATACTCTAATAATTTAAAGGCTTTAAAAATTCTCTACATAAAATTTCTTATTTCATGAAAATTTCCCACGAATTTTTGGGGCTGAATTCCTTATTTTCTAGGCTTCTAGTATGGTTTATTTTCCTTTTATTAATGTTTATATTATTTGGCAAATTTGTGGTTGCCACAAAATATCCATACCTTATTTTAATTAGGCATCTAGATTCCTAACTATTTTCTACATGAAAATTAAAAAAATTAACAGGAATTTTTTTTTGTTGCTCTTCCCATATAGCATATGCTAATTAATATCCAAAATTTTGAAGTATTACTTCCTCCCTCCTTTACAGTAAGCTTTGTCCTCGAAACTTGCATTATAGTATTAGGTAAATAAGTTAGGGTATCGCTTTCTAACATCTTTGTCTAGTTTCGAAGTTGCCTCTTGCTTGTGTGGTTAGATCGTTGAACTTTCACTTATGGTATCGATTGGTTGATTAAGTTTTGCTCTTCTCAGTAGATTATCTAAACTGGGTGCTCCTAGTAAGTCAAGCTCTCATTCACAGCTAGAGGTTCCAATTTTAACACATTACTGGATTTGGCACGTACTTTTGTGACTGGGACACATGAAAGACATTATGTACCCTTGCTAATTCCAGTGGTAATGCTAGTTTGTATGTTATCTCTCTAACTTTCTCTAGTATTTCAAATGGTCCAACAAACCATGGACTTAGCTTTCTTGCCTTACTGAATTGCATCACTCTGTAAATTGGGAAAATCCTTGACTATACTCATCGAGTTGCAATTCCAAAAGTCTCTTGTTTGGGCCAGCCCAACTTTTCTAATCTATCCTAGGCCTCCTTCATTTGCTTCTGTATCAAAGCTACCTTGTCAATCATCAGTTGGACAATCTTCAAATCAGTTACCTTTCTTTCACTGACTTCATCCTAACTGATCAAGGATGAACATTTTCTTCCATAGAGTGCCCCATATAGAGCCATTCTAATACTTGTGTAATACCTATTGTTATAGGAAAATTCTACTAGAGGCAAGTAATCACTCCTAGCACCTTTAAAGTTTTAGATAGAAACCCCATGCATGTCTTCCATTGTCTGGATTGTCCATTAGTCTATAGGTGGTATGCTATGCTTAGGTTTAGCTTTGAACCCATAGTCTCTTGGAAGCTCTTTCAAAATCGAGACACAAATTGAGGATCTTAGTTTGATACTCAACTCAATACTACACCATGTAACTTCACTATGTTGTCCATGTACACCTTGACCTATTTATCTAAGGTATACATTGTCTATATGGGGAGGAAATGTACAGGTTTAGTTAACTAGTCAACAATCACTCAAATGGCATCGTAGCCTATGGTAGCCCCACCACGAAGTCCATCATAATACAATCCCACTTCCATTTGGGAATTTTGAGTAGTTGAAGATACCCTTTAGGACATTAATGCTTCGCCTTAATCTTCTGACACATCATATGCTTCATCACATAGTCCGCTACATCCTTGTTCATTACATTCCACCAAAAGTTGCTCTTGCAGTTCTTATACATTTTTGTGCTCCCTAGGTGCACATAATATTTCGAATGGTGTGCTTCTTGTGAAATTTATCCTTAGATCTCAACATTTGGAACACATAATCTACCTCGCATGTACAAAATGTCGTCCTCCCTTACTTGGAAGTTTGGGACTCTTCCTTACTTGATTTTATCTCTTAAGCCTCCTATTTCTGCATTCAAGGCTTGGGACTTCTTGATTTCCTCAATTATTAAGGACATAGCACTTAAGGCTGATAGCACACCATAAATTTACTTGATAATTTCTAAGTGTAATGAATCAAGCTGCTTTAACAATACGACTGACATAACTTCGGTTCTCTTTCGACTCAGGGCATCTGTCACTTGGTTGACCTTTCTTTGGAGGTAATAAATGATTAAGTCATAATCCTTGATTAGTTCCAACCATCGCCTTTACCTCATATTCGGCTCCTTCTACGCAAAGAAGTACTTAAGACTCTTATAGTTGATGTATATTTCACATATCTCATCACAAAGGTATTGTCTCCATATGTTAAGTGCAAACACCACTATAGCCAATTCTAAGTCGCATGTTGGATAGTTTTGTTCATATGGCTTCATTTGTCTTGATCCATACACGTTCTGCATTAAGGCACATCTTAATCTATTCTTGCTAGTGTTGTTGTAAAAGGTGAATCCTCCACCTTATATGGCAAGGCTAAGGCTAGTGCAGAGGTTAACTTCTCCTTTAACTCCGAGAAGCACTTTCACATTTTAGACCCCATTCAAATTTCTTTCATTTCTATAACAACTAAGTTAATGGTGTGGCAATCCTTCCACAAAGTTCTTATAATACCTAGTGAATATAAGAAAGCTTCTTACTTTGGACACGTTGGTAGGCCTAGGCCATTGCAAGATGGCATCGACTTTCTTAAGGTCTATAGACACTCCCTCCTTAGATATCACATGCCTCAAGAATGCTATTCTTCTAAACTAAAATTCACACTCGTTGGATTTGGTGTGCAATTGATTTTCTCTCAAAGTTTGCAACATTATCCTTAAATGTTCCTCATGTGCTTCATCACTTAATGAATACATCAGGATGTTATCTATGAACACCATTACTAATTGTCCAAGGACGGCTTGAACACTAATTCATCTAGTCCACAAAAGTTGTTGGGGGCATCAGTTAACTCGAAAGGTAGCACTAAGAATTCATAGTATCTATATTTTATCTAAAAGGTCATATTAGGTATATTTTTAGCCTTTATTTTCAGTTGGTGGTATCTAGACCTCAAGTCAATTTTTGAAAACACCCTAGCTCGCTTGAGTTGTTCAAACAAATTGTTAATCGTTGGAAAGGGGTGCTTATTCTCAACTGTTGCTTTATTGAGCTCTCGATAGTCTACGTATAGGCTTAAGCTTTTGTCTTTTTCCTTAACAAAGAGTACTGGGGCTTGTCAGGGTGATGTATTTGGCCAGTCAAGTAGCTTTTGCAGTTGCACCTTCAACTCCTTCAATTATGAGTCCTTCTAAATAGGAGCTGTCCTTAGAACTAAGTTCATCTCGAACTCAATTTTTCTATCTAAAGGTGATCTAGATAGGTTATCCAGGAATATATTAGGGAATTCTCTAACTACAAGAATATCTACAAGTTTCAATTCTTGCTCTCAGGCATCACTAACACATGTGAAATAAGTTTTGTACCTCTCTTTGATGGCTTTCTCTATTAGGATATTAAGGCTACTAGGTCAATCCTAGGTGCTCCATGGAATGAGAAACTACTGCTTGAAGGCGAGTGAAAGTTTACAACTTTATTTCTATAATCCACATGGGTGAAACTTTTCACTAACCAATCCAATCCCAAAATTATGTCGAACTCCTTCATGTTAAGCTAAACTAGATCGACTTTCAAATTGCATTCCCACTTAAGTTTAGATCACAATCTTTGTAAACTAAGTTGGCCACTAATCTCTCTTCTCTAGGAGTAGCTATCCTATATAGGTGATTTAGTAATTTGAGCATATGCTCTAAGCATTTAGCAAATCTCTTAGATACAAAAGAGGGAGATACATGACAATTGAAGAAGAAATAAGCACCAAGTCAGTTAACAATGATGTTACCTGCAACATCCTCTACATTATCTACTTCTTCTTATGTTATGGCAAATGCCCTTACATTCCCTTTAGGTATTTGATTCATCTGATTAGGCCGGGTATTATTCCCACTATTACCATTTGTGCCACCATTAGATTTCGTGCCTCCTTGACCACCTTATTGTTGTTGACAATAGCTAGATTTCTCTGGTTATTTGACCATTCCACGACTCGATAGCCCTATTGGCCATGTACAAAACATGCGCCTATAATGTGTCATCGTATCCCACTATGGCAATTTCTACACAAATTGCACTTTGGCAGTGGAGGCATCGCCCCACCTTTCTTAGATTGATTGGGCTTCTTATTGTTTAGATTACTAGTCGACGGTCCTTAAGGTTTGAAGGTAGTATTGGAACTTGGCCTCGACTGCTTAAGGTTATTTTTAGCTTCTCACCTGTTTATGTTACCTTTACTCAGATGGCTGCTCTACGCATCTTGTTAAAAGTCTAAGCTGCATAGAAAGCTGACACTATCTGCAGTTTACTTTCAATTCCCTTGTAAACTTATGTATCTTTATCTCAGGATTTGCCATCACCATTGGTGAACATTTGCCCTAACTGTGGAATTTTGTTGAGTATTCCACCACAGATATGTTGGGGTCTTGTACTAAATTGTTGAACTCCACCATCTTTTAAAGTTCGAGTGTGCTTGGAAAGAAGTGATTCAAGATTGCCTCTCTAAAACAAGCCCATGTTATTAGCCTTTCCTCAAGCTTCCTTGGCAAGACACATTCCCACTGTAGTGTGCTTTACCGACTAGGAATAGTATCACCCCCCTTGAGTGTATATCTATCGATACTTCCATGAGCTTAAAATTATCCTCCATTTCTTTCAACCACTTTTGAACTACTTTGGGATCATGGGACCTATCAAACATTTGCACATGTGCTCACCACCATACCATATAGTGAGTGAACTTCTTTATGAGGGATACACATACCCATGTTCAGTTAAATTCTCTATAAAGGTAGGTTTTGCGCAACTTGGTGGGGTGTAGCAACGATTTCCTATTTTGGGAAAAGGTGATCCATTCATTAGGTTAATCACATACATTAATCAATTATATGTAGCAATAAGATAACAAATGAGGCACAACGAGACTTAAGTTTAACAAATACTAAAAGGGAAAGAATTTTATAACCATAATCTATCTTGAACAATAACAAGGAACAAATAAAAATAAATGAATAAACTATCTTAATATTGTGAACTAATATCTAAATTTACTAGTCTTATTTAATTTATAGTCCTAATCTAGGTTTCTCCGTTCCTCTGGTGCATCTTTGTCTACTGTTGCTTCCTCTAACTCCCACTCCGGTGCCTCTTATGGGACCTCTTCAAGGTCTGATTTCGATTCAACCTCTAAAAAGTTGTGTATCATAGCCCACAACTGGTCATTCTAAAATGCAAGCTCGTTCACCTAGAGTACTAATCCATGTCTATCGTCCTGAAGCTTACCTATGCACCACTCATACGCCGTCCTAGTAGCTTGTGTGTCTCCACAAGCTTCACATATTGCACCTCAAATTTATCCAACTTTTGCTTGAGCATACCATTGTATTGGTGCACGTTCTTATTCTCAACCTCTAAACTAGCACAATGTCGCTGAGTTTCTAGTAACTTGACGATGATGTTACCTAGCTGTGTTAATGTTGTAAGAAAACAGTCGTTGTCCTTCGACTATAAACCAATCCTTTCCATGGGTGTGCAGTCAATCTTGTCTGGTAGATATCCCAATCTATTGTATTCCGATTGGTAGGAGCATATATCAACTTTCCCTATTGTCGATCCTAATACTTCTATCTTGATTAAACGGGTTCTAATTAATTACCAGATTGATAGGGTGGAACTCATTCCACACTATCGTAGGCATCATATGAGTGGTTTCTCACATTTAATTTCATGTACTTTGATTCAGGAGTGTTTGGTCCAAAAAAAATTATTTTGTAAATTACTCACATCCAGGTTTGCGAAAATAATTCACTACATGTTTCATGAGAAATCAACATAATAAAATCATGCTTTTATAAAATAGGAAAAATATTTAAAACAAGTTTATTCATGTTGTTAAAAAATCAGTTTTATCGTAAAAGTATTTTAGAAAGCAATTTTAAGAGTTTGGCAGGAAGTAACCACTTACTTGTTACTAATACTACAGTTCAATGGGTTCCTTGGCTATTAATCTTTGATCCCCTATTGAATCACACCATTTTCCACATCATTACACAATTCAACTACTATCCTATGGCCTTCAGTGTTTTATGTGCACCCTACATTTTTTTTCCTCCTCAGATTCCTTCAATTATGATTTCCTATATCTTGTAACCTCTTGGGTAGTTTATTTAAGCCTATTCTAGTATTAAAATAAAAAATTTTAGAGTCCAAATTTTTTCCAGTGCCTACAATTTGACTTGCAATTGTGGACTTTGGTACCATGACTGCTAATGTTAGCTCCACATCGGTGATAAGCAACTAGAGGGTGTTCTGCATGGTGCGACTCCTAGAACTCATGGCCTACTCAATGAGCGTGTGACATGGCCTTGCAAGCATAGTGGCGTCTCTCGTGATCAAGGTGTTGACTACAATGCAGCATTATGCTTGCGTGATGACACTTTTGGATGAAAATTTCATGTCCTACGTCATTCCAATCACCAAAGGTTGATTTCACAATCATTCTAAAGGTCTTTAGGCCTGTTCTAAGCACCAAGAATTATGGAAAACATAAATTAAGTACATTGACTAATTTTGAAATAATTTAGCACAAGTTTTAGAATTTTGAAAGATATTCCTATACACATTTGCTATAATTTCTATGCATATATAC